>OY829511.1:12404281-13004281 GCA_963691665.1 Clepsis dumicolana | reverse complement strand
TTGCAACGTGGAGTTTACACTATGCTCAGTGCCCTTAGTGTAATCAAAAACCACAAACAAAATACGTCTCAATTGCGTTTGTGTTAAAGTGTCAATTAGTATGAGAATTGTTAAACGCGAACGCGATCGAGACGTATTTCTTGGCCTGGTCGGCGATTACACTCTAGGCGCTCTGAATAGAGAAATCACCCACACAGGTCTTCTCTTCTTCAATCACCTGCGTACTTTTACACGGGTAATTTTTTTACTCTTGTTACAACAAGCTGCTCTAGTAGCGTTTGGTCTCTTATAATGGACACCATTCTGGGCTTTACGCGGCCTTTAGCATACACTTCTTCGCGACCCGATCGCTTATCCGTATCAAATCGAGAAATCCATTATTTTCAATTTATTTCTTCGGCGTCTCTATTTTTTCTACAGTCTTTGAGTCTTTTCAATTGCCAATCACGATTAAACTTTCAATCTTATAAACCTAAATCAATTCCATCATCAAGTCATCCACATAACGTTGCACTTGATGGTTCTTTCATTCTGTGTGTACTAAATATTACATAAAACTGGGTCAAATGGTTTAAATTGACCCACGACATTTACTTATTACTTCACGACTACTAACGAAATAGAACTGCCAAGCGCACAAAAGGGTCCGCTTTATTTACAACAAACTGTGACGAGTCTAATTTCTCAATGTCGTCATCGACACGAAGTGACGAGTTGATATTTCTGGAGCGCCCCTACAAATAGTAAATACTGTTTGAGGGCGCGCGAACGTCGACCCCTGAAGATTCCATTCCGTGCATTCACTATGCTTAGAATAAGAACGTTGAAAATCGTGAAAAACTGTATATACTTAAGTACGCGCACGTAGCTATTACTATGATATTACCACCCACACGATAGGTATTTGTTTTGTTTACAAACACTGTCCATCGCGCAAGTTGTCGCTACGCTAATAGGTGGAAAAATTGCCTGCAACCGCAAGTTGAGTTGATAGGGAGAGACTTCTATTTACGTTGGTACCTAATTATCTAAAAAACTTCTTAGACCACGTGGATTTTCTAGCTTACATCATAGACTTAATTTGCACTCTTCATTTGCCTAAGCAAGCACTTCACACTTTTCACTTATTTCACACAGCGGTAGGAAGATCGGAAACTTTCCTTTTTATACGTGTTGTAGGGAAACGCTTCTGATAATCTTAACATTGACCTATTTTTAAAAGGTTCGATTTCATAAATTTCTAAATAGACACAAAATTAAGTCAATTTTTTGCCCGGAAATGTTTCTCATACAATTTTACATTATAGTAATCATTAATGCTAGTCTTTGTTCCTAACGATCGATCGTAACTCCGAATCATTGAAATTCGTACATAATTATCTTTTATACTACTTATTTTAATACTTTCCCATATTAGGTACAATTGTAAATGAATAATCTAAGAACACCTACTCTACAGACTTTCAAGAGCCAAAAATGTTATTGCCGTTACGTTCAATTCCACCTCATAGGTTTGGTTAGGTTAGTATTGCGTCAAGGCGTAATCAACCAATCGGAATAGGAGCTCCGCTAAATATAAATCTTCAAATAAGGTATAGCGACCAACCAACAAGCAATTTGTTTGATTTGCTCTCTTTATCGACGATTTTCTCCGGATTAAAGGTACTTTTTCACCGCAAATTTCAACGACACAATGACGGCGTCATTACGCCTCGAACGTGTAATGATAATGACAGTGATTATCGATCGAGAGTCCCGGGAAAGCGAGAAATCACGTGAGAACTTCACAGTGAGAATGTATCAGGCTGTGAATGTAAATTGTACTTTGTGTACTTAGAGCATTAAACCAACCGGAGGAGTCAACTGACTTCCCCCCTGTAAAAGGTATAGGACAGCCGGTCACACCTTGTTGTTATGATGTGTGAGCGTTATTGTGTACGTGAAGCTCAAGTTAGTGTTTGAAAATTTCGTTATCTGTGTGCAATGTGACAGACTTGATGGAGAAATGCGTTTGGTTGTTAGGGTCAATCCACTTTTTAGTGTTGTTAATCTGTCCCGTCCTCAGGAGACAACAGTGATACAGTTGCTTAGAAAAATGGTTGTCATGTATAGTTACTACTAGCATACTTACGAGATGAGGCATGAAGGAATAGGCTTATTATGAATGTTCAACTCCTAACTTTTGGTGGATTTGTACCCTAGAAAATCATACTTTTAATGAGTGACCGAGGAGACGTCATCATGGCAACGAGCAATACGTACACGCGTTGCCTCATCACCTGTCGAGAGTGATAGTTTTTTTTTGTACCCAATAATTATTCAATCTATCTCTCGTTTTGATCTACTGACGAATTTTTCGACTGAATTGACGAACAATTTGGTATCTGTACTAGATGGTCTGACAATCCCGACATCCTCCAATCGGCAGATATCAAGCAGAGGTTGGATTGCCTACCGACAGTAAGTTTAATGAGACGGCAAAATTAAAGATAGATAGATTTTTTATCATTTATTTATCATTTATTTATCATTTATTTATCATTTATTTATCATTTATTTATCATTTATTTATCATTTATTTATCATTTATTTATCATTTATTTATCAATTACAGGACAAATGAATATTGGTTAGTAGGTATTTTACTTAACTAAGTTACAGATTTATTTTATCTAGGTATTAAACTAATAGCTCAAACATTATTAGCTGCGCCTACTACTACTTAACTTGTGCTAATTACATTAGAATGAATTAGATGATTTTATAGTCAGTGGTAGATCAAAACAAGAGATTGATTGAATTGGGAACGCCTGTTAGTGAGCATTACACCTCCAGTTGGTTATGACTTCCAAGTTTGTGAGACTTAGTTGTTAAGATTTGTTTAATCGTGAGTCACGATCACGAGTTGTCATTTGACTTTGTTCACTGGTGTGAATAATGTAATGTATACTCATTTGTAGTTTATGATTACATTCAAAACTTTTCATTATTTTCACTAATACACGCAATCAGATCTCGTCTAAATTGAAATTGAAATTTGAATTGACAATTACGTATCTGCTTTTCACCTTAATTCTGCTTCATTTAACTTCCGATTTTGTTATGCAAGTATGTTAGTAGGTTTGAATGTTGTATATTACGTTACCAGATAGGTATTTCGCATAAATTGAGGCTCTATTTAGCACCTTACGTATTAGGAAACGTGTTAAAAAAAGAATAACAAACGTGACAAAACAACTGGCGTATTTCGTCAATGATTTGATAATAATTTTAAATACATCCCTGGACACAGATTTTAGAAAACACGCATGAGATAATACCACTCAAAATTGGTGCAAATCTGTGTACCTATGCTATAAAATTACAGCATGAATAAAATTTTTGAAATATAACTTATTTTGATTTTGATAACTGTCGTTAGTCCACTAAACTCTTCTACTAAACTCTCCTTTTTCGAGTTGTATTTTAACGGGTGTGATCTGTAAAATAGATACTTACCCTACACAACAAGGTAATTTTGACAGCCCCAATTTTCGAAAAAAAAATTGCCCGAAATCAGATAGGATATAAAACACATGATAATGAATAAGTGGCAGATACGGCTGCAAAGCTGTGAATGAAGCTATAATGGTACAGTCAGCGTCATATATTTGGTGACATCCAAAGTGCTCAAATAGTTCGGTACACCATACGATTTGTACAAATCGTATGGTGTATCGAACTGTACAGGACTGAAAGGTTTTATGTGGGTTGGTTTGATTTGACGTAAAATTGGATTTTTTAGACGTAAATAGAAGCTAAAAGCATCCAGATTTGTCCAAAAACAGTTACTAATAAAGTACAAAATATAATTATTGTTGTACGAGATCGTGCGCATGAGTCATTTTACAGCGGTTTCCCAGTGTCGGACGATTTTAGAACGGACTGCAACGGGTTCGCGCAAATGAACATTTTGTATCAGTAATCGTTACAAGCTCAGGCTGAAGAAAACTTGCCCGTTTAATGATTAACCAGCGACGCAAAAAGGGGGGTGTTAGTTTGACAGCTATGTGTGTCTGTGTTTGTGTGTCTGCTGTGGCACCGTAGCTCTAACGATTGAACTGATTTAAATGCGGTTTTTAGGGTTCCGTACCTCAAAAGTAAAAAACGAAACACTTATAGGATCACTTTGTTGTCCGTCTGTCTGTCTGTCTGTCTGTCTGCCAAGACCCTTTTTCTCTGGAACGCGTGGAGGTAGCATGCTGAAATTAATACCAAATACCTGCAGTCCCTTGAAGCTGTGAAAAAATGTAACTTCTAAGTCAACGCAATCAAAAGATTCAGTCATTAAAGGGTTGTTTCCATACAAGTTGCCGTACTATGAAAACCTAAAGGGTACTTTCAGTTGTTCTAGAAACTTGAAATTTGACATAAAGCTCTTATAGCACAACCACTCAGAAAAATCAAAAAATCTTAATTTTTTATGTCTTTATAATATAAAATGACCCCACTCTGTGTAGGTACATTTTGCTTAGAAGTAGGGCTCTGCTAACACTGGACAACATAAAATAGTGAGGAAAACCGGGAAAAATCTTTGTACGCTTATTATTTTTGTGCAATTTCACAGATTGCATAGTTAAGTGTGTGATGGTACCTTTATCGTAACGTAGTGTTTGTTTCACGATATGGTGTATTGTCTTTACAAACAAAAGACCATTATGTTCATTCCGTACCAATAAATATACGTAGGTACTTTGTACGAGTATCAGAGAGAAGGTACTTACGGCTCTCAAAACAATCGCTATTTTGCAAGGGTTGCATTGCAAAGGGTTTATACCATTGGGATATACATAGGTACCTTAATTAAATACTTAAGTGCATAGCTTTCTGAATCGCGAAGTTTTGAGAACCTGTGATCAAGCTGATTATGATGATGATTAGGTGACATGTTATGAGATTTCTTCAAAACAAAAGAGCACGTTTATAGTTGGCAAAGTGGGTCATGGGGAATGTGTTAGAGTAACGCACCGGTATAATGATACACAAGCCATCCCATCACTAGATTCACCATTCCACCCATTAAAGTGACTTCAAATAAATAATACCTACATCCTCAAAATGATAATTTCAACATTGCATAGAAAATATAAATGCATTGTGAAGTTTTGCATCGTACGCGCATAAAGCACGACATCTCGTCACGATTGCGATCACACAAATCAAATGGCAAATCCATACATATACATATATTCGTGTATGTATGGATTTGCCAACTATCTATTTTCTATTACTCTTAATAGCTGGTAACCTTAATTAATTTTTCACGCAGGGACCCGATTGAACAGATCATATCTGTGAAAGTTCCATTCGAAAACGGAGAAATAGAGTCGATTAGGAGACAATTATCGTTGTAATTAATTATCACAAGAAATCAAATTTTTTATTCGAGCAGCACTTTTGTAACAATACATAGATTTACAGCATTTCCGAACGGTATTTTCAAATTGCGAATTTTTTTACCGGTATCTGTGAAAATAAAAGGTACTGGAGATTTGCGTAAAAAAATATAAAATTGAAATACCTGTAGAGTGCTTTAGTAAACCTTGTAACTAGAAACCTAGCAATTATTAAGGATTTTTTTTAGCAATACACAAATGTGCACCTTTTCGAGTAAGTAGGTAGTATTATCAAAGGTGTGTTTCAAAATCGCCATCCTGTCAAGCCTAAACCGTTCTATTCAACGGCACGCAACTTCTCTCATAAAATATGAGGATATTTTAATCCAATCCCTTTTATAGCCTAGACACAATTATAAAGTGAGCGGGTTACCATACAAGGAATCTTGAATCTTGATAGATATACGATGAGCTCACACACTCGGAGAGGGCAATGACCCAACCAACAAAAACCTCACACAATTGCAGAAAAAAGTTGCTTGCTTGTTAATTCAAGCGGTATAAATTTTAAAAAAAAGCTTAAGAGCAGTTAGTTACTATTCATGAAAACATCTCCCTACCGATGTTTATGAAATTTCGTAAGAAGATAACCTGAACATTGAACAATAAAAGGATACACTTTTTATTTTGATATGCACAATTCCCGTGGGATACGTAAGTTCAAAAATCCCGAATTTGGAATACTTATTTGCTTTTATTTTCATGGGTTCCTTATCTTATCTTTTACTATAATGCTGTAAAATTAGTTTGGTAAATAAATAAAAATACTTAACGTAAAAATCGACAACGTCGTCTACGTGTAGCAACATTTGTGTTTTTATTAATTTATTTATATTTATTTTATGGTTGGTTATGAGTTAATGACAGACGGAATCCATAATCAAACAGAAGGAAAAAGAGCTGTTTTTTTATTTCATGATCTCAATTGGTCCATCTTATCCAATCCTCCAATTATCTTTTTCCAATTTTTTTATTTTTTATTCGGTTTTCCCGTGAACATCAATTGGGTTTTTTAATAAACTCACTGAAAAATCCAGTTTTTTTTCTGTGTATTCATGTTTCAGTGAGTTTATTAAAAAACTTAACTATTTTTTAATTATTTTTTAAAGAAAAAAAAAAGAAAAAAATTAAAAATTTTGCCGATCCTGGTGAAATTTTGTGATTAGGTTCGATAAGTATTTTATATAGGTTGTTTTTGTCGATTCGGTTCTTTTGAAATTATAAAAAAAAACGTTTTTTTTTCGAAATTAATAGGCACGTGCAAATACAATGTCGATATCGACTTGAACAAAAAGTGGTCCCGTGGAGAATAAAATACATAATTAAATTGTTTTTGTTGTTTTTATCAACTAGCACAGTGAATGAAGGATGTGAAAACGTAATTATCTCTTCACGAAGCATTTCGTTTACGTGATGCGTGAAGGGAATGAAACAAACAAGCAAATTTGCCACGCCGCGTGTGCCAAGAAGAAGGTTTGAGCAAATTAACGTTTCACGCGTGATAAAAATCGTAGTGATGTGACATTCGCGGTTTTTGATCGTTATCGGTTAATGTTATAGCTGTGCTGTATCGCAAGAAAATTAAGGAAGTGGCTAAAAAACGCTGAAGCTATATGTAGCAGGTTCGCATTTATTTATCGTGAGACAAAATCAAGGATGCAACAAATTGAAACGGAAAGTTTTTGGAACGATGTATTTCTGAGACGTTAAAATAACAAGGATTCCCGACGGACGCCGATTTTTTTCCCTCCTAACATTTGGCAACAGAGGTAAATTTATATCAAAACACGAATTTGCCAGCGTTTTTCAACTTATTTTTAGACATCACAGAGCTTATTCAGAAGTTGACGGGAGACGGTCGCCTTCACCTTGGGAGCTGGTTCATATCATTGCATAATGACAGGCGCCCGTGACACGCCACTGCTGGAGATTTTCAAAATAAACACCTCAACGATGCTACAGGAGTATTTCTGACGCTAACGTCTGTGTGCAGAGCGTAAAATATGACAAGTATCTAGAGGACTTTCGCTTATGATATCATGACATGATTGAATTTGGTCTGTTCTAGCGCTAGGTGTAATTGGTTTTCCTTACCAACAATATTTTCTTATAACTTCGTTACTATTGATGTCACTAAAATGTATATCTAATTTTATTATCGCTGTGGTAATTGAAAAACCAAGCCAGTAATTAATCTCAGTCGCATTTAATTCTTTCGTTGTATTTACGAAATCCAAATGCGCCGGGAGCTCGGCGAAATATGTGGTGGCAAAAATACACCATTGGACGCGATCAAGGCCGGCTCACGGGGATACTTAAGCTTAAGGTGGTGATCAACATTTAACAATTGTACAACATAATTTCAGACCACTGAGGTAATTCATCATTAGCCTTCAGAAAGAGACTATCACTTCACTAAAGCCGTGAGATCCTTTTAAGTGATTTCAACTTACTGATGGCACGGTCCTCTTTGTCTTCGTAGTGGTGGTGGTCACCGTCTCCACGGTTTCCACAGTTTCCATCTCTCCGTCGTCCCCCTCCAGGGACTTGTTCCAGGACCCGAAGAATTCCGTCATTGTCACAGAATAATATTTCACCCACAACACTAAGCTTCCAGGCTTTGAGATACATCAATCGCACAAATCACTTTTCACTGGCTCATGACACATCTCCAAGAATACAAAGCGAAATACCAATCTTCCTTTTATGCAGATGATACCCTGTCATATATCCTGAGAACTTAGTACGCTGGTGATATTTTGCTACGTTTAAATCGAGTTGCTGGCCGCTGCACGGCGGATACGGCCAGAGCTGTTCCTATTCAAAATCTTACTGGAAAACTGAAATAACCGCCGCGAACAAAAAGCACCAGCCAAAACATTTCACGTGCACGATTATTATTAGTTGGACGATCTAGCCGAGAGCGCTAAGTGAGCGGCCTTTTACATAAATCCTGTGAGATTTCGCTTCCTTATTATTCACTTTTTGGTTCGAGAATGGTTCATTATTCTCTTTGTAATCCTGCGGCCGTTTAAAAGAGATTAAAGTGACATAAACGGTTGGTGTAATCGTGCCGCTGTCGACTTTGGATGGTCTTTTAATTCCAATGGGTTATATTCATTCCCTTTAACACCTTACAATTTCTGTGTGACATTATCGTCTCCTTTCGCAATCGCATTTTTCTCGCGAAGTAAATGGGAATTGGCTCACTTTCAGAACTCACAATTTTATGATTGCGACATTAACAACACGCATTTTAGCTGCAGTAAAACTAAAACCTCGTGTTTGTTTAATTTTAGTTGTTTCATGTGTTCTGTTATGATTGTGAAAATAATTATCTCAGATCTTAGATGTGATCTCTCTTTTGTAACCTGTTTTCTGCCACGGAATGGTAAATAGAGTATTCAAGTGTTATTAAATGTGTTTCTGGTATATTTTTATTCGAATTATGACTATCAACAAACGATATTCTGATACTACAGGCCTCGTGGCCAACTTTTAATTGATGTTTTTTGTTGTGGATGTCTATTTTCGTGTCTCCAAAAAATCTGTGGTTGGTCACGATTACACTTGATGGTAAATGGCTGTGGCCTAAGACGCGCACGTTTGACTTGTAGTGACCATTTACTTTCGACTGAAATAATGTCAGATTATATCTTATACTAAAACTTTTTAAACCATATTGTATGCCGCCATCCCGGTCCAGCGTCGGCGTTAGTTGCTGACAGCTCCCCCACTTAATATAAATACCCGGCTCTTACACTGCGGCGATAAATCCACCGCGAGATTACAAACCGATTTGCTATTTTACCCGCTCATCGATAAAGCACATTATCAACCAAGCACATCACTAGAAAGATTTCCTGGTAGAGGGCGTTAGAAAATTTCGTCATGTAAACATGAGGTTTAATAAAAGTATTGGCATATATTTAGGTTATACCCGCAATATTTTTGGGTTATGCCTGAGTAATTTTTATTTATTGGTAATTTTTGAGCGGAACGTTTCCGCGTTTAGTTTGTTTGGTAAATAAACAAATATTTAACATATGGCGTTGTTAACGTTTAGATCTGGGTCACGAGCTTCTTCTGAAGAGTTGAAAAGGTCAACCAACTCTGTGCTAACATAAAAATATCACGCATGAGCAATTTTTTAACAGTTCCTTGCCCTAGCGTGCTCCTTGAAGCGTAGAGCTACAATTATCATTATGGTAATTGTTACTAAGTATGCTGTAAATAAGGGTGTTATAGGCACTTGTACCTGCTAGCGAGAATCGAATGTTGTTTAGCGTGAAAATTATGTCGCAACAAAATGTTCATATCAAAAAACACTCGCTTCTCGCTACTCGCCGTTGGTGGGACAACTGCCTTTTGCAATTTGGACGATCGAATACATTTTACGTAGGTGAACATCAAAACATCAAAAATAATAAAACCGGCGTACCTTACATATAGCTTAGTCTGGGCAAAGATAATATATTACTGTAGGTCTGTAGGCCGAGCGTGAAATTTTCGAATCCTGCGTAACGTTACGTTATCGTATCGAAGTCGAGATATCTCATACAAAATTTTAGTTCCAAATACGCTCACGAGCGGACGCTGTTCCAAACGTCATACAAACTCGAGAACGTTTACTATTCGATTTTACGTGACGCAGGATTCGAAAAGTCGTGCTCGACCCACTGTTCCAAACGTCATACAAATTTCTCGATAACGTTTACTACTCGATTACGTTACGTAGGTTTCGAATATTCGTACTCGGGCCTCTGAGGATCAAACCCAGGTAGATAGATTATTCCGTGTCACGAGCTTACCTGTATAGGTACACTCGCGAGAGGTTTATTGGTCTCTTGATTTAGTGTATGGGAAAGCACCTGACATGAGATGTCAAGAACCTGAGTTCGATTTCGATTCATTAAGTAGGGTAGATTGCCACTAACGGCCACTTTAGAAAATGTCATCCAGTTAGGTACTGGCCACTAATTTTGTAGGGCGATATAGTGAGTAAGTATGTTAATACTTTCGGAATGCTCTCTGTTAACGGTGGGGGGAGGGGAGGGAGGGGGGGAGTTTGGCCACTAATATTTAGATTTTTTTTATGAGACGTATTAATTTCACAGGGTTTTAGTAAGCGTCCCTTTCTCTCATCTCCGTTTTTTGTGGTCAGTAAAAAAGTTTCTTACCTACGGAAAACGAAACTAAGTAAAGGCGACTCTACCTGAGTCCACGTATTATTATCTCGAAGAAGAAGCTTGTTGATGTTTATATCTTACCCAATTCCATGTTTTTTCCTGTGCTCCTTAGTTCCAGGTGTGAAAATAACGTCTTGGTTGTACTGTTCCATGTAGTCTTACCTGTAATGAAACGATTCTCATTGAGCATATAAGTTTAAGTCAATAGAGTTTATATCACACTAGGGATTCGCGACTTGCCAATATCGGTCGCGGCGAACACTTTGTGTGATCGCCTCAATACAAAACTCGCTCGCAAATCGCTAGTATGGTTGATAATAAGGCAGTAAAGGTTGCCATGTAAGGTTGAATAGTAAACGTTGTCGAGTTTGTATAACGTTTGGAACAGCGCCCGCCCGTGAGCGTATTTGAAACTAAAATTTTGTACGTGGTTTCTCAAGCAGGATTCAACAAGTCGTGCTCGACCCTCTGGCCACCATTACCAAGAGGAACTGACCTAATAAATCCCGTGACACATCCGTGTCCATGGTTTTAGTTTTAGCGTGTTTTTGTTCTTACGCAACGCTGACACGCAACGCAATGTTTACAACGGGGTTGCATGAATATTGAACGCGTGCGCGTCACGCATGGCGGGAAATGCGTTTATCGCGTTTCATAAATCAAAATTGTTTTTAGAGCGCGAGCGGTCCGATTCGGTTAAATAATTAGGGTTCCGTTTAAAAATAGTGGTAAGCAATCAGCCCCCTATCCCACAAAAGTTACAAGTCCTGCAATTTGACAAATTTTCACATTTTAGTACTTAATATGAAAAACTTATGGTAAGTGATCACCACTGCCCATAGACACCCGCAACCCCGGGGGATTTCAGATGCGTTGCTAACCTAGATTGCTAAAATGAAATGCCTCTTGTGCCAGTGATTTCCTCGGCTCTTTTACTCTCCTCACCGGAACACAACAGTGCAAGCACTGCTGTTTAGCGGCAGGATTAGCGAGTAAAATCGTGGTAGCGATCCGGACGGACCTCGCACAAGGTCCTACCACCCGCAAAATATTATTACAGACAGAATGGATTTATAAAAAAAATTTGCTGAGAAACAGAAATAGTTGACCACAACCTACTCTGATTTGTGTAACAGATGGGGGAGCAATAAGCACGTCTGTACCTATTGTAGACCCTCGTACTCATGATGTAATAAGCAGAACACAATTATAAACATGATGAATCTGAGGGTGGACGTGGCCATAGAACGGCGTCCTCAATGTCGCGTTAGTCGCCCACTTATTGTATAATTAAAACTAATGAGACATAGAACAGATATCACTACATATTTGAATTAATTACTAGAAACCAAACCCAACCTTAGATTAGGTAGTAAAATCGCACAGAGGTTATATAAATGCCTAAATGGAAACCTGTCTTAGCAAGCGCTTTCCCATCTGCGAAAAAAATTACAGTACGCTGTGCCCTAAGCACGACTTGTCGAATCCTGCGTCATGTGAAATCGAATAGTAAACGTTATCGAGTTTATAATGACGTTTGGAACAGCGCTCGCCCGTGAGCGTATTTAGAACTAAAATTTAGTATGAGATTTCTCGATCTCGATACGATAACCGTAACGTAACGCAGGATTCGACAAGTCGTGCTTAGGGCACTGACCATTTTTTGTCACGGTCAGATGACTGTATGAGTGTTTTGTTGCAATATGAGTTTATAGAAACGTAAAAAAATCGGTTCGATATCTACGTGTGTGCTGAAAAATTGCAGGAAAAAAGTGTGCAAAGATAATGCATAAAGGCTGGTCCGCCTGTCTTCTCTAAGTAAAGTTGTAAATTAGTGAAGGTACAGTTGCAAGTATGAGGTTAGAAACCATAAAGAACCGTTAGATTTTATGGCACCCTCTCTTTTCTATCCGGCCCGTTGTTTACCTTTGAACTCAATTTCGTAATGTTACCACTTCGAGGCTGCACTACAAGGTTTACCTAAGTACTACGCTGCTCCTAAACGTTTTGGGATCAAGAGAATATGAGGATGCAAACGTATTTGATCCCTAAACATTTTAAATGTGAGTAATGAAATGACAGTACTTTGGATCATAAGTTAAGTTAACTTAACTTAATAAGTTAACTAGTAACTTATAAGTTAATTAACTCATAACTTAACTTATGATCCAAAGTAGGTAGATAGATAAAAAACTTTATTCGACAACCATGACCATGACAAATGCAGCAAGACAAATATCTTACAAGCTATACACACACGGAAATTTGTCACGGAATAGCCGCGAAAAGGCGCCGACTCAGCGTGTGCTGCCGGCATTACTGCCGCAGTGCTGATATTCTGCCGGAACCTACATATAGTACATAAATACATATAGTACATAAGTATATAAATCAGATACTTCACCTTACCATTAAATTATTTCTTTTGTCTTTTTTAAAATATTATAGACCTCTCCTCTACCCATTTCAAAGAGAAGATGAAGCGCAAAAAAATACCTGCCTACTGTGTATGGCCCATGTGTTTGTCGTACCAACAAGTCGCATTGATTTCCAAGCAACATGGAACTTGTAGAGGTGTGAATGACATTTCCTGTTACGCCAAACGATTTCAAAGTCCGCGAAAAGGCTCTTAATGTCATTCATAAACTGGCAAATTGGTTATCATGTTCATTTATTCCGGAAATAATGAGCGCGCGGACAGATATATTTATTTACTTTAGAGATATCTTTGGAATGATAGGACAAAATTACTGTAATTCTTATTCATACCTACGGAACCTTACTCAGCTCAAGGATTTTACATAACACGAAAAACGAAAGATTTACGATTAGCAATAACATTACAATTTACGTGTTCTTTAATATGACATAACGAACAAGTGTACCTACTGATCTCATTACAGAAGCGCTCGTGTCATAGTGTCGTCGCGGAATCAAACTGACACGTGCTGACACTTTGTAGCTTTCGGGAAATTAGTGATTGTGTCTGACTGAATACTGAAAACTGAACGGATTCGTTAGCTATTTGACTAGGCTTCTACAAGATTCCAATTAGTGAGTATCCCTCTGAGAGGAGGCCTGTGCAAAGCAGTGGGACTTAAAAAAGGCTGACTGGTGATGATGATGATGATTTGATGATAATCGTATCACATTATTCAGACGCCGCAGAAGCGCTAACTTTGAGACTGATTCGAGCTTACTGTCTATCTGTTCTACATGTTTAGGAAAACTGCGGGAAAACCAAGTCAAAACTTATCTATGCAATATTTTATCAAATCGTCACTAATTAAGTAAGAAAAAGACAACCAGCGATAAATGTGGTACATGTTCCACGATTACGCTTTGTTATAGTTACTACGCGGGCCCAGTGCGGATTGGGAACAGGAATGTGCAGGTTTCCTTACGATGTTGTATAACGACGCTGATTTTTTTTGTACTTTTCATTATTATGCCTTTGTGTGTTTTTATCTATCTCATTGCTGAAGCTGTGTCAGCTACAGAACTTGCTCTAGAGTGAATGTCCCTGTCAATAAACTATTTACCGTTTAGGTGCGTGGGCGCCGATGAATCACAGGCACACTCGTAGATCATGGCATGGGACGGGATCTTCCATACTACGTGAATGGAGAGATCATAAATCAAAATTTGTTGTTCATAAAGGGATTGAGGCTTGCATCTTTTGGATATGACGAAATTTTAGGTTCTATAGCCATTTTCTTTACATCCACGTGTAGGTACGACACCTAGCTTAGTTAAGCTGTACCTATGCGATATCCCATTTACAGGAAAGATGACTTTAGCTTTTTGATCTGCCATAAGTAGGTACTACACCGACAATAGTATAACTCTTGAGTTTATTGATGGTGACTTGTTATTCTAAGTATCTTACTGTGTTCCATAGTGGTATCATTCTAGATTCTAACATAACATAAAATTCTAATTTAAAACATAAACTTAAAACCATTTACTTAAACAATGTAATACTAAATTTATAAATTTAATAGTTTGACGAAATTAGAGATGTAACATAAACTTTGTACATTTTGAGAATAAATAAATAAATACATAAACATTAGCACGCCTTTATATCCAAAGACCCGGGCTCTGGGCGAAGGCGAGTTTGGTATGATATATTACATTTGTGTGAATGTGGCTTCAGATGAGGCTGACATAGTCATAATTACTGTAGTACTCAAGCTTCGTTAAAATAATAAGTTTTTTAATCAAAACTGAAATATGTCCAATACATTGGAGTGCGCACCACTGGCGCGTAAATTATGTTCCGTCAGCTGCGTAAGCGCGTGACGCGCGATGTTTTCGCGACGCGTAGGGTTGTACAATACTTTGTTATGGGGTGGAGTCGAAAATCAGAACTGTCATGCGAGATCGCGTTGCAGTGCCACGATTTGAGCCTCTAGAGTAATTTTTACACAAGAAAACGTCTCTATCGCGTTCGCGTTTAGGTTTAAATTGCTATGGGCAAAGCGTCTTTAGTGGCGCGTATCGACAAAAAACAATTCTCATACTATTTGACACTTAAACGCAAACGCGTTCGAAGCGTATTTTTTGACCGTCGATTACACTGAGGCTCGCCTAGTGTAATCGCCGACCAGGCCAAAAAATACGTCTCGATCGCGTTCGCGTTTAACAATTCTCATACTATTTGACATTTTAACGCAAACGCGATCGAGACGTATTTTGTGCTTTTTGATTATACCAAGGGCTCTGCTAACACTCTCGATTCTTCGCGTAAAGTTGCGAGATGATTCTTTAAGCTTAACTACTAAATACTTGACATGCCAAAAACTGTGTCGCGTTCGCGTTTTCATACGCTACATCTACACAGTCTTTTGGACATTGTGCCTAATCTTTTAGCTGTCATTTAAATAGCAAGTAAATAGTTAGACAAACAAAAAGTAATAGGTACGATTATGTATTTTTCTTCTAATAAATAGAATTCAACATTGAAGACACTGTGATTGTATTGTAATGGCAAAAGAGGAAGGCGGTAAAATAATGCTTTAACGTTGGTAAAAATTGCAATAATTGCAAGCAGATTTGCAGTTCTGACAGTGTTACACTGTTTATTGACTATCATAGAAAGCACGGAACGGTAGACGTCATCAGACACTCAACTCACAAAGTATGTAAAGAAAGCCACGATAGATAATTATAAAAATATCTCATTAGAAAATCTTTAATCAGACTTCACTTTGCGGGGGTCCAATATTCATGAAGTACTGGTACGACTTGTAGAGGGTTCCAAACGTGTAAGCATCTAGTGTGGTGGTGGTGATAGTTGAGTCTAATTTGATACGTAACTGTATTGAACGTGTAGTCAGGAGTAGCAAAGTATTTTTTTTTTTTTTATCTAGTTAAAACATAGCGAATGGCAGCCCTAGCGATATAGGTTAATGCAGACAGCGACATCTATCCCACGGATTACGAACTCGCCAGTTTCCGCCGGGTTTATATCGAACTAATACTTCACTAAGTTCCACTGTGCGTAACAAACGTTTCTGTACTCTAAAGTTCAGTTCCTACGGTTGAATGTTGTATGAAATGTCAGCAGTGGCTAGCGATTTATTAAATCACATGTTCGTACACTATGATATGTATTTTTAGCAGCTTTTGACGTGTTGCAACTTTTAAACGGTCAAATTAGCACGAATACTCGGGTCAATTGAGTTCGCAACTGGCAGGATGCTCCATTTTCATTGGGAAATGCTGACATAAAACCAACTTTGTAAATTAAACAGTTTTGGTATTTTACCCTTTCAAGAAATTAGAAGTATAATAAAGTAGGAAACGATAACAAGGTCAAATAATTGTATTAATTAAAGTGATTTTTCACACAGCGCACGCGCATTTTATAGTTTCGCGTGATATTTACGTGTTTGTCTTTTACTTTGACATCTAACAGTTTTAAATGATTCGCGGTTTGCCCGTGATCATGATGCATGCAACGGCATCGAAATATCAGGAGCTCATCAAACCTATAAGGTACCTAATCGCGGTCAATATCCCGTTTTCATTATGTCTAACTTTAACATGTGTTTTTAAAAACATTTTAAAGTCTTCAAAAAATAAACACTAGCCGCTCCCAATATTTAATCTATCTCATGTTTTGATCTACTGACGAATTCTTTGACAGAATTGACAAACAATTTGCTATCTGTTATGTAGATTGCCCACCGTCCTCCTATCGACAGATAGCAAGCAGATATTGGATTGCCTACCGACTGTAAGTTTATTGAGACGGCAAAATTGAAGATAGATAGATGTTTTTATAGTCATTAGATCGAAACAAGAGATGGATTGAATATTAGGAATGGCTATTAAATATCGTAATATTTTTGTAAGGCCAGCACGGTTCATCATTAGGTACTGTATTAGTAATAAAATTGTATGATTTGATTAGACTGATTGACAGGAAGGTACTCATACCCGTTTAATGGCTGCCAATAACCGATGACAGTAAACAGGCCACTGATTTATGGCAGAGGCCGTAATCACTCCAAATTATTTACATTATGAACGTCAGGCGTATAATTTACATTGAAATAATTATTCGACATGTGACGCCCCCCGGGCGGTACACCCGTGCTCAATTAAAGTCAAAAATACACTGCAAAATATTTCATGTTAATTTAAAGTTGTTTAATTTGTTTTTATTTTGTCCTCCACAATGTTGTCGGTGTCACCACTGGGGCTTTAATTAATAAATTCATGGCATTCAAATGTTTATTTAAACAGAAACTCGGGTTTGCAAGAAGCGAATAATTAACCCAGTTTATACAAGATAGGTAATTGTTATTTTAACATCCTGTATCCTAGTCTATTATGTATTGATATTTTTACGTGAATAAGTCCCGAATGTCATGATAATACTTAATATGCTACGAAACAATTAAATCCGGGCCCGAGTGATTAAATCACTGGAATTACTTTTCACATGCCTGTCTTGGCTAAACATATTATGGGAAATACCTAATTATTATTCTACTGTAAGATCCTAAACTACCATATGTTTTTGTGAATAAACATTCATTCAAGTATTCTTTGTAATTATTTACTCAATAAATGGAATTGAAAAACGAATGTACGTCAAGTTGTACGGAAACTTATTTGCAAATAGATACTCTAAAAGAAAATTAAAATGGACATTACAATCTGTGGTTGCTTTAGGCTCAATGGTGTCTGTTTTTGTTGTACAAACGAAAGCTATATTTAAGAGAAAGTGTCAAATCTTAGAAACCGGATCACGAACCTACAGACGCGCCGGCGACGTTTATTGCCTCTTACTTATTAAGTATCTCTTACCTTAAGTTTAAGAACATTTCCATTTATTGGAAATTTCAAACGTCCTAAAAGCGAATTCCGACATTGTACTGTGGAGTTTATGATAGTCGGGTAGAGTTCAAAATGCTCATGCGGACGTTTTCGCATATATGTCGATCTAACATTCTAAACTAATTGGATCACAAAACAAGAAGACTTATCGCATTTCTATAATAATACAACAAATAGACTTACAATTGTATATGTACATGTAATCACTTCAGAAGGTCATTTTGATTGCAGGTTTTATTAATAGCTTCCTGTAAACCAACTAGATAATGTAGTATGACCACGTGCACAATAAGTGTGTATGTGTGAATAGAAGTTCGGCGTTTCAGAGCAAACGAAAGTGGATATTTTAATACGACACTAGTAAATTAAAAACACTTGTTTTACTTAAAAATCATTGTGCGGTGTCACTCGCGGCTGGTATCGCAAGACAGTGACAGAAAGTACCAGCGGCGTAATCTTAGTATAAAAGTGTAAACTTTAAGCACCCATAGGGTAAAATTTAAACCCCCTTAGTGTAAATTTAAACACCCTCGGTGTAAATTTTTAACACCCTTACTGTAAATTTCACAGTTTAACAAACGTCTCGCAAGCGTTTGCGTTAAAGTATGAAATAGGTCTAACTATGAGAAAAAATCGTTGTCGATACGTGCCGCTAGAGGCGCTGCAAATTTACTCACAGTAATTGAAATGATAAATAATAATAAATTAATTATAATTTAATATTTTTTCTTTTGTCTGGAGCCTTTAGTGTCAATTTCACGTCACAACAAACGTCTCGAACGTCTCCTGTGCAAAGTGTCAAGCAGTCTGATCAATAAAAGACAACAAAAAAGATGCTAGGCACTGTAAAAAACTAAGTACCAAAATAAGCCAGATTTGGCTTGGTTTGGTCGAAATATCTTCAACTTGCCATGTGTTTACACGCGTCACTCTAAGATTCAAATATTTCCTTTGTTTGTTGCTAAATGTTTATTTTGATGCCGAGTGCGGCATGCCAAGGTTCTGGACTAGGAAGCGAGCTCCGCCAACATTTGTGATCTAATTTATAAGGGACTCATTATAACAGACATGGTTTATAGATGCTTTTAAAAGACAAACTACACATTTCAGGTATGTTTTGATGTTGGCCACGTGCGTTGATGTCACGTGGAAACTAACTTAAGCAATGTTGTGCTGGGATAAGTAGAGCGTACAAGAGATGGACTTTATTGTCGTGCAAATTAAGCTAAAAATTAATTATTCATGAATGCAATATTATAAACCCTCTCCTTGCTTTTTGTCCCTTTTCAAGATCCGCCGCAAAAAGACGGGTGTTATAAACTTGACGTATGTCTGTGTATCTGTGTCTGTAATCTGTAGGTGGTATCCTAGCTCCCAAACAAATAAACTAGTTTAATCCAGATGGTTCTTAGATAAGTTTCATCAAAATCGAGATAGGATATTTTTTCAACTTTTTCTAAGTAGGTACTTATCGTGTCAATGGACTCAACGTCCATTAAATACGCATTTATGCCATTCGCGTACTCCGTATTTCAGGAACACAGCCCTTACTGTCACTTCACGTCGCAATAAACGTTGTGATAGAGACGTTCTCTTGTGTCAAAAATGACACTAGAAACTAGAAGCTTTTGTGTCAAAAATGACACTTTAGGCTCTCATAGTATTTGACAGGTTAACGATAACGAGACGTATTTTGTTGGTCGTCGAATACACCAGTCACTCTCTTCTGTAGCCTTAGAAGGCACGCAATTAAGAAAATTTAACACCAGCTCTGTTCATGACCCATTTAACGAGCGAAAGATTTTTTAAAGACAACAGCCGTCGACGTCTCATAATCGTTCTTTTATCTGGACCCAGTTATTATAGTCACTCTATTCTCGGCTATCACTTGCATAATACAACAAGCTCGGATTAATGGTTATGGCCCACCCACCGTCTGTCTGTCGCATGATTGCAACACGAAGATCACACTTATTTAGCATCAATTATTATGTGTTGAGTTGATTGGGGAGAACCTTTTGTATCAAGCGTTCAGAGCCCTTCTCCTAAGCAAACTGTACACAGTGTGGGGTCATTTTATATCGGTTACCTACTGACATAGACAAACATAATAAGTTGGTCAACTATTACTCGCAAACTTGTATAAAGCCTACTTTATCTCTGATAGTTTTACTTTTAAATTCACTATATTATGCACTACTGCTCTGATTTTTTTCGCATTTTCAAATACAACAGTACAATAGTTTCTCTGGTAGAGGGGACGGGGACACTTGACTCCAGCAAAAATGAGCACTTCAAAGCTAAAATGTTGGTTTTAGTGCTTTGAAAATTGGGTCGTATAGAGAGTTCCGAAACGCGTCAGCGTACCTATAGTGCAGTTGTGGTGGTGATATTTGTGTCTGTGTGACATGTGTTGATTAGTCTTGCTGTGGAGTCTTGGTGTTGCATGAAACCATCTACTTTTCGATTTTTCCGACGTTTCTGATGTCCTAAATTTTCTTTCAGTCTCCCCAGACCGAAACGTCGTCATAAAGTCACCACTAATTTTAAACAAAATGACTAATTGGAACACTGCATTAAAAGCTGAAACGTCTTTCACCCACCGCCAGAGAGTTCCGCAAACTTTTTTTTTTACAAAATGGCAATGACCGCCTGTTTTGAGCTTTCGTCTCATCTGGACTGCTTGAACCTGGCTTTGGAATCAGGACGGACATGAAAGCGGTGTACAATTACGCATAGTTCACTGACTCTTCCATTAAATTATATTTAGTGTCTGGACATAAAATTAGGAAATAATAAAACGCCGGTCGGCTTTCGTTAGGAATCAACTTTTTTTTAAACTTTTGCTTCTATTTTATTCTAGAACCATCCTAACGGCTACGAGATAATCATTGCTACAAGTTGGTCGCTGACTGCATCTTCATCTTCGTCACTACTCAGAATTGGTCAGAAATTACACGCGGTTGCAACAAACAATTGCGTTGCGACGGGCACCAAACATCTGCCCTTATTGGAAAACGAATTCGTTTGAGAGTCGTTGTTTGGCGAAATGAAAGGATACCAAGGAGATGGCGGGGCGACTTTGATCCGTTCTCAACCGGATTGGGGAGATGCTGCTGAAGCCAGAGACGAATGGACGAAGAAAGGAGAGGCCTTTGCCCAACAGTATGATACCAAATAGGCCGAGACAAGCGGCAGTAACCTACAAGAAGGTTTTGAAGAGTAAGGACTCAACTGCTTGAAGTAGGTAAATGCGTAACACACTATTTTTATTTATTCGTCATTGAGAAGTCTGTTCTGAGAATTAAATGTAATAACACAAACTAATAATGTACGACTAAATTACTAGTACATGGTTGTTACTATATTGACCCAAATAACGGAAGCTAAATGCAGGCATGTTTACAAAATCGCGACGATTGCTACAGGAAAGTGCGTAACACCTACTGGCAATACCTACGCTCTAGGTACAGTTCGCCCTCGATTAAAACTTGACCACTATAAATGCAAAAAATGTTGCCGGTTTTTCCTTCCTGTAGCAATATTATAGGCGGTGTTAGCCTACCGTAAAATAAGTAAAAGAAATCCAGTTACTGTACAAACTGTACTAAAGAAAATATTTTTAATTTCTCCTATAATTATGTAGCATTTAATATTTTAAAGTCTTCGAAAGGAATCAAGAGGAAACCGATAGACAGATAGAGGACGCTGATTAATGCCAAGAAGTTATATCGTCCATGTACCTAAAGAACAATACAAAAGCCTTGTCATACTTACTGCAGGGCAAAAGGAACTCCTATTTGCACAAAACTAAATTGATTAGGAACGAATCAAATAGAGAATCTAAAAACCTCGTCCAAAGCTATGACGGTGACGGTGTATTTAATACCAAAATACTTGTGTACTTATAATTGTTTGTATGTACCTAACTTCTGTAGAAACTTTGGAAACAGTGTTAGTCATTCATTAAGCATTGGTGTCAACGACCGGGCGAGGTGCGTACCTAAGCGACCTAAAACGCACTTTTAAATAGACTCTATTTTTACACTGGGCTAATTATATGACTATATACTTCTGTGTTTGTTGCGAATTGTTAGACGGTGACAACTAGCAACTTATCCTTTATTTGGAACTTGAGAATAATGAAAATCATAATACCGAGCTAGATTCGGACTTTGTGCTCTGTCGAGTACGTTCTTTCTAGGCATCTTAGATAATGACTGGACACACCCCTTCGTTTTGTAAATAATAAAAATAGCGGTGGCTTTATTGTGGCTTGTTACTTTGCAAGTTGCAAGTCTGCAACGTTTGTACTTTTGCATGTTATAAAAAAAATATATTTGAGTCAGGATAATATACGTTCGTTCTTCAGATCCCCTAAAGAATTTGTAAATTTAATGCAAGCAAGAAATAACAATATTTCCCCTTTTCGCACGTTAAGTGATGTATTCGCAGACAATACAAGATACGATCACCTCGACATTGTGCATTGGCGGCGTCTATTTACGGCGTAAGTATGTACTACCTACTCATCTCGGCGAATCGGGGACTTTTGTACTGCTGCAGAGTAGAACGGTTTTCTATAATATCGAAAAACGATGGGATCACGAAAATCGCAAAATTTTGTAGCTGAAAATTGGGTACGGATTTGGCAATGTATGTCGATTTTTAACGGAGTTTTATTTATAACGAGAGAACGCAACTTTCCCTTATGATAATTATTTCCATATTTATAAGTGAGGTTCTGTCCTGTTGTTCTTAAATATATAAATTCTAACTAATTTAGTTAAGTTCCCTTACATACGGCCTAATTTTGGTAGACTCTGGGAGTTTTAGTGAAACTCTTTAAAAATTTACTGACGGCTTAGGCAGAGTCGTTAGAATAACAACTTGTTTTATAGAGCACTTTTCAGTCACTGTGGCAGAAAGGAATCTTAGAGTTTTCATGTTCGAGTACACACATACAGGCATTTTAGGGCACAGCTAACCGCAGCTAACTAGAAAATCAATTTGAACTGTCTCCAAGTGCCGTAAGGTACAAATTTCAGATAGGAGAATTCGATACAGGTATTCGGTTAATAGTTCGATGGAAAAACTTTTGTTATTTACCGAAACCAAAGAACTCCCATTGGGATTGGACATCAGACAGAACATACGTTGGTCCCAGATCAGAGTCTTTAATATTATCAAAAGCCGTCGACACTTCTGTAATCACAACAAACATCATCGATGACAAGGAATTATTAGGTATTTCTCTGATCAATTTACTTCTTTGTTCAAACTTATTTTGCGCGTAGATCTAGAAGTGTAATACGGGAATTAAGGCCATCAAAATGTTGCCAATAAAATGAAAATTGTATAACGGTAAATTTTCAATCTATCTAGGTATCAAATTTGGAGTTATCGTTTGACTCAAGTGTAAAAGTGCATATTGTTGGGTCTTTTTGTTTATTTTCCAGTGACAGTGTAAGGCTCACAATGTAAGACAATGCAGGAGCGATCACCTCGACATTGGCGTGCTATTTGCGTGCGCGCACCCGCGGCTCGTTTTTCATTTTCTGCGCGTGCGGCGCTGTAGCGTCAAAATTGTGTCCCGATAAACAAATATTTGGGAAGGTCGTGCTTGAAAATTTTTTTTTCATAGAGCTCTTTGTCTTAACTATAGGAGATAAAATAAATAAGTTTTGACCTGATATTTCTAAAATACCAATTTCCTGTAATGTGTATTCCGTATTGAAGAAAACATTAACGTTGTTTTAAATTAAAGATAGCAGAGCACTACTAAATAGCATTCAAAATTGCGACTACTTATTTCGAGTCCAAAAATAAATTGCGCCCGACATTTCGCTGACATTGAACCAAGTTTATTAAGAGTCAAAGAACCTATAATGCTTTAGGGTAATTGCTCGTTAAAGCTAACATAGAAACCGAATAATATCTTTTCATTCCGCACAAATATTTTAATCGCCAAATGAACGGTTGGAAACGCTTCTTTATTCGTTGAAGAGCGTTTCTTTGTTCGAATTCAATCTCATTTTGCATTAACATTGATTCATCCGACATGTTTAAATGGTGCGTGAAATTTGACTGACTTTAAAAGACTGGTTGTATCCTGCTAAAGTATCAACATCATTAATCCAATACATATTTCCTTGTCGCATTAGAATAAACATGCATGAGCAAGTATTTTCGTGCCGTGGTTGGCTTTCAGGATATAAACACGATATAAACAGGTATGTCCCTACACCTAATGGGAAATACGAGTATTTTTTAACGAAGCGACTGTTATTACCGGGGTAAAACATAAACAAAATCATTTTTTTTTTCTGTTTTTCCCTTTGAAATGTGTTTCTGAGAACCTATTTCTTATTTTTTTTTACTTAAACGACTTTTTAATAATAAAAGCAATTTACAATGACATTAAATCTAAGCTTAAACTAAATAAACTACAACTTAAAACTAAATTAAATCTAAATAAGGCCCCCGTGGCACAGTGCCCAAAAGGCTGGCAGCGTTGCCTCGCTGAATAGCGATGCTGATTCTTTGAGAGAGAAAACTGCCAGCCCTTTGGTCACAAGTTGCACCTATTTCTGGAAATTTTTATGTGAAGAAGCTAAAATCAGCACTAGGTACTTTGAGATAAAGCTGATCAAGACTTTGAGTGGCCTGTCGGCAATGCGGGCTATCCCGAATCAAATATCTAGCTAGTGTCGAGTGAGATCTATCTGTCAATTTCCACCAATCATAGGATAGTAGCTTGTCTCTCATTGGTGGAAAACGACAGGATACCTCGCCCGATAATAGCGATCCTAACGGATTTTTTACTCTCAATAGCAATCATTGGATTAAGCAACCCCATTTCTTCCAGGTTGCTTTTCTAATAGAGATGATACTTACTGTGCTAAGCTGTGCAAGTATAAATAACATAATAATCGACGGCACTGTGACTCAACCTCGTATATAAACTTTGACGAAATTGGAATAACCACCTTAGGTCCGCAGTCTAGAGTGGTTATTCCAATTTCGTCGATATGGCTTAACTTAGTTTAGCACTGGGAGAAGCAAAAGTTCTCTGTTAAGCTGCCTCGCAGATATCTGTTGGAAAAACAGCCTAAATACTGTTACGAGGCGCTCCCATCCTACAGCATTAGATGGGTGGACTCCTTTATTCCGCGCCAACGATTTGTCTGTCTAGTTTTAATTATATCCGCTGCGTTCCATTTTCGCTTCGCGACGATACACGTTCCGTTTTATACGGAGCTTCCGCTAGACATCGCCGATCGAACGTCGAACGGTATTGATCGATGTCTGCGCTAAATGGAACACTGGTCGCATTCGAAAATTGAAATTAATAAGGACGTGGCATCACGGTATTTTGCTGCGTCAATAGGTAGAGCTAGAGCTAGACTGGGATTGGTTCTTGACTTCCAGTTTTCTGGGTCGTTCCATATCCCATTTAGCTCCGTAGTCCGTATTAATATGTGCGCATGTTTTCAAAAGATTGAAAGAAAAACTTGCCGATTTTAGCCTTTAGGTAGTCCTACCTATTCTTTGACTTTTGTTTTTCTGCCAAAATTTAGTCAAAGCTAAAGCAGAACAATCTGAGCAATCCAAAATTTTACAAAGACAAATAAACATAACCGTCTGGTGTTTTTGTTTGCCATCCGTACGGTACAGACACGTTGACGTCAAAGAGTTCGATTTGTGTTGCACAACTAGTTTCATTCAGCAACAAACATAACTTCTACCAACTTCGACAAAGAGCAATAATAAGTTTACCAGAATGATAATTGCAGTCCCAATGCTTGACACCCTAATGCCCAATAGTGGACACCTACCTGTCCCCTCTGTCGCTATGACATAACGTTGAAGGTGTCAACTATTAGGTCAGTGTCCAGCAATGAGACATTTACCTTAATACAGATCACAAATCTGGTGCTAAAATTAAATATTGAACCACAGTTCAAGAAACTCGTATTGCATTTGCTGAGGCTGCGGCTGACAGGCTGAAGACTTTTCCAGGGGCCACAGAAGCACTTGTGTAATAGCGAATCCACAGTTTGGTAAAGGTTTCGGTTCGAACCCTAATTCGAAAATATTTTTTTCTGGTTTTTCTGTACTAAATGTACAGAAAAACCAGAAAAAAATCTCATCATTTTGAAATTTGTGAAAAATAATTTCGAACGGTATGACCGTAGAAATAAAATACAAAAAGTTGATTTAATAAATTAATTCAAATTGTTACAACGTTGTGTCAGCAGCACTGGGTGAATGAGGGTTTTCTGACAGAGATAATATTTCTAGATGGCATTACCTACTATCGTAACGTCCATTTGAAATCAACGTCCAGCATACACTCGCTGTAGAGGGAGACCACCAATGAGGTGGAAGGACGACATCTGCCGACAAGCGGGTGGAGGATGGATGCAGATGGCAATGGATCGGCAGGCGTGGAGGAATGGAGAGGAGGCCTATGTCCGAAGACGGACGAACTAAGGGCTGCTATGGATGGATGGATGGATGGAATTCAGCATCACGCATCATGGCATCACCGTCTAGGGGGACACAATAATAATATTTTGTAGCAAAAGGCACGCTAATCACCTAGTAGCGGTATGAGATATACCTTACGACTTGTTCTCATACCCACCAAATATACATACGAAATCATAAAAATCGGTCTAGCTGTTTCAGAGGAGTACGACCACAAACACCGTGAGACGTGATTTTCATAGGAATGTATTTTTTTGTTTTATTGTAATGCATCTTGGCGAAATTGCAGCAGCTTTTTCGGTAATTTATATGCGTAATGCCTTTAACGTTTTTGTTTTCGTGATCGTACGGCTAATAGCGATCTTGGCGGATCGAGGAGGTTATTCCCTGGACGATTAGGGAGGTACACAAACACATTTGGCAACGTTCCCGCGCAGTTGCTCACTCTGGACTGATTTCTGCGTAATTCTACAAGCTACCTTTTATGGAGCTTGCATTTGCCGACCGAAATTATGGAAAAGTTTTTTCACACTCTTGTAGGTCTTGTCTTGATAAAAAAAACCGGTCTAGAGCAAGCCGGACTTGGGCAGCAAGGGTTGCGATTCCGAGCTATCATCAATATTTTGTGCTACTTTACGTAGGTACTGTCCGTTCAATGACGGACAGACGGAAAGCGCCATTTTCTCTTGTCCTAAGGGAACTAATGTATTTTTGATGGTCTCTGAAAAACCGCTATTTAGAGACATATCTCGACGTAACAATCGTTAATCTCTAAAACTTTAGATTGGAAAAATTACCGTAAAAGTACCGTTGGAAAAATTATTATACCTTTACTTAGCCACTAATTATGTAGTTAGATTGCCAAACGACTGCATTAAAGGCAATTTGTCGGTATTTAAGAGCGGGTTAGATTGCGTTGGTATTTTTACAGCTAGAAGCACATTAAAGTATGGACATGAGTGTCCCACTATAAGGAAGCAGAATATGGACTCATACGAATGTTATTGCCGTACCAACAGGAACATGGCAGATGTTTTTAATTTCTGAACATAGAGAAACATACATAACCCCTGGCTGAACTCTTGACGGTTTATTAAAACAAAGCCTGTATTATTCAGTCTCAAATACAAAAAAGGTAGGTGAGTAATATCCAATCTATTAGACTAAAAGCTATTTAAACGAAGACATGGTAGAGTTTTTAGTAATGTGTTGCCTTATCTGAATACAAAAAACGTCTTACCAATTGACAGGAAAATAATCAACAGCAGTTTACGAGGGGCGGCTGATAAGTAATCTCCTTGGTCAGAAATATATACAAAAATTATGCTGGCTGGTATGGATTTATATTCATTTGTTATTCTATTTTCAAAATGTATTACATTCATTTGTTTATTGCATCACGTTTATTTGTCTCCTACAATTGTTTCAAACATGTCGGTAGAAAAAGTGAAAATGGATAAAATCGAGCAGCGTGCGGTGGTTAAGTTTTTGACTAAAGAAGGGAATACACCTTCGGAGATCAGACAGCGTATGTTACGTGTGTTTGGCAGTTCGTGTTCTTCCGAATTTGTTATAAAGTTTTGGTCAAAGCAGTTTAAGTTAGGGTGTGAGAGCCTGGAAGATGATCCTCGAAGCGGAAGACCAGTTTCGGCCGTCACCGATGAAAACGTAGCCAGGGTGAAAAAAATTATATTAGAGGACCGACGAGTGAAGCAGTGGGAGATAGCTAGAGATGTGGGCGTCAGTAAAGAGCGAGTCAATGAAATAATTCATGAGCATTTGAACATGTCCAAGGTTAGTGCACGTTGGGTCCCCAGAATGTTAACTGCATTTGACATGGAGAGGCGTGTCAAATGTTGAGAAGAGTTTTTGGACATGAGTCGAGGGAAAGAGGAAGACATAATTTCTAGAATTGTAACATCTGATGAGACTTGGATTCGACAATGGGACCCGGAAAGTAAGCAAGAGTCGTTACAGTGGAAATTTAAGAATGAGAAGCTGCCTCGGAAATTCAAGATCTGTCCATCGGCAGGTAAACTTATGGCTACAACCTTTTGGGACACAGAAGGGATTTCGTTCATAGATTATTTACCGAAGAAAACTACAATGAATGCTGATTATTACTCAAACTTACTATATCAACTAAGAGAGAAAATAAAAGAAAAACGGCGAGGTAAACTAAGCAAAGGAATTCTGATTTTGCACGATAACGCACCAGTGCATACTGCCCGCACAACGAAGCTAGCAATTAAAGACAATGGCTTCGAAACCATTGACCACCCCCTTTATAGTCCAGATTTAGCCCCCTGTGACTATTTTCTGTTTAGACTTCTCAAGAAAGACCTCAGAGGACGAAGGTTTATGACCGATGACGAAATGAAGGCTGCGGTTACTGACTTTTTTGACGACAAACCGAAAGATTTTTTTTTTATTTTTTTAATTCAATATTTTTAAGCCACGACAGTCTTTTGTTTCATTGTTAGGTAGATTACTTTTCAGCCGCCCCTCGTATTTCATCATAAAGTTTATGATGAAGACGAGAAGACGCCATGATAGGTACCAGCGACTCAAAGAAATGGAGCCATTAGTAGGTTTATCCAAAGTAAATATAAACCAACCGTTTCAAAGGTGAAGTACATAAATCAAGATGCCACACATCGTCTAACTTTACAGCCGTAATCTGTGTAGAGGCGGTTGTTTACTGTTTGTGAATGGACTACATACGTGTTGTAGGTACATCGTCCAGACACATTATTTTCAGCATTATGTACTGTTGCTGAGATTCTATCTGGCCGATTTGACATCTGTCACTTCCGTGCAAATTCTAACCTAATATACCAAATTTACATGGGAGTGGCAAAATCGGCCATATAAGTAGAGTCTCACCCTTGCAAGGTATGCAACCTGTTGTTACCTTGTATTTCCTTTGTACTTTTCTTCTGTTTTGTTTGTCATGTGGTATATAAAGAGTTCTTGTATTGTTTTGTATTGTAATCTCTTCAATAATAAATAGGTATCGACATGTTTCAGTTTGCCTAAAAAGTTTACAAAAAAGATTCAGGGCGAAGCATTTTTTTTTTGTTTTCGGAATATGACATAGAACTATCCTGCCAGTCTTATTAGACCTATCTGATAGGCTGAAGTTAGGCGTATTTTCAATGAGTCAATTTTGCTAAAACAGATTATTTGCTAGGAGCGTCGACCTGGTAAAGATCGCGGGACCGCGGAGGATGCGGACAGCACAAGTCAGGTCTGAGTGGAGAGCCGCGGGAGCCTATGTCCAGCAGTGGACGTCTTCCGGCTGACATGATCATGATGATGATGAGATCATTTGTGAAGGAGATATGGTTTGACTTAGGCAAATTGCTATGCAATTCAAATCGCTGTAGGTACGGTCGAGGAAATTAATTCCTGACCCACTATGGAATCTTTTCACAGTAAACGTCATAGTGACATCGCATAGCTTGACAAGGAAAATCGTTATGATGTTTACTATGAAAACGTTCTATGCTTAGCGGGTCAGGAATTAATCTCCTCTACTATACTTAACTGTGTGTATTTCATTCTACGAGTACACACACCTATCTGCCCATTCCTTTACGAGTGCAAGTGCGTAGCAAAATTTCATACAATCAAAATTCTATTGCCGTAAAAGATCGTAAATAGCTACGATTCCGATCGTGAAACTGGCGTTTAGTGGCAGAAAATGTGCAGTTATTCGAGATCAGTGGATTTCAACACGATTGTAAACAAGTACTTATTGGTGGTAAGATGGGCTGAATGGGCATCAACTCTAGGTGTAGGTAAGCGTGCTTTATGTGAGACCTTAGCTGATCATCAGACAGCCGTAATTATAGTCAAACGCAAGTATAATATTACTTCTTCTTATGCATGAAAAATATCACATGTTTTTAAATTGGTATATTTTAGGGGTCATTTTGATTCCTCGACCAATGCATCAATGCAATGCATGTAAATGTCTTTGTCAGTCTATCATTCCTGTTTGATTGATGCGACTGTGGGTTTGTTTGTTCACTGAAACTTCTCTTTACATTTTATTCAGATCGATAATAAACGATAATTTACGACCACATATAAAGGTATAAACGTGAGAAGAAACATATAAATTTTAACCTAAATTCTTCTGCCGTCCTTAAACCCCAGCTTATGTTCTGACGTCAAAGTATTTAAGCATCTATTCGGTGGGCCATAAAAATTTACATCCTCATCAATATGGTATTTTTAACTGCTCTAAAATTGAAACATTTCAATAAATTTTTCGTTTTAGTGAAGAAATAGGATTTCAATGCATCACAAATTATTAAGTCCTTTCGTAGTTTAAATATAATATACTCTTGATAAAATGGCAACCAATAAAGATTATTGCCCTTACATTAAGGTAACCGTCCCAATGATTAACACGTCAATTCCAATAATTGACACCCTGCTAGTAAACTTTATTGCTACGTATTAAGATAAGAACAAGGACACCTTAGGTTTAAAAAAATATGACCTCTTATTAGTTGCTTTTTTAGCAAGCAATGTTTCGACTCTACCTAGGTACCATCGGGTTTTATTCCTTGATCTGTAAATCCTACTAACGAACGAAGATTGTAACTGAATCCAAACGGGATGTTGTGAGACCTTGTGTACAAAATCAAATGTATATTTCCTACCTATAATTATACGAGGTACATGCAGTACGGTATTCACGAATCTTTAGTACCCGGAATCCGTAATGAACACATCTTTAATGTAGCTACCAGTGCGCAGGCGTGGGATAACAGGTAAATATTTTTTTGCAAAGAAATAATCAGCTAAATGATGTATTGATTTAAACTTTCACGATTTTACACACATTTTCATGACGTAACGTCGAGGTATTTAAGGGGTTTCCCTGAGCCAGACGCTGAAATGGCTGCTTTTTAGAGCCATTCTGTACATTATTTAAACCATAAAAACAAAAAATATATAAATACATTTCAAGTATCTAGAACCACCTCAACTTGTTTTTCTACGTTTAATTTTTTTTTCGTATTTAATACTTATGATATCTGCATCACAAGTCAAGTCGCAATTAATATTCTGTCACTACATCATAAGCATAATTTACTTACTTTGACTTGTGACGTACACCAATGTATAGAGAATTTAATAGGCTAGGATTTCTACGTTTAACATTAAATAAATATCATGGGACAAATTGACACCAATTGACCTATTGATTGATTAATTTATTGAATCAGGCGTTACTTTGCGGAGGTCCATATTTATGAACTAAAAACAATTACTTTGCTCACCCGCGACCACTAGTGAAAAATAGTTAATCTGTGCGGCAAATGTATGTTTCCATGCAGCACTTCCACCTCCACTGCTACACGAATCACACATACCCAACATGCCACACATACCCAACTATCACCACCACCACTAAACTACACGCTGACGCATTTCGGCACTCTCCACGAGGCCATTATCCAAGCTTAACACTACAACAACCGTTCACCAAGACACCATTACCACTACATAGTAAACGCAACATAGTAGTGTACGTGGTGAGCAAAGTAATTGTTTTTAGTTCTATTGATTGATTATTATAATACCTTTTTATAATCATCATCATCGGCCTATTTACGTCCCACTGCTGGGCACCAGGCATTTATTTATAATATAAAAAAAAATCATAAGTAACTTACGTATTCGGTGCGAATTCTGAACGGTTTTTTTTTTCGAAAAGATGCTTATTTGTGATAACACTGTGTAAAATGAAGTTAGAACGATATTTAATAGATGTCGCCACTAAAACGAAGTTGTTTAGTAGAAGTGAGGTGGGGTGAGGAAGGCGCGAAACGTTCGAAGTCATCGGGAAGCCTTTTAAATGTAACAGCCTAATGATTATTAGATCAAAATAATCAATAGCAAACTAACTCTAGAACGGTGCCATATTTTTACTCGTGTTTGTTCGTGACTAAACTCTCATTTCTCATCCTCAAAATGTTTTTTTTATAGCAAAAAGAAGGCAAATGAGCAAGTGGGTGATCCGAAGGTAAGTAATCACCGCTGCCCATAGACACCCGCCACACCAGAGTGTTTCAAAGCAATGGTGAATAGCGACCAAAATTACATTAAGTAATTAAGGCATGTGTGGCCCATATGGGATATCCTGTCACTCCGCCATAACAGAGGCAATCAATCATAAAAAGCTCAATCTCAAAACTAATATGTGTCACCCAGGCCACCCGAGTCGAGTGCCCTTTCTTGGTGTCAATGAACTTTAATTCATTTGCTACCAAATTATTAAAATCGTAAACAACATGCATTCATTATTGTATATTCATTATACATGTTTCCTCTTACAAAGTCGAAGATACGAATTGGAAAGTTCATAACACTGTTTAAATAAGTATGTCATAAAATTATTTCTTTGAAAAACTGAAATGCGCTGTGCACTTTATTAAATTTACGGAAACAGTTTAGAAAGATTAATGTTTGACCATATTATAGGTCTGGGAATCACGTGTCTTCATTATATCATGAGTACCTATCAAAATATTCAAGGTCAATTAAAAGTCAGCAAAATCTGATTTTCGCACTCTCTTGTTCGTCCTAGAAATGTCAGAATTTTAAGAGCATAACATACTTACTTAGCGTTCGATTATATAGGACGTAATCGAAGTTCAAACAAACACCACAAGAGACACACACATGATAAGTGAGTACAGACACACATTAATGCACACATTCGTATTGTGGATAAACATCGTAATGTAGCAGATAAACTAGGATAGGAGCCAAGACGAAAATATTCCCGGCGCGTTTTTCCACAGAGCTCGGCACCCACAAGCACATTGTTGGATCACCAAAAACGCAGAGTTTAATGCAATAATTGCCATTTCTGATGCGCTACAACCCGTTCTGGGTGATCATTGTGTGTAAAGTTTATCTTCTCGCTATTCTTGCGGCTAAGCAGCAGTGCTTGCACTGTTGTGTTCCGGTGTGGAGAGTACGACAGCCGGAGTAATTACGGGCACAAGAGGCATTTCATCTTAGCTCTCTAGGTTGGCAACGCATCTGCGAACCCTCCGGGGTTGTGGGTGTCTATGGGCAGTGGTGATCACTTACCATCAGGTGACCCACTTGCTCGTTTGCCTTCCTTGTCGTATAAAAAAAACCTTAGACGAAAGCTTGGGATGTTTGTTTGGCTGAACGTTAGTGTTAAGAGTTGCTTGGATGTTGGAGTTAGACAGACTGACTTAAACTGATGGCTTTAGACACTTGAGATTAAGTTAAAAATACTTGCACATAAATTTCATACCTAATACTTAACATCTCAATGCCTGACTAAGTTTAACTAGGAAAATCACACTGACATTGTATTGAAAAAACATTCTACGGTGTGACACAATTACAACCGCTTTGACTATAAGTAGGATCTACATGCAATTTTATCGTCAGAGATACCAATTCTCGTCATCATTTAGGTACTGAAAGTAAATAAGTAAGTAAACACTTTGTTGTACTAAAAAAAACAGGATACAAATACAATTTACAAAAAAAAACAAATTCAAGTTTAGTACAAAGGCGGGATTATCCCTATAAGGGAACTCTACCAGCCAACCTTAGAGTGGTGGAGAGGAATAGCTTACTAGGGACCGACAAAATGAATTGAGCTTATTCTGTTTCAATCAGATGCAAAAATACATCTAAACACAAGTTTTTGACTTCAAGTATAAGGTAACAAAAAAGCAGTGGAATTTTAATTGGTATTTCAATAGAAATAATAAATCAACAAGGCGTTGAGCCGAGGTATCCCATAATGCGAAGTAGCTAGGTCCATTTGCTCTTCAATTGTTCCTAGCAAGCACAAACAAACAATACTTACACATTACATATATAGAGGAAAATAAACTAAACGTATGCTACCTATTCAGTACCCCCCAACTGTGTTTATCGCGGACGCCAAATGCTTAGAAATATAAAACTTGCTCCTACTCAATGATATTAAATATGTATAAAAAGAGGTGGATATAATTATGTCATCAGCAGGCGAAGATGACGCGCAGAAAAGGATACAATTGTAGCCTCTTTGGCCTCAGTCGCTCTCGAATATGGTACAAACTTGCGCACAATTGTCAGAATGTTCGAAATATTTACTGAATCAGGCGTTACTTTGACGAGTCCTCAACCTCATCTGCACTTTACAGGTGGGATTAGGGTCAATCAGCTGGTCAGTGTTTCGTAAAAAAGGTTTCAATTATTTTGTCATACAAAACCTAGGGTACTTTGCCTGCAGCAAATGATGTGTCGTGTGTTGGACTATATAGTGAGAGGGTATTACTGTTGGACCCTTAGGGTCTGAGAAGATTGTATTATGTGTGAATAATACAGTCGTTTCATTTATTTTGATGATCAAACACATATCTGCTTGTAAACAACTAGCAATATACAATTATGAATCACATCCGCAATTTAATGGTGCACTCGTTTACGATGCATGAAATATTGTTTAAGGATTTGCGGAATATTCTGATCACTACCTTAATATGAGGAAGGTACGCCTATTGCAAAAGTAATCTCTGATAGTGATAGGGGATGGAACAGAACAACCGCTACAGGCATTTGTTTACTTCGCGTGTTGAATGAATAGCCTCAGTCTTGTATCACTAATTGACGTCAGATCTAGTAAATTAACATTTACCTAATCCAATGAATGCAATAAACTAGGCTATCATTAGGTCCAGGCCGACACATCATGTGCCGTATTTGCCAACTTAAAAGGAATAGGTACTACGTTAACAGAATTTAAAATATCGTTTTATTTTAAGCGAACACCCGGCATTATTAATCGTGTTTATGACAGTTTGTTGTTTGTTGAGTGCTTCGAAGATTGATTGTGACATTTGTCCTCAGGGCTCATTCTTAAGGTTACTAAATGGGATAATTGTAGGCCACCAATTGCACCATTCTTTTGTTTTAATCTCTGTTAGAAATTGAGATGGTGCTCTATTTTTCTATTCAGAACACATTCAGAATCAAACGTTTGGATAGTTTTAAAATAAAGTAACAATAAAAAAGAGTCGCATAGCGATTCGGTCATAAAATAAAAGGCGTTTGATCTTCTGACTGACAGCAGAAGGCGTCAGACTAAACTGTGAGAACGCTTTACATTCCTAAAGATCGCTTCAGCTACAGTTAAGATAAGTCAGAATTACGGGTAGATTTTTGTAATTTAAGTTTCTGAATTATTTTTGTAAGTTTGTGTTGTTTGTGTGGTCTTAGAACTAGTATGTGTGCAGTGTACCTAGTTGTATTGCTGTTATGTTGTGTCGAGGTTCATTGTGTCGTGCTGCGCGCTGCTCCGGCACAAGGCCGCGCGGAAGCATCACGAGACAGGTCGATGCACAAGTCAAGGTGGGTACGGAAAATTTCATTCAACCAACTGTTCTATTTACATCGCCACAAATTATAAGTGGCGCATTGTGCGCACTTCCTTCACTGACGTAGAACGGTCGGACCTTCGCATACCGTAGTACCGCTTGGACCACTTGAAATAGTCGGGTTTAGATGCGTTCCAGGAACGGTACATCCGGACTGACATAAGGGACAACGCGATAGCTATTCGTGTGAGTGACGGACGCTCGGCTACTTCGCTGAGCTTCCGCATCGTGGTGATGGGATAGTTAGCGTTAGCGCTCGTGTTTACGTTCGTGTTCACTGTCAACCGTGTTATGTGAGCAGGTGCGGCGCTGGCGACGCCGCGTGCGCCGGGCGGCGGCGGCTATATTTGAGTCGCGCGGGCGTCGTTACATAAAACCATTGCATCCTCACCTCCTCTATCTTGAGGCTGGTGCGGACCACCTTGCGGGTGACCGCGCTCTCGTAACTCTCCTCAATGGTCTCCGCCATGGCTGCGATGCGCGGGCGCTGCGGGCGACGCGCGCGGAAGTTTCGGCGGTACTGAGCGGCGCGCGGTTATTTTTAGTCACTCGCTCGAGTTGCGAGCCAGCTGCAAGTCTACTGACGATCGGGAGTCGGGACACGGGATGGCGCCACAGTACGTGTGTCCACTAGTTACTGTCTGTACTCTTTGGTCCGCAGTACCGAGCCCGCGGGAGTTCGCGGGACGTTTATCCAACTAGGAGTTCAGAGTCTGCACTGCTTCTGAGCGGTATCGCCGATGTAGCGTGGTGACGATACCGGATACAAATGGATGGCTGCCAAGGGATTGATCCCTTTTGGATGCATTCGAATTCTAGGTCTGCTATAAAGATCGTTGAAAGAAAGTTTCTGATGAACGGGACTGCAGACGTCGGCCAAACGAGGTTTACGACGTTTAGCATCGATCCAGGCGTGACTAATGCACTGCCATCTGCCACTGATAAAAATAAGATAAATAACGGCGAATGCCCGATCGTCGGTTTTGTTTGTTCGCTCTCATGACGAATGAAGTTGGCACTGATATCATCTGCCTAACTAGATTTTCTGGATTTTCTATACTCGTTACGAGTATGCCGTCAGCAGCGCTGCAATGCGTCGTCGTCAGCATTTGCAAACTTTCGTCATTTGCAGCTCTGTAGTATAATTAAAACTGTCACTGCCACACTGAATAATGTTGTAGGTGATTGTAGACTATTTTCCCGATCGATAGGTAGCGAACTGACTGGGTAATCTTGACAATAACTTAAAATTCCATGTCCATAACATTTAATTTTAGTAGGTACACTTTTTACTGTATGTGGCATTCCATATACATTAAATTTTTAAAAGCAAAACCACACGGAATCATTAATTCCGCCCGTGAAAGACTGTTCTCTTATTCTACGCTGAAATCATTTCACATCATTGATTTGAAGGTTAGCGCCATACAGAACATTGAGAATGTTACTGTTCAAAACTACATTGTAGCGACATCTATCGGCAGCTAAGAAAACAAAATAGCTACGGCTTGGCCATTTTGTTTTGATAAACGCGCAATGCACTGCCAATGAGGGCGGGCAATCGCGAGTCAAAAATCCGCTAGGATCGCTATTGTGGAGCAAGGTCTATTGTTTTAGATAGGTTTAGTTCGATTTAGATTGCCTTTTATTACTACTAGCTTATGCCCCGCGGCTTTACCCCCGTGAAATATTTCAAAATGGGCTAGTTCCCTGTCCCGTGGGAATTTCGAAAAACTCCTTCTTAGTGCACCTCTAGGATACTCAAGGTATACGTCTGCTAAATTTTAAGTCTATAGGTCCAGTGGTTTAGGCTGTGCGTTGTCTGTCAGTCAGTCACGGTCTTCTTTTGTATGTATAGATAATAAACAAGTTTTTTTTACGGATTTAGTTCGCTTTCGAGTGCGATATAGATCATATAGACAATCTACATACTAATATAATAAATGCGAAAGTAACTCTGCCTGTCTACCTATTGACGGAAAAACCGCAGCACCAATCGGGATGAAATTTGGCAAGGTAGTTTGAAAATTGCATAGTTCCCGCGGGATAGCGATAACCGAAATCTGCGGAGACGAAGTTTCGGACATCGGCATCAGACAACTGGACACATGCCCAAAAAAGTCTATGAAATAAAATCACCAAATAACATATACGACTAAAACTTTATTCTGCGTACGCAAACATGCAACAATACTCTTGCAATGTATTCACAATAAATAGAACATTATCCTAGCACTAAATGTATAATTTCGAGAAACATTTTTACAGATATCCGTTCATATATCACTGGTAGCGTGCGCCAGGCCGCAGCGCTAATACTTAAAATACGCTGATGTTTCTTCTTAAGATAGATTTAATCCAATTGCCTGTAGAAAGAAAATTAAACTGTTAGAACAGAAAATGCGTCGCAAATTGCTTTCAGTCAGCAATTATGTCTATAGTCAGCTTAAGATTACTTGGCGTATCCCAAGACCTTAGCAATGTGGACAGTGGTTACAAAATTTTGGACATAAAATCGCAGCATTGGCCAATTAGGAATACAAAATATAAATGGTAATTGCAACGAGAGCTATCGCGAGTCAAAAATCCACTAGGATCGCCAGTGTAAAGTGAGGTCAATTTATCATTCTCCGCCAAAGAGAAACAAGCTACTGGCATATGATTGGTGGAAATTGACAGATCGAGACTGCACTAACGATCTTAGCGGATTTTTCACTCACGGTTCATTTGGTGGTGGAAAAAAGGTACACCACTGGTACACACGTTGAAAAATCCTCGATCTAACCTAGCGGCCTACTGGGGCGGCACGGACACGACGCGCATGGTGTTGGTGAACCCGGAGCCCTGCTGCCAGCCCGTGACCACCACGATGAGGTCCCCGGTGTGGATGAAGCCCCGCGCGCGCCCGAACTTCAGCCCGCACTGCACGCGATCGTCCACGTCCTGAAGCCAGTTGCCGGCCGCCGGGGCTGAGAACGACAGTTTTATATTACAGAACAAATCAGAAGACGGCCGGATAGCCTAGTGGTTAGAGTCCCTGACTATGAAGCTTGAGGTCCCGGGTTCGAATCCCGGTCGGGGCAGATGTTTGTACGATGAATTCGAATGTTTGTACTTAGGTCTTGGATGTTTCATATGTATTTACATATATAAGTATGTTTATCCGTTGTCTAGTACCCATAACCACAAGCTCTGCTTAATTTGGGACTAGGTCAATTGGTGTCAATTGTCCCATGATATTTATTTATTTATTTAAGACGCGTTCAGTCATAACCGCACGCCGCACAGTGTCCATTTTTTGTTGATTTCGCTACCCGTTTACACTTAAAATATTCCGTTGTTTTTTTATAAATAAATCTAGGGCATTAACATCAAGACTCTTCGAAACATTTTAAAACAGGAACGGTGCTGCGAGCCCGCCGTCAAAAAACACACTAGGGCCCCTGTTACACGGACATGGGCCTAGCATCGTAGATATGTCTGGCTAGGCGGTAGCTACGGCCACGAATGAACAGGTCCTGGAGACAGGTGGCTTGTGGCATAGCCAGCGTTTTTCTGTAATTTCCTTGTACCGTTTTGTGGTTTTCAATAAAGAATATTTGTATTGTGTCATCCATAGTTGACAATAACCAGCGCGGCCGGTACTAGCGGCACGGCTGGGGCACACTCACCCTGGTACACGAGGGGCAGCACGCCGCGGTACAGGTGCGCCTGGCGCGCGGTCTGCGGCTGCCGCGTGACGGCGATGACGGGGCAGCGCGGCCGGTACTTGCTGAGCAGGTGCGCGGAGCGGCCGCTGGTGGTGATGACCACGATGGCGGACGCCAGGGACTTGGTGGCGGCCTCCACGGCGGCGATGGCGACGGAATGAGCCGGGTCGATGGGGGCTTTCACCTGAAATTTTTCAAATTACCATTCGATGTATGCTTTCTAGGGATTTGGGTTATAGGTAGTGGCAAAATTCAATGTCATAAAATACATAATATAAGTTAAGTATCATTTATGGCTCGCTTTGCTATCCTGTCCTAATCCTGTTCGAATCCTGTCCACAGCGACGTGTGAGATTAATTAAATGCCGGATAGGCCAATTGGTGTCAATTGACCTATGATATTGATATTTATTTGATATTTAATTAAACACAAGGAAGCCATCTTACGAATCATTTTATTCTTTTATCTCGTCCTAACTTATGACATGAATTGTTTCTGTGTCGCTTACACACTATGTTTTAAAGTAAGGCAGGTTTCAACCTTACATAGTATGTATGTATATCTCTTTATTGCACATAAAACAAAAAAATACGGATAACAGAACAAAAGCAAATGTACAAAGGCGAACTTATCCCTTAAAGGGATCTCTACCAGTTAACCTTCGGGCGATTGACAGGACATCAAAAAAGAGTAGACATACAAATAAAAGTAAGAGGATCCGGAACCTGAAATTAACCTAATTACCTAACTAAAGCATTTAAAATACACATACATAGAAATACAGATACACTCTAGTACATACCAATAACATGACGATAAATAAATACATATCAAGAAGTATACACTACATAAAATACATATATACACGAACTAGAGAACACACAATATCCAATTAAGAGGAACCGTCAAGCCAGTACTTCCTCAAGCGATTCTGCAGGGTGGCAACAGTTTGCGACTGCCTGATGTCACAAGAATAGTTGCGATTGTATGTAAATTTCTTCCGCACACTACTCCTGAAGACGACAGCGATTGTCTTAAAGGTAATTTTCCAAACAACTAAATCGCAAAAAACTTGTTCTACACACCGCAAATCATTGTTAGCAAAAACCGGCCAAGTGCGAGTCGTACTCGCGCACGAAGGGTTCCGTACCATTATCTATAAAAACGGCAAAAAAATCATGTCTGTTGTATGGGAGCCCCAGTTAAATATTTATTTTATCCTGTTTTTAGTATTTCTTATTAAATATCTAACTATCACGGATCACAAGATACAGCGGTGACAGACGGACGGACAGCGAACTCTTAGTAACAGCGTCCCGTTTTTTACCCTTTGGGTACAGAACCCTATACATTTACAAAACAATGTAAAAAAACCCCACAACGTCCTCACCTGCGTCACCAGCTCGGTGAACAGCTGCTTGTGCCAGATGGCGGCCTCGGCCTCCTTGCAGATGTTGGCCATGGTGAGCACGCACTCCAGCGGGTAGTCGCCCTTGGCCGTCTCCCCGGACAGCATGACGCAGTCGGCGCCGTCCAGGACGGCGTTGGCCACGTCCGAGGTCTCCGCGCGGGTGGGCCGCGGCTTCTTCACCATGGACTCCAGCATTTGCGTCGCGCAGATCACAGGCTTGCCCACCTGCGGGGGGGATATACAGGTTCCGTTACTAGTTTAGTTTATTTATTTTTAAAACAGTTGCTCAAAAAGTGGTATTTTTTGTAGCTGCGTATCATGCGGAAAGTTGGATTTTTCGTACTAGTGCTTTTTACTTTTCCACGGCGCCGGCGGTACGGGGCCGCCTACACCTACCTCCTCCTCCCCGACGAGGCAGCCCCCGCCGGCTCACCGTCTTTGGTTTCATTGTAATTTTCTCGCAAATGTATCAAAAAAAACGTCGTTTGGTACACGTGCGGAAGTGTCATTTTCACTTTCCGCACTTATATCAAAAAGTACTATTCCATAACAATTTTACAGTCGTGTCGGATATTAGTGGATTTTTTTATAGTAGGATAAATTAGCGGTCGAGAGAAGCCGCATGCTCCTGTTTATTACAGATGGAACAGAGATAACATAGGTAATGGTTTTGTAAAAGGATAAATAATATACCTATCTTTTAGTATTCTGGTTTTGCTGTTCTAATAATTACTTTTTACACTTGTTTCTAAAATGCGGTTTTTTTTTTTCTCTCTTAATCTTTTAATGACAGAGTGAGGTTTCTTTGTGTAATTTGTCTGTGGTTACGTATTGTAAGAGCTAATGTAACTTGTTTTTAGAAAAAATGACTTTGTGCAAAGTTTCTTGCGGCGCATTCTTCTTGGCAATCATGGTCTTTCCGAAAGCGCTGGTAGACTCAAAAAAATGACGTGTAAAAGAGCAGTCAACTGCCTATTTGCTGAATAAAATTTTGAATTTGAATTCTATAAACGACTTTGAACAAATACCCTAATGACAGTAATAACAATAAAATAAATAAAAAATCCGACGAACCTCCTCCTTTTTTTGAAGTCGGTTAATGAAAATAACACTTGCGAGAATTTTTGACTTTTCTTACGATCAACTGGATTTTGTAAAATGGTAGTCAGCTGCCGTGTTCCGTTCACGAAACAATAAAATTCAGCTCACTTCCAGAGATTCTTTGCTCCTGTCTTAGATGATCATTATTTTCGTATAAAACATGGCTCACCCTGTTGCATCTTGCGATCATTGTCTTCTGTGCGAGGAACACCTTTTCAGGCGGAATCTCGATGCCCAGGTCACCGCGGGCGACCATGATGCCATCAGAGGCCTGAAAACAACACATTAATAATTGACCCAAGTACTTCGTACACTTGACAAATAAGTTCATACAAAACATGACCTATTCCTTTGACACAAGACTTGTACTGGAGTAATAGAGATAGCCAGCACACAGTCAGTGTGTCCCACTTCAACGATTGCCAGCGCAGTCGTTGGTAGGTACGCTTTAGAAGATTTGAGACGAAGATAGAAATCTTTCCAAAAAAATATACGTGATAATAAACTAGATTTTCAACCATAATACCGACCGGATAGCCTAGTGGTTAGAGACCCTGACCATAAAGCTTGAGGTCCCGGATTCGATCCCCGGTCGGGGCAGATGTTTGTATGATGAAAACGAATGTTTGTTCTCGGATCTTGGATGTTTAATATGTATATAAGTATGTGTTTATCTATATAAGTACTATCTAGTACCCATAGTACAGGCTTTGCCTAGTTTGGGACTAGGCAAAGACACAGAAAACAAGAAAAAAAAAACAACCCTGGGAATCGAACCCGGATCCTTAACATTTCGCGTCACGTGCTTTACCCATACACCAAAGTTAGCACAGATATCAAATTCGATAAAAAAAAAGATGGTGATGCCGTGAGCAGGTACTCACAGCGATGATCTCGTCGAGGTTGACCATGCCCTGGTGGTTCTCGATCTTGGAGATGATCTTGATGTTCTTCCCCTTTTCGCCGAGGATGGCTCGGATTTCGGTCAGCGCCGCTCCGTTGCGGATGAACGAAGCGAAAATCATGTCCACCTGTGCAAACAAGGTTTTCGTTTCACTTATACATATTATAATTAAGTACATTACATTAATATAAATAGCAGGATGAAAATAATTCTTGACTGTTACAATTAAATCTACTTAACAAAAACTTAAATATTACTTAAAAACTATAATTTTATAGCTTATGCCCCTCGGCTTTGCTCCCGTGAAATATTTCAAAATGGGTTAGTTCCCTATTCCGTGGGAATTTAGAAAAATCCCTTCTTATTGCACCTCTAGGATACTCGAGGTACATGTTTGCCAAATTTGAAGTCTATAAGTCCAGTGGTTTAGGCTGTGCGTTGTCTGTCAGTCAGTCAGTCAGCCAGTCACGGTACTGTTTTATAGGTATATAAAGACTACCTTTTGCCCGCGACTTCGTACGCGCATAATCTCGTTTATTCTCTATCCCGTGAGAATTTCAACCAATCCTTCCTTAGCGCTTGTCTACATAATAAAGGCAACCTCTATGCAAAATGTCAGTCTTCTAAGGCCAACGGTTTCGGCTGTGCAATGTCCGATGTTTGTCAATCACTCAGTAACGGAAGAGTTTGTCAATCAACTTTTCTTTGCCACTCGTTGCCATGGAGATGTCCCTGGGTCACTCGTCTAAAATAAGATTTACCACCATTCATCAAACGTTAGGAATTTCGAGTTATATGCCAATTCCTTCATGCTTCATCTCCTAAGCATGCAAATCTTGACTTTCGGGGAGTGGGGTCTTAGAAAAAAAATTGTTACCCAGGGTACATCTCCATGGCAACGAGTGGCAACGAAAAGATGATTGATCCACCTATATAGATAACATCCACGTTCGTAACAGAGAAAACCCTAAAAAACAGGTACAAAAGATTGTATATCTTAATTTATTTATTTACTATTGTGACAATCATTGGTTACCTAAGGTCATTAGCCTAGAGTCTTCAAGATAACGTGTGCAGCTGGTCTCACTATACATTATCGAGTTTTGGGCAATCAGCTGACTCAGGCAAGTGGTCTGTGCGTGATAAGGCGGTGCGAGACGCGTGTAGTATATTGTTTATCAGTTTTATTGTTGATTGTAATATGATAAGAGTGAGAAAATACGTTGCGTCTATAATAAGTTAAATTATGTTATTTTTGGTCACCCTTAGCCGCGGACCAACCAACCTTTTGGACACCAAATGTCAGGGCGAACGTTTCCGAAACGCTTGCTCATTTGCACCTATAAATCTCTCTAGACTCGAATCGCGGCTCGCTTTCGACCGGATGACAAGCGAGATTACAAGCTATGAACCAATCACGCGCATTCCCCCGGCCCGCTCACCGCGGCTTTTTTCGTAATGGCTTTCCAAGTAAATTATAGAAGATGCGGTGTCCAGAGGGTGGTTGGTCCGTGCCCTTAGCACTAACTAACTATAGACTAACTTTAGTAACTATTCTTATCCAATGAATACAACAATTACATGCCCCTTAATTACATAACACAAATGTTATGGTAATTATTATATGTTGAATTTGTTTAATCATTTAATTGTTCGGTAGATTTCCACTTGTGATATCGCGGATATTCGCATCCGCAACTACTATAAGGAAGGCAAACGAGCAAGTGGGTCAACTGATGATACCTAAGTGATCACCACTGCCCTAGACACCCGCAACCACGGGGGTTTGCAGATGCGTTGCCAACCTAGAGAGCTAAGATGAAATGCCTCTTGTGCCCGTAATTACACCGGCTGTTTTACTGTCCACGCCGGAACACAACTGTGCAAGCACTGCTGCTCAGCGGCAGGATTAACGAGTAAGATGGTGGTAGCGATCCGAACGGACCTCGCCGCAAGGTCCTACCACCCGCAATCTTAAGCATTAAGATCAACATCCGCATCAAAACAATGTGGAGCTTATGCGGATGCGAATGTTAAGCAAGTCCTTACAGCCCCCTACTACGAAATTCGAAATTCGTATCGTAGCGTCCCGCTCACTCTCGTATTAAATAATATTGACGTGAGCAGGACGGCACGACACGAAGTTTGAATTGTGCACTAGGTACGTAGTAGGGGGGCAGGAGCGGCTTAGCGGCGGCGTGTGCGACGCGCGAGAATCTCGTGATTAACAAATAGGACTGTTCATTTCGTTTTTGTGAATCGCCGATAGACAACAAAAACGGACCCGTTTGTTATGTTTGCCTATTACGTTTTTTTATATACGACAAGGAAGGCAAACGAGCAAGTGGGCCACCTGATGGTAAGTGATCACTGCTGCCCATAGACACCCACAACCCCGGGGGGTTTGCAGATGTGTTGCCAATCTAGAGAGCTAAGATGAAAGCACTGCTGCTTAGCGGCAGAATTAGCGAGTAAGATGGTGGTAGCGATCCGGACGGACCTCGCACAAGGTCCTACCACCCGCAAAATGTAATGTAATAAAAACAACTGAACAAAATTACATATATATATGCAGTGTCTGTGTTTAATACTTACACCCTGTTCAACACCGAATAGCAGATCAGATTTGTCCTTCTCTGAAACAGCGGGCAAGTCCACGGGGAGACCAGGCAAGTTCACACCCTTGCGGGATCCAAGCATACCTGTGACAACAAGTATACAATACAGTATGGGGCATAGCCTAGGAAGTGGGCACTGGAGAGGGTACGGACTTGCGCTTTAACTGGTAGTGATCTACCGCCCTGCATGCTGATGTTAAATGAAAAGAAACATTATGAAGTCTAGGCCAGGTATATTTTCAAAAAGCAGAGGCTTAAGGCTAATACAAATTGTTATTAGATGTGATGTGAGACTGTGCCAGCCTTCAGGAGCTCGGAGTCTAAATTAAAAATGGAATAGATCAGTCCAGCTTGCTAGGACAGCACCATGCACATGTTGCATGGAGACTGTATGAAGGAAAAGACGATCCTTCCTTGCATGGCACGAACGATAAAACAAACTCACTTTCTCATTTTTAGTATTAGTTAAGATTAGAAACGTTAAAGACATATTCGCCCACGTAAAACAAAGACACCTAAAAATCGTGCTAACTTCGTGGAAACGTAATAAATACCCACTAACAACTAATAAATGATGTAACTTTTTTTCTCCCTTTGTCATAGAATTGCTGAAAAACGTGATAGTTTGCACGTTAATTAAAATCTTAAAATAAACGGCGTATGTACACAATCTGTTATTCAGTAGTATAGTATAGTCAAGGACGATAAAACCAAGAGGACTGCCAATGGCTATACAATGTCGCGTTCCTGTAAAATAATGAGCCTGCTGTAGATAGTTTCACTATAGAGAGGTCTCTGTACCATTAATTTTGTATGACACTTAGACCCCTAGCTAACACAATAGCGCCATCTATGAACTGAAAGAAAAAACGAATTCAGATGGCGCTATTGTGTTAGCCAGAGGTCTAAATGTCATACCAAATCCTCTCCGTAGTAAAACTAGCTATTATTTCAAAGGAACGCGACATCGTATAGACACTGGCAGTCCTCTTGGTTTTATGGTCCTTCGTATAGTTAATTAAAAACTCGGACGCGGCAGTAAGTACGCACGGCAGTTAGCACAAAATACGTTATTTATGCAGAACCACATCTAACCTCCATTTTCAATGGTGCACAGCAAGCCGTCAGCTTCAACGGACTTGCAGATGACGGAGATCAGTCCATCATCGATGAAGATCCTGTTACCAGGCTTCACCACGTTGGTGATGTTCTTGTAGTCAACGAAGACCGCTGCTGCTGTCCCCTTCTCTCCGAGGGACGTGTCAGTAGAGAGCTTGATGGTCTCGCCCTTCTTCAACTCAACTTCTGCTGAGCCACCCTGGAAAATTGATGATGGTAAAAACTATTCCTATTATTCGGGTCCATATTGGCTCACCGAAAATTCACTACCCGATTTTTTCTCTTACTACCGATTTGTATTCAGAATGATCAATCTTCCGAAAATTTTACTTCACAATTTTTTTCTTCATAAATTTGTAGTCCTACTGACGGAGTTCATAACAGTCGATGTGCAGATTTTTTTAATTCATAATGTCGCTACTGAGATATATTTGTATTCATACCGTTATTTTTAATAACGTTTTTAATCTTACTAATATTTTTTCATAATATTGTTACGGGTCCATATTGGCTCACCGAAAATTGATTACCTATCCGATTTTTTCTCTTACTACCGATTTGTATTCAGAATGATCATTCTTCCAAAAGTTTTCATTTTTCATGTTCGTTTTGTGCGGGGGTCGCAGTTATAACCTAACCTATATTTCTGGTAGCAATTATTTTTGTGCACAGGCAAGGGGTTCTATTTCCGCTCTGGGGGGGTCACAACGTAACTAACGAACCTACCCAAGTGGTTGTACGAATCAGTGTAGGCAACTTTTTTTTATGCGGGGGATTTCGCCCCCCGAGCCCTCCATGTGGGGGTCTCCGCCCCCCCGTCCCCCCTTACCCCTTCTGCCTTAGTAAGCTTTGTGTGGCCCTAACCTAAACTATACAGTTCTACTTGACGACCATTTAAAATTTTCAGAAAAATACGTAGTTTCGGCTGGATAAAAATTCGAAATAACGATGATTATGAATAACATTACATTCTGACTTAAAAAGTTTGCGCGAAAAGAATTCTACATAAAAAATATATGATCATGAAAATAGTATAAGAAACGATTATGGTGAGAAAATGTATGAAAACAAATAGTAGTATAATAAGTTTTAACAGATTAGTTATGATCAGTGATCATTATGATGAAAAATTGTATGACGAACATTTTCGGACTTCCAATAATCGGTATTGGAAAATTCGGTGAACTTTGGCGCACCCCTATTATTCATAAACCTATTTTAACTAAAATGACGTTAAAGTTCGTTTGTAATTTTTTGTCACATTGATATTTCCGCTAGTAAGAAGACAAAACCAATTTTAGCTATAATGGAGGCTTGAGTGACGTTTATGAATAAGGCCCAAAGACTTATTTTTTTGTCTCGTGCTGTTTTTGGTAAAGATTGGACTTGGTAATTTTATAATGGTGGTCTAAAACCGCTATAGTCGTCCTACGATAACTCTGCAACGAACTGACAACAGTAGAAATCCAGTTTGTTTATGACAACACTGATTTATAGTCAAACAACACGTTTTGATTAGATTAAACATAGACAGGTCATCGTTCATCCACCATTAAAATACCTCTCAAATTTCGTTTTCTAGATTTTTTTTAACGTACAACGACAAAACCTACTAAACACTGGCTAAATTGTCCTCCAATGCACAGAGCCATATTTAAAAAAATAACTGCGACTTTTGATTACTACTATCATTATTATTTATTATTAAAGAAATGTCTGAATGTCATGAAAAAAGTAATACCACAGCGTGATTTTTCTGGGTTGCCAATTAATATCTTATGCAGAGTTATCGTGGAACGATTATATATTTACACGACTGTCCAAAGAAAAAGAGTGTACTGTTTTTTATAGATGCTGTCTGGCTAGCACGACTGGCTGCGACTTTGCTTGTCGCGCGAGATTATATTACCCGTCCCGTTGCATTCAGTGACAGAAACGGACGAGCAGTTATTCTCGCGCGAGATAGAAGTCGCACTGTGAGTTGTGCTAGAGGTACTGTTGAGAATATCTATAAATATAGCAGTTTAGAACATTTACTTGATGTGTGATGAACTGATGAACATGTTCCTTTGAACATGAGAAAATAAATAAAGACACGATTTCAATAGTGATCTTGATTCTGCGTTTCACACTACGAGTTAAAAAATGTACTAGCAGAAATCCTACCGGCTGCGCCAATGACACTAGAAGTTGAAAAATACATTTAGCTCTGTCATTCTGTCGCGGTGATGTAAATGTTCGACTATAAGTGAGCACCACTATGAAGTTTTTTTTTATAAAAATAATAATTCTCCCATGCATATTGTCAACCAGCAGAGGCAATGAATGTATGAGATTTTTTTTTATGCCAAAAAAAAACTTTACAGGGGTAATCACTTAGACTTACTCATCCCCAGGGCCGTGTTTTATAAAGCTACAAGTTACAATTTACAAGCGGAAGTCTTATTCTATCACCTTTTGTTAGAAAGAGACTACCGCTTGTAAATTGTAACTTGTAGCTTTATAAAACACGGCCCTGGCTGAATTCTTGACGGTTCATTGAAACTCACCCTGTAATACGTGAGTATTGAAAAGTAAAATAAAAATAACATCGTAAAAGTCCAAATAATGTCAAATAAAAACGGATCCCTCACGTACATAATCTCCTTGTACTGTTTTTTGGTTTTCAATAAAGAATGTATTTGTATTTGTACATAATTCGAGTTTAGCTAGACTTGTTTCGGACTAATTCGTAGTGTTTCCTCTGGGAGCGCACGACTCAGCGGCAAGACGCACATCGAGCGGGAGTGATGCGTTTTTATTTCACTATGATGAGTCTCACGGTAGTTTCATGTTAAAAGTCCAAATAACTCACGCCTTCCAGCAAGCCAGTCCTGATCTCCGGGCCCTTGGTATCCAGGGCAATAGCCAGCGAGAACGGGTAGCCGAGCTTGGCGCTGTAGCTCTTCTCAGCGGCGCGGCAGTTCGCGATGGTCTCCGCGTGGTACTCGTGCGAGCCGTGCGAGAAGTTCATACGGGCAACATTCATGCCAGTTTCCATCATCTTTTCGAGCATGGCTACATCACGGGATACCGGCCCTAGGGGGAAAAGGATAAAGATATGTCTTCTTCTTTCGTAATGGCGGCCTCTTGGCCTTGTGCCAATGACAGTAAATATAATAAACAAGTATAACAATCAATTGCAAGAGTAATGTGATAGTCAAGTGACCACACCATACCAAAGTGAGTAATTTAAATTAAACTTAAACGTAAATATATAGGAGTTTTTTGCTGCAATGCAATGATTGCTCGGCTGGCGCAGTTGTTAGCGCGACGCCACGCCAGTTCGAGAATTTATTTTTCTGGTCCTTCTGTATATTCCACGTTTCAGTTTGAAATTTGAGAAATAAGGGTGTTTATGCCTAGGGACTATTGGCGCCGCTTACCGATGGTGCAAATGATTCCGGAGAGGCGCACATACGACGACTTGGAGTCGATGTCGAGGGCGCAGATGTGCTGAAGGTGCGTACCCACGTCAGCGGCCGCCATCTGCATGCCGGGCTTGTCACCTGACCCCGCCTGCAAAACCGTATTCTTAGTAGGTACTAACCCTGTTATTCATAAACGTATTTTAACTAAAATGCCGTTAAAGTTCGTTCGTCCTTTTTTGTCACATTAACATTTCCGTTAGTAAAAAGAAGACAAACCTATTTTAGCTATGGAGGCTTGAGTGACGTTTATGAATAAGGCCATTAGTCGATACAGAAAAGACCGAATAGCCGCAATCGCAATGCTTCGTGGGTCATATTCGATGTCATTGTCATGTATTTGATTTGGGTGATTTTAAAATACATACGCTAGTATTATGGTAGGTATAGGGGCAAAGAGATACTAATGTTAAATCTCTTTGGTATAGGGACAGGGCCCCGATTCTCGGAACTTGTAAATTAAGGTGTAACAAAGGTGGGGGCAATTGAAATACCTTCCGAATTCCATATTTGACTTACAGTTTAGGGAGTGGAAAAATGAACGGAGCCGTGGAATTACGAGCCAAATTACCTAAAATGCCTAAGAGGCGCGGAAGAGAAGACTACTAATACTTAGGGGGTCGCTGTCAATATCACTAGGCTTACCCCGCACTGCGGAATTTCACCGGTGATAGGTATATGGGAATAAGTTATATTATATGAAACTGCACGCACACGCGAAAAAAGGCCGGTCGAAAATAATTGCGTAACTAAATGCGATTTGTTTTGTGCGTTGTCTTGGCCGAGAACTGGGTAGAAACCATGTAGGTAAAACTGTCAAAAATCGCGAACAATTTTATACGCCGTGCGGTTTCTGTACACGCGAATTATAAACCGTGTGAAGAAACACGTGCCGCGAATTTCTACAGTGCAGGGTAGGCCGACAGTGTGGAATTATTCTATTACAGAAGCCCTGAGCTATTTAGGTCTCAAGGCTTTGCAAGTGTTTATTCTAACGAATCTCTGTTCGGTACCAAGACAATATTGCGGGACGCTGGTCTGGCTGGTCGGCTAGCAGCGGATATGAGAGATAGTAAGTATAGGTACTAGATGATTATTCCTCAAGTTCTTGCTAACAGTTGACACTACACAGAAAAACATAATTGGCGAACGCAGTTAACCTAACTGGATACTGGAGTATTAATAACATATTGTTCAGTCTTGATTGACATTTGACGCCTAGACCAAACCGCAACCGCAGCTGGCAGCTACTGATCAGAAGTGTCAGTTTACGTGTAATATATTAATTTCAATTATATTTAGTCTATGTGTCCGTATGGTTAGTGAAATAAAACGGATCACTCGCGTATAAGTCGAGTTTAGCCCGACACAGTGCGTCTCACTACCGCTGGGTCGCTGGGTCGTGCGCTCCCAGAGGAATTAGTCCGAAACATGCCGGCTAATATCGACTTATATACGTGAGTGATCTCACGGTAGTTTCATGTTAAAAGTAAGTATGGTTCTTATTTCATTGTTGTTTTACTTGTTACAGTGTGTCATAAACATATTTTTGACGGAGCTGCGCCAAAAAGAGAGTAAGTATTGAGTCTCACGGTAGTTTAATGTTAGAAGTAAATGAATGTGTCGTTGCTTTTCTGGACACAATAGGTACTTTTTTCGAGTGGCTGGCGGCGCTATGCTGAGGGGGAATCGCCAGATAATTTAACAATATTATGACTTATGATATTACAAGATTAGACGCACTCAGTTAGAGGGAGGGAGGGGGGGGGGACGAGGGGGTTGTAGAAACCATGTTGACCTATAGAACCTAAGGGCCTCGCAAAGTTGATGACGCCAACCGACTTCTCCACATTTGGTTTAGCGCGGCATTTTTTTTTTACCCTTCATTGGGTTGGCTTATTAATATTATTATGCAATGTCTAGCTCTATAGATATCTAGGCGTCATGTTTTTTAGATTGTTTACGGTTGTTGCCAAAAAGAATATGTGGCGGCATTTATGTGTATAGGTTTACAAGGCAGGATTATCTCAGAATTACATTTATAAAAATTATTATCTTGATTCATGATCTCAATTGGAAAATCTTTTTGTATTTTTTTTTCCATTTTTTTTATTTTTACGGTCTTCCCGTGAGTATCAATTATATTTTTAATAAACTCACCGAAACATAAATACACAGAAAAACCAGAAAAAATACCAACCCCGGGGATCGATATACGATCGTATTATCTTGATGTTTGATAATATGATGCTTTCGTCACAAAAAATGTTGTAATATCGTAAAATACTTACCTATTATTAACTTTGACTTATTCGCGGAATATTTTTATCGTATTTTGACAGTGTTAGATAAAAGTTGATGTTTGCGATTATTGATTAAATATTGATCTAGATTGGCATATTATATTGATTCTAAGAAATCCCACGCACGTATCTAGTTATTTATCTACAAGGCCATTTCAAGATTCCGAACATGTGATGCTATTTTTTTTTTTCAAGTCTGTCTGCTCCAACGAGATTATAGTGCTCGTAGTGCTCGTAGGTCTGCTCTATTATGAATTTATGATAATAAGTAGGTGCTTACCTGAAAATGATAGGTAGGGAAGTGATCTATCATAGGTATGCCTTTAATTATGAAATTTGTGTGTTGTTTTTAATTCAAAACATAAGTACCTAAGTAAGCCTACATAAGTAAGTAGGAAAGCTCAATCAATCAATCAATCAATTCAATCAATTTTGTAAAATGTTTTTTTGCCCCAAATTTTTAATATTTTTTTAAGCAATGACATCTAGAGTGATGTCCTCATGGCTAAGTTTAAGCTCATGTCCTCAACATAGAACCTTGTCACTTGTTATTCCATTCAAATGGTTTTTCATCAAATTGAAACGGCAAAGAATCATGCATGCCCATTGCAATGGGATAATAGGGCTCTAACCAAGCTGTAACCAAATTGGCATTGAGCACAATATGCAGCTTGATTTTGCTAATAGAAACCGGTTGTAACTAACTATACTTCCTGTTTGTGAAGACAGCCTATTTTGTGATTCTTCTGACTGGGATTTGATATTTATGATCTAAAAAAAGCAGGGGGTCCATTAAAGCAATGTTTTAATTTTAATCGCCCCCCCCCCCCCCTACCCAAAATCACTTTTATTTTTTGTACAAAGCATATCTTAAAAAAATCTGAATGTTTTCTATAAAAATCTCATTTCATTCGACAAAAATGCACAACAATACCTACCTACCTATCTCACTACAAACCTCCCGCGCCTTGTGATAGGTATCTAGTAATTTTTCGGACGCCTCCCTTTCGAGACTCACGTGATTAACGGACGTTCCCTAATACAATAATAATAATAAGCACTTTATTTCGGACTTTACGATCCATAGAGGTTAGTTAAATTAAGCACAGTGTTACTATCCTAAGGCAACCTTTAAATTTAAAATACAACGTAAACCTCACCATAACTTCCAAATAAAAGAATGACACTGAATTCAAAACTATTCAACAGAAAACAGGAAGTTGCCACAGGCTAGCGCAGAACAGTCTGAGTAGACACTTAACATTGGCTTGCAATACTCCGGTGCTGAATAAGTATTATCTATGCATGCTTGATAAGATAGCACTCAAACATTGTGATTTAGTTTAGAAACAAACGGTAACAATAACAATCATAGTAGATACCTACCTACTAAGTACACATTATAAACATGCAAGGTTTTCTGTGTCTGGTGTGGTCCGTTTCTGTGTATGTATTGATAAAGCATTAGAAGGGATTTTGGTATAATATAACTAGTGGCTCTGACTGTAGACCTCGAGAGCTCATTTTTGTTTGTTTTTTTTAAATTTCAGAAAGCTGAATCGACAAAAAAATCTAAATAATGAATCCGTAAAATCAATTATCGAATTTACGAGCATTTACCGAGATTTTACGAGAATCGGTTAAAAAATGCGACCTGTAGAGAACAGCCACCAGACATGAGAAAGCATTTTTGCCCAAGCTGAAACGGAGTACAACAAGCATACAAAATCCTTTTTTAATTCCCAATACAAAAAGAGTGTGTATAAGTTTAACATGTGTATTAGCTCCTAAACTGATAGAAAGCTAGTTTAATGGAGATGCCGAGATGGATATCTTAGCGAAGTTTATCAAAATTGGTTCAGCCATGTTTCAGGTATTGGACTTCGAAATGAAAATTTCGGGGGTTTTAACTCTTCTTAAGTTGTACTTATAACCACCTGTTTCAATCTTCTGGTATACCTAAATACCAGTGAATATACAGAATCCAGACACTGCAGAAAAGGAAAAGGCACAAACTTGTCTTATTGTAATCCTGTTTGAATTGAATTCCCCAAATCGCCGAAATGCATAAAATATGCAAGAAAAATCATAGGTAAAAGTTACTTTAAATATACAAATCAGTAGGCACAAACTAATTCAACCCTATCACAATAGCATAAAGCTGCATTTCAATACACATTTAAAATACTGACTAAATAAAGAACATAGTTTATGTTGAAAGAATTGAAACTTTCAACCTCATATCATTACAGTTCATTTTAACTTGAACATAATTGTTAAACATAATTATACTTAATTATTATATATAATGCAAATAAATTTTGTTTGTTATTTCCCATAATTTAAATAACTAATTCTGTTTAAGGTTTTAAGTATTTTCCTACCTTACATAATACCTAAGTACCTGTACAAATTTTGTACCTTGGTGTTTTTTTTTATGTATAGTATAGCCATTGTGTTGTGTATAGTAGGTAGTAGCAGTTCAACACACAGGATTTCAACTGTAGGTGTTTATGAAAATAGTTGAGACATTTTAATAAAAAATAAAAAGGAAACCATGTAATATAATCTACCTATTCTGTTTTTGGCTCATTTAAAGCAAATTGAACTACCTACCTGCTTTGACATCTACAGAAAAAAAAATCCAGTGAAGCTTAACCTGTAGGGGAAGCACCCTTCAAATCAGCCCTTACAGTGACCTTCATTCAATGTCAACATTAACTATAGCTCTTATTGATGTGGAGTAGAGTACATATTTCTAGTTAGAGAACATCCTTAAGAAATAGGAATTATTTTGTTGAACAGCTGTTACCAAAACTTGGCTAAATTAGATAGAGTTAAATAGTAAAATAGGTAGGAAGAAAAATTTCCAAGTATCAAAACATTGTACTCACCATAACTCAAGATCATTGTCATAAATAATTATTTTGTATGTGTTTCAATTGGCTCTGAATACATTTCCTCATTGCATGTTACTAGGTATCTATGTCATAAACAAGAGTGTTAGATTAATGATTGCAACAGTGATTACTTTACTATAATTTATTATACATAATGGAGACTTAAAACAGCTGATAAGATACTGTGAAACAGAAAGATTTCAAGTAACTACCCATTTATTTCTTTGTAGTGCAAGCTAATATACTTCAGTTCTACTTAAATTATTCAAGAGAATGGTAATTTTAAACGGTCAATTGACCGAAAATCGGCGCAAAAGCGCCTACGTAACGGAAGCAGAAACCGGCGGCGAAAATATCGTCAAGGTAACATCAAAATCAAACTAACATCTAATTCCTAACATAAATAGATTGCATGGTTCACCTCAGTTTTTCCGTCGTAGATCGTCGGCCACACCATCCTTACGGTTATACAGTGAAAATGTTTATTACACACACGAGGTAAGACAAACGGCGTCTGTGATCTTGAACTGCCCTTCCGAGTGAAAAGGAGGCGACTGCTAGTACATTTGGACTTGCGTACTGAAACCCGCGGCGCGGCGCGCGCAGCACCGGCCAAGAACGTCGCGACGCCGCTTACAACAAACGCGAAGCGGACAAAACGGTATTTTTACTCTTTCTTCCTATCCACAACACAAATCCTTTTCAAACTTGAACTCGATGCAATTCGTTAACCCACTGCAGTTTTTGATCAACGGAGTCCGACATACTTTTTGTTCTAAATTTAAGCATTTGAAAAGTTGCCAATAGATTCGTGTCTACTAAACTAGTTGTTACATAAACTGATGGTACGTAAAATATTATTTACAATAACAAACAATGCAACCGTTTTCTGAATTCTAACACTTTTCGCGCGAATTTTATGACGTTGACGTTGACAATACGAAGTTCGATTGACATTTGGATTTTTGGATTTCCCTTTCCTTGTCTGTCTAACTTGAATTTCCGCTTAGAATGCGGAAGTTCTTTCACTACTTCCGTTTATTATATTTTATTTTGACGGTTGTCAGTGCTGCACAACATTTTTTGAGTACTAAAATAATCCTTTTTTTTTGATGTCTTATACAAACAAATTGTGAACATTCAAAAAAAAAATTTGCCCAAAGAAGGTGTTTCACCTTATCATTTTTTAGAGCGTTAAAATTGAACAGTCGGCATCAAAAGTAGTTAATCTTTCTTGAGCCAGCCGTTTTTCTGAATATTTTTTAATAGCTAATTACGTATTGAATTCTGTGTTACATGTATATATTTTTTGAGATCGGAATAAAATAGAAATCCATACATAGCTCAAAGCAATTTCTGTTTTTTTTTTTTATGAATGAAAAAATAAATAAAAAATAAACAAAAAAAAAAGTCTTGACTCGTATCGGGTCAGTGGGAGACAAAGTAGTAGGTATGGTTAGGGATGACGTTTGGATACGGGCGGACGCAGAGCTTAGATAAGTAGGTACCTACCTAACGATATTTTGAAATTTTTTATACTTTATTTCCTTACCAAACTACACTTTTCGCACTATTCCTTTTTTTGTTGTACTATTTTTTGACTAGCTAGACTAGTGGTTCGGAATGGTAAAGAGTCAATTAAACTACAAACAAAGATAATTTTAGCATGAATTTAGGTACCTGTTTTGATTTTTTTTGTCTTATTACAGTCTAACTTTAATCTGGCTTTAGCATATTATATGTGTTACGTTATTCGGCATCGTTAAACTAAATAAATAATAAATTAATATCATGGGACAGTTGAACCAATTGACCTCGTCCCAAACTAGGCAAAGCCTGTACTATGGGTACTAGACAACGGATAAACATACTTATATAGATAAATACATACGTAAATACATATTAAACATCCAAACACTTGTATTCATCATACAAACATTTGCCCCGACAGGGGATCGAACCCGGGATCTCAAGCTTCATGGTTAGGGTCTCTAACCATTAGGCTATCCGGTAGTAAAATACGTACAGTCAAGGTCACCAACATGTATAAGTACGCCACAGAGTCCCAAAAATATGTATACAGACCTTATTACTGCGACGGTAAGGTTGATGTAAGTATACTTATATTGTTGCAACTTTGCGCGTATCCATGTCTTTCACTTTGACTGTACAACCTACCTCTAGTTTTATAATCTTGAATTTTGTGTTGTCCATGATACGTAGTATCTAAATCGAATTCCACCGGACAATTTTTGATGAAATACCCAAGATGGAAACCCAAAATTAAAAAAAAAGTAATTATGTTTTTATTCATTGTAAAAATGAGCTGAGTCTAACCATAACCAAACAGTTTCTGTATAGGCGTATAAGCTTACGCTTTTATTAGCTGATTAAGAGTCACGCATTTACTCACATACAATAAGTTTTCTAGGTTAGAAAAGTTAACATTTTACGTAAAGAAGTAAAAATAACGCAACAACTGCATACTTGTGTTTTTTTATCATAATTCAGACTTAAAAGTTGTTACGTTTAAATTACGATTATGGTTATGTTTTTAAGTTGTGATTTTTATTTTACAAGACGTAGGTATCATACAATTAATCCAGTCAAAAGTTACGAATAATGCAATTGAACTGGGTATAAACCTTAATTAACCTTCCTCAAGTAACAGCTTTGCTTATTAGTGACTCAGTGACACATTTTCAGTCTTTTCCCATCGTCGAATATGAGAGCATCAAATTCATTTCGGTATACTGATGTTTCAGCTAGGTAGTAATACAACTTAATGTAATAGTAAAAATGATTATATTCGGCTTTTCAATCTTTAAATAATAGGAAAAGTGTAAATCGTGACTTACCAATGCCATATTGGATTATGAAAAACGATTAAAACAACAAACTTCCAAAATAAAACTATGTTAACTCGTCCAGTCGCTAACACGTACTTTGACAGATACAAAGTTGTAAAGGACTTTAGAGGTCACGCAATGTCACAGGTAACCATCAACGCAACGAAATAGTTTTTACGCTTGCCACATTATTGCAATTTCGTACTATTATTAAAATGGTACGTTTTACTTAAACATCGCTATTTTAAATTCCTTAATTTTTACAACAACAGTTGACTTCACTAGAAATCTCCACTGTTTTGTCAGAAAAAAATAAAAATAAATAAGAGACAGGTTTACGATTCCTGATTCTATAATACCCGCAAAAAAGTATCACTGACATACTTTTCATTTATGAAAATCAAAAAGTATTAATCAAAACACCCTTCCTTTAAGTACGTACCTACAATAGATTTACTGAAATTTAAAACAAGTTTGTCTTAGTCCACAAATGAAAATAAAATAAAATTACTTACCGCAAAATTCCTTCTAGTCTCTACGGCTTTCATTATTTACTGATTTTCTACAACAACCTAGTCCCAGTGACTTTAAAACCCGTCTGGGAGCCGTCCTGTTCGACCGTAGTTTATCACGAACTGATAAAATTACTTCTTATCAAATAGTTCCTCGGTATGTCAATTTACTCAATAAATCATCAATAAGATAGATTGCGAGTAATAATTATCTATTAGTAGTAAGTATTCGTGGCTATGGCATGACTGGCTTCCCAGTGGAAAGTAATTCGGAGCGAGTTCGGAGCATATTATGCTAGTTAAACTCGTTCGCTAGACTTTTCTATGATAGTACGTTTTTCATTGATCCTACCGTAATTTTTTAATCAATAAGTTATCGCTTGAAAATAAACTTCGTGTTGACTTGCCAGCATTTATTTAATATTTGTATGGTTTACAGTTCATCACAGCACAGGATAATCCACTAGAATGGCATATCCAATGTGTTTTCCTTTTTTACAGTCCCAATAAAACAACAACAATCATTGAATATTTTTTTATTTCCAAATCCAATTTACAAGAAAATCAATTCAAATAACATTTGTTCGTTAAAATAACCATTATTACAGCTACTGACAAGAATATCACCTTTTTGAAAATATATGCGGATGGCATTAGCATCATAGCTAAACTAAGAGCGTATTATAAAAAAAAATTAAACGAAACAGAAACAAAACATTTCGACATTTGCGCGCAAGTTTGGACCTTATTCGAATACGACTGAGGCCAAAGAGGCTACTTTTCAGCGCTTCATTTTCGGCGTGCTGATGACATATCTACCTCTTTCTATATGTAATATTATTGGTGAGAATTTATTCAGAATAAGATTCGGGTTTTAGAAATATGTCGGATATCAATGGCGCTTCTTATATGATAAAGAAAGAAATGTGAATACGAATTCACCCGGATCCTGTTCTAAACGCTCACGGATTGTACAGACTACAGACATGATAGAAAAACCTTTCCCACGAGCCAGGCAAAAATCAATCTTATGACAATGTCATATGCATTTTGACAGGGGAAAGCTTTTCTCACTTTAACTATAGTGCGACAATAAAGAATAGAAATTAAATGAGGGCGCCACTTTCCTCGTGTCTGTCAGATTATTGACGTAAAGTGCCTGAACATTGCAACAATTTTGTATGAAAAATATTTTTTTAATACAGTTGCTCAAAAAGTGGTAAATTTTGTAGCTACGTTTCATGCGGAAAGTTGTATTTTTCGTACTAGTGCTTTTTACTTTTCCAAGGCGCCGGCGGCTGTCCTCCGCCTTCCTCCACCTGGTCGCCGGCGGATGGTGGTGGCCGGCCCACCACCTCTTTGTCATTTTTTCGCAAATGTATTAAAAAACGTCGTTTGGTACACGTGCGGAAGTGTCATTTTCACTCGTCCCGAGACTCGACCCTCGCCTTGCGGCTCGGGCCTAGACACCTCGGGACTCGTGCATAATGACATACTTTCCGCACTTATATCAAAAAGTACTATTATCTACACACATATCATAAGTCCTCTATAGTGCGTTCAGAAACCGTAGAAAATTAACAGCATTGCAGCACGACGACGACTGCTCGCCGACAGCGCCCGCCAACCACCACCACCAATAAAGTAATAGTCATTACGACGTCGAATTCGATGTCGTAATGACTTTTTGGTATCGAATTCGATGTTTCTAATTTGAAAACCAACGTAATTTACGATCATGGTGAAATAAAACGGATCACTCACGTATGTAAGTCGAGTTCGAGTACATGTCAGAACATGTATAAATAATAATGTGATAATTTACAATAATAAAAACACAGTCTACGAAACTTCAGCTCGGTATGTTTGTCTATGATAAAAAAAAAACAGTCAAATTCGTGACAGGTATGGGTATGATATGCTGTCGGTTTCTGAACCCAACTTAAAGTACTTATGTGTGTAGATAAAGTAATGTATGCAACTCCACATAATTAGGCCTTATTATGTAGCAGTTGCATAAACTACTAGTTCCTTTTTTAATTGTATTCTACTTTTTATTGTGGCACTCAATATCTGTACATCTTTCTGAGAGGCTAGCACAAGTGGCCTCGGCTCTTTTGGTCGTCACTGCCACTCACTCTTTCACATGAACACAGGGATATGTAAAACGACAAACGAGACAAAGCATGGCGTGCTAACCAGCAAGTGTAAAGGCTTATAATAATCAGAAAAAATATTTGTCTCGTTAGATGAGAATATACCAGAGTGTAGAAAAATAGCACACTCACCAAGTGTATCCTAACGACAGCCAATGACAAAAATATACGCACGACTTCATAAGTTTCTCCTACCAGAATCTTGCAAGACATGGTAGAATCAAGTCGTTGAAGACTTGAAAAAGATAATGGCATAGATGAACCCTAATAAAGTTTTCAACTTCATGTTTAGCCCTAATTGTAAATAAATTACAAAAATCGTTCTTGTATAAAACCAGGTTTACACTACGAATTATGTTTTTTCGCAATGTAGACGCAGCTTTATGTTCGTTAACAGTACACAAGACCCGCCCCAAGTTAAATACACACTGGGTAATATTTAGCTATCGTTTTAATAAACGAGATCCCCCCTCACAAACGATACAGAAAACTTATCCCATAATAGTGCTTATCAATAAAGGCTTAGAATAATAAAACAAACACTAATGCAAAAGGCCTTGAATTCCATACTAACTCTATTGTAACCATCTCAGAGCATAGTACAGTCAGCATCAGATACTTCTAAGCAACCGAAGTGGCCACAAAGATCTGCAGAAGCTCTTATGTCTATAACAATAGAGCCGTGCTTAGATTATTGTGAACGCGTCGGTTGCTTAGCTACTTTGGCTGATGACTGTATATAATTGCAATTCTCGAGCGCGCCTGGCCTACGCATGTGGTAGCATCGAAACCATACACATTAATACGTCAGTGTGCGTGTGCGGAAGTAAGACGACAACGCATTAAAAGGCTGATTGAATCAGACATTACTTTGCGAAGGTCCATATTCAACAACTAAAAACAATTAATTTGCTCACCCGCGACCACACGTGTAAAATAGCTACGTCTATACGACAAATGTATGTTTCTATGCAACCCCTCCGCCTCCACTACACACACGAATCAACACATGTCATGTCACAGACCCAGCGTATCAGCGCCAGCGTATAGTGTGTAGGTGATAGTTGGGTCTGTGTGACATGTGTTGATTCCTGTAGCAGTGGAAGCGGTGTGGCATGAAAACATACATTTGTCGCATAGACGTACCTATTGTACACGGATAGTCGCGGGTGAGCAGACTCATTGTTTTTAATGCATTAAAAGGCTACTCGCGTTTATGAGCTACGACTGCACCACACCCTGACACTCTCGCAAAGCGCGTTTTTTTCTACTGAATGTTTCAGAAAAAACGGCACAAAGCAAGTCGTGATCTCGCAGACTACCATTTTATTGTGACCGTAACCAGACCAGGCACACTTTTTTCTTTGCGCCTTTTACATAATTATAGCATGGCGACATGCGGCTACATAGTCAATATCTCGTCATTCGCGACGTCATCATTCGCTAGCACTTTGCTGAATTTGACAAACATTGACGTCACCTCTCTTTCGTTTTTCACCTGAATGAAAGAGATGGAATAACAAACATTTGGCAAATACGGCGAAGTGCTAGTTACAAAATGCGGATCGAATATTTTGGTCTGTAAATGTTGGCTATGTAGCGTACGCCTATGAGTTCAATATTCTGAGTTATTATTCTAAGAGTAAGTACAAAAGATAAAAGAAAGCAGTCGTGTTTCAGCAAGCATGCAATACATCGTTGTAAGTAGTCTTCATACAAATTGCGATAAACTAATTATGTGCGCTGCGTTTGTGACAAAGTATTATATATCTCTAACAATTTCTATATTCCATTTAATTTATTGCTTCAGTTTGATAAATATAATTATATTACTAACAAGTCTCTTATAAAATTCGAAGATTCGAATAGCTCCTGCATACACTATGAAGCAACAGATTTTTTTTAATAGTATACAATACACATCTCAGGTTGGGCTATGTAAATTCTTTCGTTTGGTTCTTTGCCCCAATTGTAAGTAGGCAAACTTGTAAATAATAATTAAAAAGAAACATACGACGCAAGTGACCTACATTTATCTTGTCACACTTTTTTCTCGCGTTACGAATCACGAGACCCCCCCCCCCCCCCCTAAATCGGACATTACTTAACTGCCACAGTTACCCACTTACTAAAGATGGACGTCGTTTTTTTCGTTCGCCCGTAATTGTAAGATATACTGAGAATGAGCGTTCGATTTATTGTTTTATAGCAAACGAGGCAACATCACTTGCCTCAAAGGTGAACGGGCGAACATTACAGCGAGCCAGGCTGCCCTGTCACAAGACTATAACCGCAGTAAAGCTCGCCCGTCCATCACACGGTTCAGATATCCTTGCATTCGGCTCGCTCAGCGTAAATCCGGGTACTTAAGTAACACTTGAACTGTTTTGAGAACAATTCCTAGACAGTTAACTAGTTCAGTAAGCCACATTGACTTGCAAGCGAAAATGGACCTATGACACTCAAATGATAGAACATTGTAGAAGTATTCATTTGAAATAAATATTTAATACTGGATCGCACAGCAAAAATACCAATTGCATATCAAAACCGTAGTTTTGCTTTGCATTCAGTATTTTTTGATGTGCAATCAGGACTTTTTAGGTTAGGTTTTTTTTTCAGATGTGCCTTTAAATATACTAGCCATTTTAAATTATATTTTAAGATTATGTCAAACACCAATTTAAGTAGCGATTCATTTGTCTGCTTTTAGTAGTTAATTCAACATGGAATTTACTTTTACTCAGAGTTGATAATTAACTGTAGTGTTTCATGTGGAATGATCATTGTGTATGCAAGACCTCACTGAACAATACAACGTGGAGGAAGGATTAGGTTCGGAACTCACAATCATCATCAATACTGTTACAGAATCAACTTTACTCTATACTATCAGATTAAAAAAATATTCACCGGGACTATTTCACGCCATTACCAACACTAATACTTCCTAATATTATAACATGAACAACACTTTTGGTTCGAAGCATATTTGACGAATACACAAATTACTGTATGTAAATATAATTTAGGCCAAAATTTGCGATAGCTAACTATATAATCTTTATAACTCTATGAAGATGCATACAGTATACAATGGAAGGTACATCCGAACTATTACACTTGTATCGAGTCCATATTGTCAGATTGTTACGAGTGAAAACAGTGAAATACTTATCATACACTTTACAATATACTTTGATCAATTTCTATTAATATCTTATATATTTCAGCTACATACATAATATCACTTCAGCTGACAGTTTAGTCTGTCTACTTTCTAAATTGTCTTTTTAAGCATCTAAACAATTTCAACGGAACGGGAAACAAACAATCAAAATTTCGTCACAGCGGAACCAGCATGGAGATGACCTGCCCATCTTCAGTTGTACACTGAGCACTTCACTAGCCAACTTCGGTTTTGACGTAGAACAGTAGGTAGGGGGTGGCGGCGGACCTCATCTTGGGTTCCGCGGAGAGCAGGTCCTCGAACTCTTCGTTGGAGATGGGCTTGACTTGCTCGTCGTCGCAGGCGAGCCAGGAGGCTTCGGGCCGGGGGCGGGGGACGCAGCATTCCTAAAAATTTTAACAGATTCGTGAATGAATAATCATGATTCTAGACAACAATGAGAGCTATCGCACATTAATATAATGCTAGTGTCGAGTGATGTCTATCTGTCATTGTCCTATGATTGGTGGAAATTGACAGAAGACCTCTCTCGTCACAAGGTTTTTGACCAGCAATAGCCCTCATTTAAAGCCATATGTTTAAAGGTAATGGTTGCCTATAGACAACATTTTATGTAGAAAAAAGAAGCAAAATGGCGTTGGGGTCGCTGCTAGCCACAACTGTGCCTTAATGACCTAGTAGCTTTAGGTTAGTGTTGTAACGTACAGCACTCGTCTCCGCTCATACTAGTGTGTACTAGCGTTGCTGCGGTAACGATAGTCTAGCGATAGCATCGTGATACTATCGTGGCCTTGAAAAACAGTCATACTATCGATAGTCCTATCGAAACTATCGACCCTTGACGATACCACTGATGAAAATAAGTAATACTATTGCTAAAGATCAATAGTATCAGTACGGGCCCCGCAGAAAAACAGCGTTGCGGCTTGCCGCAACATTATGCTGAGTGAGGCCCATTTCACATCGTTCGGTGCAATCGTGTACTGTTAAATGAGATAGCTATTTAAGTTCTGTAGTATTTCATTCTTTTTAAATGTACTGTTTTATTTCTCTGATGTGTCGAATGTATGTGAGAGAGAGAGAGAGAGAAAGAGAGACAGAGAAATCTCTCTCTCTCTCTCTCTCTCTCTCTCTCTCTCAAACACTATCGATAGTTTTGCTTTATCTATATTCGAACATTTTACGATACTACTGCTTGTTTAAAAATGGTGTCGTTTTATTTCCAGACGATAGTATCGAAAATACGTCCATAATTACTAAAGCAAAACTCACTCAAATACTATCCAAACGCGGCGATAGTTCATCGATAGTATAGACTTTTGATGCGATACTATCAATAGTATCGATCAAGTTCAATAGTATCGGCAAATTTTTACTACAGATAATATTGCACCATGTCTACTGCGTAACGTAAAATCGACTAGTAAACGTTATAGAGTTTGTATGACGTTTGGAACAGTGCCTTTGAACAAAAATTTAGTATGAGGTTTCACGATCTCGATACGATAACCGTAACGTTACGCAGGATTCGGAAACTCGTGCTCGACCCTCCGGGGTGTACCTTGGCGCCGCAGCCGTTGGCGGGCGGGCGGGGCCGGTTGAACAGCGTCCGCATGAAACTCGTCCCGGTGGCGGCGGCCGCGTCGCCGCTGCCCTCCCGCTCGCACTTGAACTCGCCGCCGCACGAGTCCCGAGCGTAGGCCACGTAGTGCCCGCCCGTCAGACTCTGGCCGAGGTGCATTATCACCGCCCACAGCATGTATCTGGAATTTGATTACACATTCGAATTAAATCAGTTTTAACCCCTCGTATGCGGGAAACGAAAAAAAAAAAACTGCACTGAAGTTTTGTTTTATTTAGATATGTACTTTAAAAAACTGAAAAAGATAAAATTATTTTTTTTTTGATCTCTCTTCTTAATCGTTCCCCCATTGCTGAGGATCGTGACTCCTTAGACGATTCATGGTCTGCCTCCAGCCGATACGGTCCGACGCCCGGTGGAGGCGGCGCTGACTGGTAACTCCAGCTGTTCACAGATCTGGTCCGAACACCTCTTCGGGCTTCTGCCTCTGGGTCTTTTACCTTCGATCTTTCTCCAGTCACCAGTTTTTCCAAATTATTAGCGTCCCTTCGTGCGATCTGACCAAAATAGCTCACCACACGGTGTAGACAAATAGAGGACAGACGATGGGTATTCTGAGTTCTCTGAGAATCGAGACTTTTTTTTCGATACGAGAGGTAAATAGAGTAGGTCAAAAAAATTGTACTTTTGTAGCTACGTACCGTGCGGAAAGTTAGTTTGGACAGGGAAGCCCTTGCCTGCGCACCGCCTCCGGTTTCATTGTAATTTCTTTGCAAATGTATTAGATACACGTCGTTTGGTACACGTGCAGAAGTGTCATTTTCACTCGTCTCGAGTCTCGACCCTCGCCTCCGTGCAAAATAGGAGGGCAGAAAACTGTGGTATCTATAAATGTATTACTTGGTGTCTTCTTTTTTTGAAAGTAACGCGAATATTGACGTCTATGTTTGAGAAAAAAATGTTAATATATACCTGTGCGCGGGCGAGTGGTCGCCGGGCCGCTTGGCGCAGCCCTCGCAGAAGCACGGCATGAGCAGCGGCGTCGGCGCGTGTCGGGTTATCTTCTCCATGCCGCCGCTAAACCTGGTGACGGCATACGATTTTTTTATTTTATTTATTTATTTATTTAAAATAGCACAACAAAAGGTCCAAAATTACTTAGTAAACAAGGGTTAATATATACAACAAACAAACAAAAAATGTTAGATCCAAAACAAAGCAAACATCGATCAGGGGACTTCTATCTTCTGCCGATCAGCAGCTGGACAAAATGGCGCATACACGGCGAGTCATACCTCGCCGCCACAGTTGTTAGGATGGAGTTGGGGCTGGCCCGCAGCCTGCTGTGCAATGAGCAATTTTTATACGACAAGGAAGACAAACGAGCAAGTGGGTCACCTGATGGTAAGTGATCACCACTGCCCATAGACAACACAACCCGGGAGGTTTGCAGATGCGTTGTCAACCTAGAGAGCTAAGATGAAATAAATCCTGTGCCCATAATTACACCGGCTGTCTTACTCTCCACACCGGAACACGTCGCACAAGGTCCCATCACCCGCAAATGAGGTTATAAGTAGTTATAACGAGGTGACATAAATGAGCGATTAAAGCCGTGATTGCCTTATTTGTTATGTTTATTAATACTAACCTTTTCAACTGCAGAACGAGAATGCGCGGCAGACGCGAGTACGCGACGCTACGCCGCGCTTCGTTGTAGCGCAGACAGCGCTCGCACCAATACTAGAATAGAAGTCTTAGTTAATATCAAATTACTAAATACACACTGAAACATAAATATACCCACACGCCGCGATTTTGCCACTTTTTTCTATTCCGTTTCTTATTAACCCAACAGCATTTCTGTCCGTAAGAAACAAGAACCTTCTGATTGCGCTGATTTAGACATTTGGTTTTTTCACAGCTTCTAGGCACTGCAGGCAGTATTTGATATTAATTTCAACATGCTACCTCCACGCATTTCGGAAAAAAAGGGTCTTGACAGACAGACGGACAACAAAGTTTTCTCGACTTATTCTTGCAATCTGCCTTTTATAGCATTGAGCTAGAGTTTAAGAGTTGAAATTCGTAGACGTGAATGCTATGAGCCCAGTGGCACAACCATTTATCTGTATTAGATCAAGTCTTGAGGTGCTGTTCATTTTAACCTCTTGAAGATTTTGGTCGATTTCTCCATTAATTTATTTGCCAGATGATTTGGATGACATTGCATTCTCCTTTCATAAGCTTTCAATCTGACTGTTACTTCTTGTTTAATTTAAGTATTCTTAAGTCACTATGAAGTTGGCAATTTGTCATGTACCAAGGTGCGGCCGTTACCATACGAAGCATCTTTGACTGAAAATGTTGAAGTATTTCAATAATTAATTTTGCTGCCGTACCCCTCAGCTCGATTCCATAAGTCCATACTGGCTTCATTATGCATTTGTACAGGAGAAGCTTATTCTCCAGTGAAAGTTTTGATTTACGGCTCAACATCCAGTACATTTTCCTCAGTTGCATTCCAAGTGCTTTTCGCTTGGTCAAAATATGTTTTTTCCAGGTGAGACGTCTGTCCCGATGTAGTCCTAAGTAACGAACTTCATCACAGTGCGGTATTTGGATGTCATTCATCTTGACTGGTGGACACGGGCCCTGTCTGAGTGAAAAGGTTACGTGGGCGGATTTTGTTTCGTTTGCTTTGATACGCCCGCCAGTCTCTTAGCCACTTAGTAATATGATTTAGGCTCTTCTGCAATAGGTCGGATGCGGTCTCAGAATTTTCATCTGAAGCTATTAGGACGGTATCATCTGCAAATGTTCCCAGAAGGACGTCACTTGTTATAGGAAGATCGAAGGTGTATATGAGATACAATACGACGAAAGTGATCCTATAAAGGTGCGTACGAATTAGAGGCAGCCTCAGGGTGAGGCTGAAAGCAGCATCAGCTGTGATCGCGTTCAACGCCATTTTTTTCGACGCACAAATAGCGGTTCGCCGCGAGCACCTTGCCTCGCCCCACAAGCAAATGCACTACTAAAATGCTCGACCTGAGCGGCTCTAATTCGTACGCACCTTTAGGGTTCCGTTTTTCCTTTTTTTTATTGACAAAAATGGTAAAAAGTGGTATCCGCAACATAGTTCGTCAATAATTAATGCTGACTATAAATCCCCTCCCTGTATTGTGCCCGGCTCAAAGGTCCCCATTATACTGGCTGCATTGCCTCGCTGGACTGCAATGGAAACCTGTTGAACCAGCCACGACCCAGAGCGGGGATCGCAGTCCCTATCCCTGAGTCGTCGACCTAGCTCCCTAAATAAATCTAGTGCCTCCGAACCCCAGGGCCCAGCTGTCCCAGGGCCCAGGCGCACAATGTCGTTAATGGCATGGTTTCTCGGAAAACGACCAGCATACCTCTGGCAACTGGGTTTTGCTTTTGAGGTCCGGAACCCTAACATATGTGGTCACCTTGTTCTGGTCGCGCAGGTACTCGCTGGAGAGGCAGGCGGCGCGGAAGGGCTCCTCGCCGGGCTCGTCGTCGCCTACCGGCACGCACAGCTCCAGCACCGCCTGCGCCTTCTGCGTCACCGCCTCGCACTCCAGGCACTGCGTGCGCACCACCATCGTGCCTAAGGACGGAAGCCGGAGGGCGTTGCATTATTTATACAATTTCAAACAGATTTTTTTTTATACGACGAGGAAGGCAAACGAGCAAGTGGGTCGCCTGATGGTAAGTGATCACCACTGCCCATAGACACCCACAACCCCGGAGGGTTCGCAGATGCGTTGCCAAACTAGGGAGCTAAGATGAAATGCCTCTTGTGCCCGTAATTAAATGGTTTACGTTTCGCCATAGCGTAGCGTGTGCGTGTGTAATCAAGAAAAAAATGGCGGGCGATTAATTTTGCCTCTGCCTTAGCGACTGGCTGGGCGCGCATTGGCCCTGTGAATGTGGTCCTATGGATAGGACTCGCCGCGTACTTGTAAAATCTTACCTAAACCATAAGAATAAATAATTGTTCGGTGCAATGCAACCGAACACCGCATCGCGTCGCCTTACCTAAAGGCGGACCGCGAGGCCAGTGCACACTAAACAAGCAAACCAGCCGGGTGCATTCGCGTTAACATTGTATCGTTAGAATAAGTTTTCCCAATAAACAGTTATCTTCTAATCTACTATTATCTATCTTTAACAACATACGAACAAGAACTTCGTGACCCCAACAATAATAACATAGTAGAACGGAATCTCTTTTGACCGAGTCCAAAACGCTGCCATTTATATACCTACTACCCCCTTCGCATCGTTACACCCCTCTATCATCCAGGCGTGTTGCTAGGGTTGCTTGCTGTTAAATATTAGGTACGTACGTCTAAAGATAATATCACTAAGATACAAGTTTTTCTTTACTTTGAAATTATTATTTTACTCCAGTTTTACAAAATATGGGATTTATAAATCATTACGTACCTACGTAATTATAGACATAACACTTCTAAATAAGAAGTTATTATAAGCGCCATACCAAATGAAGCCATTTAAGGTGATTTAAGTATTACCTACTTACCTACAAATATAAAATAAAATTCATACAGGCTCACGTAAAACTATTACAACCAAATTATAAACAACCAACGCGCGTGCAGCGACGCCGGCCGTGACAGCCTGACTGAGTAGTCTGTTTAAAGAATACTCTAATATCGTGACCTTGAGCCCGTCCGGAGCGGGAGTTTCCGTTCTACTATGTTATTATTTATTCTTATGCCTAAACTTGGAGTTGGACCGCCCTGCTAACAGTTGTATCGTTTTTTAACTATTATACGTACTTTTTTTGTATTGTGTGTATTTTGTATTTAAATTTTATAGCGCATTGCAAAGCCAATGTGATGCTGTAAAATTGTTTTGATAATAAATAAATAAATAAATTAGTAAGCAGCGGACTACAACAAGCATAAAGTAACGCACCCTCAAAGTCGTCAGCCACGAAATCCCAGCCGGGGCGCGCGGCGGGCGCGGCGGCGCGCGCGGGCGAGGGCGCGCGCTCCTCGGTGGGCGAGGGTCGCCGGTCGCCCGCTTTGGTCTCCTTGCGTTTCTTCCACGACTTGCGCAGGTTGCCTAGCGTTGGTTTGCTGTCGTCCAGACTCGGCTGGCGAGCGATGCCATTGCTGGAACAGTCAGGTAACTTTATATTTGTCGACGCTGCCATTCCAGGTTTATTGATTCAGGAATATATTGATATCTCATCATCATTTAAAACTCCCTAAATAGTTGTGTACTTTTGTTTTGTATTGTGTATTTCTTATATTTAAATTTTATAGCGCTTTGGCTTTGCTGTAATGCTGTGAAATTGTTTTGATAATAAATAAATAAATAAATCATATCAGCCGAAAGACGTCCACTGCTGGACATACCAAAGCTCTCCACTCAGACCGGTCTTGTGCTTTCCGCATCCACCGCGGTCTAGCGATCTTTACCAGGTCGTCGGTCCATCTTGTTGGAGGCCTACCGACAACTCGCCTCCCGGTTGATATCTGTGAAACCCCCCTTTATTGTGCAATTAGCCCCCCTCCCCCCCCCCATACTCGCTAATTCTGCTGCTAAACTGCTGTGCACGTTCTATCACCAACGTTCAGGTATTCGCTTTGCTTTGTTGAAATAAACTTGGTTGGTAGGCAGTGGCAATCAATCACTCACTAACTTATCACCAGGTGACTTGCTAAAGGCATATACACAAATGAGTTACCTTTCCCCGTTCTCGGGCGCGTGCAGGCGCGCGCGGTCGGCGAGCGCGCGGCAAGTCTCGCGGATGTTGTCCAGAATGCACACTAGCAACTCGTGCGCATCCTGCTGCCGGTTACCTGTGCAACATACGTTATGTTATGTTACTTTTCTCAAACATAGAAGTTAATATTCGCATTACTTTAAACAAAAAGAAGACACTAAGTAGTACATTTATGGATAGTACAGTTGTTAGCCGGCCTAACGCCAGCAAAATATGTATTGAAATCCATTAATGGCCGCTATTATCTACACGGCGACGATCCTGTAGGAGGTCGCCGCTATTTAGTCGGAACAGAGCCAGGGCTTAGGGGACAGTTCCCGATCATTGAAGTAGGCTAGTCGACTAGCACAGTTGATAAAGCAAATTTTTTATCTATTTTTTCGTTCCCTTACAATGTTTGAGAAAAGCACTATACAAGCTTCGGCCGGAACAGGGCTGGCCGGACTCGTACTATAGCCGGCCTCGTATTACTCGGCCGTCTAACCCCTTCGTCCGGCAACCCCTTTCCTCGCGGCCTCTGCAGTAATGTACTATTATTTCAGTAATTTTCTGTATTCACACACGCTGCCGACTGGCGATATCTAGCATCAATATACCCTTCGAACTTCACTAGGCCATATTTGACAAATATTCGTGTCGGCTCTCTTTCGTTTTTCGCCTGAAGGACAGAGATGGAGTGATAAATATTTGGCAAATACGGCCAAGTGAAGAATCAGCATTAGGCTGCGTATGATAGCTCAGCATTGCGCGACGAAAAAGTCCTGTGATATTTATAAATAAATAAATAAAATAAATATCATGAGACAATTGACACCAATTGACCTAGTCCCAAACTAGGCAAAGCCTGTACTATGGGTACTAGACAACGGATAAACATACTTATATAGATAAAAAAAAAAGATATAAATGCAATAAATGTAACCTAGTGGAAGTTACCTTCAAAGGTAGGGTTGACATCTTGCAGAGCTGTGAGAAATGCGTCAGCAGCAAAAGGCTCTGGAGAGGCGTCCGTAGAGCTGCTGTTGAAACATTTGATTTCAGCTGCCTTCAGGTTAAGATAAGTCTCATGCAGTTTCTCCGTTGCTATCTGAGGATGAAAGAATTATTTCAAGTAAGCTTCTGTATCTGTGGGAACTTCACTCTCCTAGGGTAGTGTTAGCTTTATATTAGTGAAAGATTTTTTTGAATCAGCTCTTTACCTATATAAAATATCACTTATACTTTTAAAATACTCACTGAAACATGAATGAAGAAAAAAAAACCAGAAAATGCTTACCCCTCGAATCGAGCCTGGATCTTATCAATATAATATTATGCTAATCTTGGTGCTGTAAGGATACGGCACGCGACACGGAATGTCGAGGATCCGGATTCGATTCCCGGGGTTAGCATTTTCTGTGTATTCATGTTTCAGTGAGTATTTTAAAAGCATAATTGATATTCACGGAAAAACCGTAAAATAAAAAATTGGGAAAAAAATGCAAAAAGATTTGAGATCATGAATGACTTCAACTTCTTGAAAAACTCATAAACAACATTATAGTCCCAACGTTACACCTAAATGAATAAGTATCTTAAATTGTGTTTAGCAACGCGACAATGACGCGATTCTATTTAGCCTTGCTACCTACCTAATAAAAATATTTGAATACTGAGATAATAGTCACAAATTTAAAGTGTACAAAATGTGTCAGGGTTTTATCAACATGTTATCTACTAAGTACATATATATGAAGTAGGTTTTAGTTGGAACTGAGCAGTTTCAGTGGTAGTTTGAAAATAAATTAAATTTTGCATAATTTATGAAGCAGCACTCTTCAGTTTGGTGTTCAGAATTTGTAAACATCATTTTTTGTGGACACAGGTCTCTACAGCTAGTCTTAATCGGCAGAAGTTATCTACATAGAAAGATGTTTGTAGTTTGTCTCTTGGGTGCATCTGTTTTGGTGCAGTATGTAAGCAAATTGTGTTGATAGTCTACTTTTCCTAAAACACCTCAAGTCTTCATCCAAAACTTGTCACTCGTCTTAATTTTTTCCAGTTGCTAAATAAATACTTTTAATTACAAACTGTTTTGGTTCAGACAAACCAATTGACATTTTAGATAACATCTAGATTTTGTGGACTGTTATTTGTGTTTGAATCATTAGAATCTGATTTCCATCCAGACAACCAATATTATTTGAAATAAAATAAAAAATTGATAAAATCTTGCTTGTAAGATCTTGCATTAAGAAATTGACAGCTAAATGAGTTTACTCATAGTTCCACTATAAACAAGACAACAAATACTCAGGCAATGTATAAATCACTCCTACAATTGTAAGACGAAAGTAAGAGCTTCTAGCAACAGAAAAAAAGATTGCTGGCTAAATTCTCAAACTTCTTAACTCCATTTTTATTTCCACAAGCCCATAGGTACATGTGACATCATGAGTCACATGTGTCTTTTTTTACGATGAGTAGGATAAATTGATAATTTTGGAACAGTTTTGTGTAGACGGACCACAATATGTAATCCTATAAGGGTTCAGTATTATCTTTTCAGGTGCAGGACCCTAAAAATCCTCTTTAAAAAAAATAAAGGCTAAAAATAATAGTATACCCTTATTTTGCTCTTTTCCGCACTGGTGTCCGATTGGCCCAACGATAGCAGGTCCTTGTTGCTCCAAGACCTGGCTCCTGACGAGGCAAGGCCAGAGGCACTCCTCCCGAGTGATGAACTCTTCAGCCGTATGCTCCCAAGTTTCTGTTCAACACTGGCCAGGTCATTCACAAGGTGGTGAAGATTGTGTAGGAATCTTGGGGCATAGCTGAAAGAGGAAGGTTGTATTGTAAATGAGTGCTTACTGAATAAAAGAACATTATTAACCACCGGAGTGTGAAATTTTAAACCTGATGTCTTTCAAATTCACTTTTCACATTATGTCCTATAGAAAGTACTTTGGATCTGACAAGGATAAACAGGGATCGGATAGAATAGCATCGTTGCTTCAACTAAAATTAAATCATTAGGATAAAAACCTTGACAGGTTAAATTATTTAATTAATCCCTTTTTTTATTATTAAAAGACATCCCACTAAGTCTGATCAAAGTTATTAGTGACAAATAGATGTACAAAGCTGGATGTTCATTCTGGTATATTTTAACAGTGGCATAATGTTTAACATTATTTTTGCCTCAAGATAACACAGTGCAGTGCAATGAAAATTAATCTAAATTTTCAATCAATCAAATGGATATCTATCTAGTTTAGGTACAAGGCACCTTTGACAATAGAACTTACCGTAAGGTGTAGAGCACACTGTTGAGAAAGCAAGTGTTCCCCAAGTTAGACAGGGTGGCGATGGGGATCTTACGCTGTGATCCATACTGATTGTCATTATTGTGGTGGCCATTCAACATGGCAGTGCTTGGTACGGGCGTTTTGACAACTATTAGCTCACTTTCTGGGTTTGATTTTAATACTGAAAAGTAAAGGAAAAATTCTGTAGTGTTAGCAATAATAAGGATGACTAATTTCTTTGACATTATTTGTATGATCAATACAAAATAATATTTACACACAAGTCCTAGTTCTTGTAGTCTAACACAGAAACATGAAGCCTGCAGGTAATGCTCAGTGTCGCAATTTCATATGGATTTGATTACTTACAAAGTTACAAAGTTTAAGTTGTTACACACCTGGTGGTCTGGTTGATTCTGATAAAGGTTTAAGCTTCTTAGCAGAGTTTAAAGTGTTGTGGTAAGTGCTTTTGAAAGGCCGCTTTACCGGCTTGTTTTCCTTGTTATTACTGTTAGTGAATTTAGCAAGAATCGAGTTCTCTTTAGCTTCTTCAAGTTGTCCGTTTTCGTTGCTCAGATATGTTGCATTATTTCTAGTCAAGGACAGTGAAAACTTGGATTTTTCAACACCTTTTTTCGTTTCAAATAAGTTAACTGGCATCTTCAGGATACCTGCAAAGTACATGCAGAATAGTAATTGCAATCATTAAGCATAACGCAAAGGCCACGACTTAGTAACTTTCCCGAGGCATGTGAAGGTTTTCAGGAAAACCTCGGCGTGTCCCTTCATAGTACTTACATTAAAGTTTTCATTGGGCGTATTGACTTACATTATTTCGTAAGACTATATATCTTATAAACTACTAATATAAACTGAAATTTAAGAAAATTAACCGCGAGTACCCCGTTTGTAGCAGTCAGCCATATTGTTCTTTTTTTTTTTTGGAATTCAGTTCATGGCCTGGCTACGAGACTTTTGCCACGTCTATAACAGCGGGTTATTTGATTGATGTCAGTGATGTTGATGTCGTAATGGGCTACTCGTGAACTACTCCGAAGTCTGAAATTCGAAGTTCGTATCCCACTGTCCCGCTCACGCCAATATAGGTTAAGACGAAAGCGAGAGAGATGATCGGATACGAATTTGGGATTTCGGAGTAGGGGCTATAAAACTACAGAACGAAACAATGAAAATGTCAAGACATTTTCCCAAATTCGAAACAGTAATTAAATTAAAAATCCAGTTTACAAAATTAAGCTCTAGTTTAAACAACATTAATAAATAACTTTCAGTAAGATACACGAAACATAGTTTTTGTTTGTTTTTTTAGTCAATATCCGGTATGATTTTACCACTTTTACGGTTTTGTCCCAACACTTGAGATTCAAGTCGCGTTCATGAATTACATATTACATGCTTTATCTTATCATAAAAAATTCCGTGATTATAGGACAAAGATCTGTTATATTTATTGTAATAAAAAAAAAAATGTATTTACTAAAGCCACACGACGTGTTTCAAAAAGCTACAATTTACAACCGGAAGTCTCTTGCCAACAAAAAGTGATAGAAAGACTTCCGCCTTTATAAAACACGGCCCTGCAAAGAAAGTCATTGCAATTTTACAGAACGCTGCTACAATTGCTAGAGTTGGATAGGCGCGAACAAGAATAATTTTTGTTTTGGCATAATTATCGTTTCTATAAGGTTTTGGTACTTTTTGTAATTTGAGTTTCGTTGGAATTTTGAAATATTTCACTACACCAAATGGCCAGCCAGGAACAAAATTACGAAACATTTTGCTATACCACTACCACGCTATACTTTCTTAATCGTGTTAATTGTTTTATTTACTTAGGTTACTTACCCTACTTACCTTTGTGTAGGTTGAATAAACATAAATTTAACTTTTTTTCTATGCTGCTAATTAGTTACCTATATAGTACTAGGTATTCAATCATATCATTATCTTTAAACTCGAGTGGTGCAATCCGTCTTACGGTTCGATTCAGTTCAGACTACAAGGCCTATCACGACGGGCATAGCCTATGGCCTCTCAAGCAGAGGACTCAAACCCCGGCTCGCACCTCTGAGTTTTTCTGAATTTATGTGCGTAGTTACATTTGTAATTTATCATGAGCATTTCGGTGAAAGAAAACATCGTGAGGAGACCCGCACACTCCTGCGAAGCAATTCAATGGTGTGTGTGATGTTCCTAATCCGCACTTTGCCCGCGTGGGAACTGTAGCCCAAATAAGCTTGGAACGGTATGCACAGTTTTGTTCAGCACGAGCTTTCAAGTTTCAAGCGCAGTTTGCCTCACTCGTCCTATGGGAGCCGTCTGTCCGTCTGTCCGGACAGGACGAGAAAGGAAAACGAGCAAGTGGGTCACCTGATGGTAAGTGATCATCACTGCCCACAATATACACCCGCGACCCCGGAGGGATTGCAGATGCGTTGCCAACCGATGAAATGCCTCTTGTGCCAGTAATTTCCTCGGCTGTCTTACTGTCCACATCGGAAGACAATTAGTGGTAGCGATCCGGATGGACTTCGCACAAAGGTCCTACCACCCGCAAAACAAACAAACAAATTGGTTTACAAGAAAAAAACACAACCTAAGTACCTAGCTGAGTGTAACAAACTATTAATTAACATTTAATTTAATTGAAATAGACGGCCTGCTGCGTCGCCCAGCAAATGCAAATGCCCGAAGCAATAATTGTCGTTTACGCCAAGTCAATGTTTACTCCGCAACCCTACTGCGGCTATATCCGGTTTGTACATCACTATCAACTCGCCTCTACGGCTACGACGTCTGCCCCCCTACTACGAAGTGCAAAATTCGAACTTCGTATCGAGCCGTCCCGCTCAAGCTAATATTATTTAATACGAGAGTGAGCGGGACGATACGACACAAACTTCGATTTTCGTCGTAGTCCCCCTGATACGCTCTACATGTACGTATGTATACGTGTTAGGTACACGATTAATTAGATTCGATGAACTTGAAATTTTATAGGAGCGGTCATCGTCAATTCAATTAGGCATTATTTGGGAAGAATTCAGAGCAGGAATTTGAAATGTATACCTGTACAGTACAGCAATTAAAAAAACCTCCAATTCCTCAGTGGGTAGGTAAGTACCTAAGTTGTATGACACGTCGTTTTCATTGGTCTCTACCATGTTTACTTTTTTTTACAAATTAATTAAGTAGGTATAGGTCTTACCTGAAATTTATAATTTAATTGCTAATTTGCACACCAATCTGCAAAAATGTATAATGTCATAAATAAAAAACTAAACATCTACCCTCTGCAAGTTCATGAATGTAAAAAAAACGTTACGAGCTTGGTTAGAAACTCTAAAATATGAGGAAATTGAAGCAGTGCTTCTCTAATATTACAATACCTGGTTTTTATTACTCTTTACTACATACACAAAATTGCACACACAGACACACACAATCACACATCACACACTCACACACACACACACACACACACACACACACACTATTTTATACCATAATCAAAGTTAATATTGTTGTTATATTTGGTATAATTAATCAATCATTTGATTAAGTTTAGTATTGGTTGTACACCTGTTTGTAAAATTGCGGAAGAGCGGGATCTCCTAACACAGGTATATTGTACTTAATGGGAGGTCCCGACCTTCTCTAGCATCTAAAAGGCTGTTACCAATAAATAATTTTTGATTTGATTTGAATTTACTCACCACAATAACAATACCACAACCATAATTCGCCGATATAACAGCCATGGGACTGGGACATTATTTTTGAGTAAGTGTATGTACACCCATCATATTTTTGCACTCGACTGTACCTGTAATTAATCTAGGTACCTATGGGTACATTTTAGATAGGTATCGGGCTTTAGTATATAGGCCTGTATACAGACATCGACAATTAGCCGATTGATTTATTTTTCGTCTGAAGGTCAATGTGCAATTGGATATTCGAACGAAGCTTCAAGTTACCTCGCCCAATCAATTCCAGTCTACACGACTTCGTGTACCAACCACTTATTACGCTAAAATGTAGGCAATTATATGTCTATGGATAATATAATTATTTGGTCATGACATATTTTACCGCAGGCCCTAATGTTAGTTTAAACCTAGCCTTAATTTCATGTTACGTCAATAGCATGTTAATAACGACGTAACATAAAATTAATGCTAGGGCATAAGAATAAATAATAACATAGTAGAACGGAAACTCCCGCTCCGGACGGGCTCAAGGTCAAGATATTAGAGTATTCGTTAAACAGACTACGCAGTCAGGCTATCACGGCCGGCGTCGCCGCACACGCGTTTGGTTGTTTATACTTTTACGTGAGCCTGTACGTATTTTATTTTATATATTTGTAGGTAAGTAATACTTACTTAAATCACCTTAAATGGCTTCATTTGGTATGGCACTTATAATAACTTCTTATTTAGAAGTGTCTATAATTATGCAATGATTTATAAATCTCTTAGTTTGTAAAATTGGAATAAAATAATCATCTCAAAGTAAAGAAAAACTTACTTATATCTTAGTGATATTATCCTTAGACGTAAGTACCTAATATTTAATAGCAAGCAACCCTAGCAACAGGCCTGAATGACAGAGGGGTGTAACGACGTGAAGGGGGAAGTAGGTATATAAATGGCGGCGTTTTGTACTCGGTCAAAAGAGATTCCGTTCTACTATGTTATTATTTATTCTTATGGCTAGGGTTTAAATTTATCCCAAGGAACTGTAAAAACAGTACTAACTACGAGTATGATTATCTACATACGCATTACCATGCTAGAGCAGTAGATACATTTGTCTACTCAATTGTTAAGTGGATAAAATACCGCGACATAACTTAGCGTGCTAGCCACCGCTACATAAAATCGTTTGTCGCTCATTGGTAGATAAAATGGGTGGATAAACCTTACCGTGCTAGAGGGGCAACATTGCGTACAGTCACACAGTACCTATTAACATCATCTAATCCAACAAAGTTAATAAAAAAAAACCGGCCAAGTGAGAGTCGGACTCGCGCACGAGGGTTCCGTACAAAGATTTCCCTGCTTTTTCCCGGTGTTTTAAGTTGTCCAGTATTAGCAAAGCCCTGTACCTACATTTTGCTTAGGATTAGTTGCGAGTAGACGAACAAGCGACGTCAGCGAGAGGTCAATGATCTCGAGCACGCGCGTCATCCGCGAAGTTCTCCTATTCGACGCTAGATGTTGTTAGCAGTGGTAAACAGTGGTTGTATTATTATGTAGTATTGGTCTGTGACATACACAGCAGACATAAAAAAAATCGATTTTGAGATTTTTCTCGGGGGTTGTGCTATAAGAGCTACCTTCATACCAAATTTCAAGCTTCTAAGACGACTGGAAGTACCCTTTAGGTTTTCAAAGTTCGGCAATTTGTATGGAAACGACCTTTTTAATGACTGTATCTTTTGATTGCGTTGACTTATAAGCTTGATTTTTTCACAGCTTCAAGGGACGTTCCAGAGAAAAAGGGTCTTGACAGACGGACAACAAAATGGTCTTATAATAAGGGTTCCGTTTTTTCCATTTGAGGTACAGAACTCTAAAAACGGAATAACTTTGTTTTAAGTATAACGTGTTTGGTATAACGATGTAGGAACTGCCTACAGTCCCTATTGTCCCCAACTGAGACGAATCTAATGACACCTCATCTTCCGCATATATTATTGGAATCCCTCAAGTTTCTAGGACAACTGGAACTAAAAGTACCTACCTATCTACTCTTTTGATTTTGATACCACGGCAATTTGTATGGAAACACCATTCTTAATGACTGTATCTTTTGAACGCGTTGACTTAGAAGTTTGGTTTTAACCCGGCTTCAAGAGACTGCAGGCCTCATCGATTTAAACGGAGGAATGAAATAAACCTACGGGAATATAGTTAAAATCGTTATCACAGCCGACGTGTTAATTGGAAATTTATCGGTGTTTAGACTTCCAGTGTTAAGCCGTAGACAAGACAGCACGGTCGTAGCCAAAGATTTGAATATACTTAGTCGTAGCATTTCTCTTTTGTTTATAGCTACGAATATTTACGGATTGAAATAATTATCCTGTATTTGGGTTACATAAAGGGTTAGATTCATAGATCTTATTGCAAAAGTAGTATAAAATGTATAAACAAAAAGAAAAAGTGTTGTAAGTAGGTATTTACTTTCTAAAATGTTACTCCAGTTTAAAATCTAAAGATTTTAGTTTTTTTCCCTTTCAAATCTTGCACAAAATCACTATCGTTCGTCATACGTCATTTGTTTTTCTTTAGTCAGGTATGAGCCCGTGACACCAAAATTATACAAACTTACCAATACAGAGGCAATTTAGACTTGATTTATAAAAATGTTATATTAAAACAAAACTGATAAGTAAAGTAAGTACGCATGAAGAGTAAATTCATTCAGTACCGCAGGCCTTGGAGCTATACATACTCGGAAACGGTACAGCGTACGTACTACGTACGGTAGAGACCATTATTTTGAGGATATCCGACAGATAAATATGTTATCTACACATTGACAACAGAAGGGATAACGACTTGCCCTTATTATAACCACCAGTCGCAGAGGGCATATTACTTTCAGTACGATAACTTTGGAATGCTAAATTAAACGTAAACGCACCCAGAGCAAACTAAAGTAGGTACTTACCCATTCAAAGTGTCATAATTTTTGACAATTTGACGGCTGCAACCATCAGTCGCCCGGCAAAGCAGTGGCTGTAGCAAGCCACTTGTCATACTATGCTAAAGTTGTAATGGAAGTAAATAAGTAACACGACACGGTCCGACCAAGCTAATTTAAACTGCATGTATTTAGATCGTAACAATTCACACATGCTTCTTCTGTAGGCCGAGCACGAGTTTTCGAATCCTGCGTAACGTTACGTTATTTTATCTAAATCGAGAAACCTCGCACTAAATTTTAGTTACAAATAATGCTCACGGGCTGGCGCTGTTCCAAACGTCATACAAGTTTCTCGATAACGTTACTACTCGTTACGTTACGCGGGATTCGAATATTCGTACTCTGGCATCAGTAAACTTTAAGTAAGTATTGCAGCAGTAGCGACCCTGCGCTGCCTAGTCTTTCAGTAGAGTGAACTTGTAGCGAATCTTATAGCGTCATCTAGTCATAGTCGTTATATTAGAAATATACAAAGAACTAGCGTTGGTGACGTCATTCTATATACCATTTATAAATGCAATGCGTTAACGAGGTTTGTAAAATCAGATGCGTATACATACATTTATGTAGGTAGGTATACAACTTGCAAATCTCTTCGGACTAGAGAGAGATTTCTGTATCGCGGACTTAAAAAGAATACTAGGTACTTGTAAGCTTGTAACCCAAAAGTGATTGTAGCCTACCGCTTTACTACTGTAACAAGATATGACAGAGTTAACTACTGCCAACACTATATTCTCTGTTGCACAGTCCTGACATTTTGTTGTGAAACTAATGAAGCGGAAAGTCATAAGGGAATTGTATATATTATCTAGTAAGACGATTTATTATGTTTACATGTGAGTACAGATAACATCACATAATTATTATGTATCTTAGATGACAACAATTAGTATTGTTGGTCTGTTTCTAAAATATCAACGGACCCAGTCACTATTCTCGACCATTATTTCCCCCAACAGGAATTTCCACGCAAAGACAAAGAAATGTCTGGAAAAGCAGACAATAATAATAAACAATCCATTATTTTTTGAATACAGTCATTACACGTAGAAACATTGGGCGTTGCAAGATCTTTTCCGTCTATTACATCCCAGTCAGAGTACACCTGGGACCCATTTACTGAATAAATTGTTTGATATGATATGACTCGAATATCGTGGAAAATGGTTATTAACAAAATATAAACAGAAAAGTCCTGACTGACTGCTCTACGCCCAGTCCAAACCATTGGACCTAGAAAGCTGAAATTCGGCATACAGGTTCCTTTTACAATGTGCACTAGGGATAAGGTGGGACATTTTGAAATTCCACCCCTAACAGGGTGAAAGGGGGGGTGTAAGTTTGTATGGGAAATCGTTATTTTTTAAGAGATGATCATGAAACTTAGTGAATATATTTTCAAGAGAAACAAAAGAACACGCATTTCACAGTTTTTGAAAATTTCAGCCTTAAGAGTGTGAAAACGGGTGTAGAAGTTTGTACGAGAATAAGGTTATTTTTGAAATTACTATCAATGAAATTTAGACATTGGATAGGGAGGTATTTTGCGAAATACTCACGGGAGGTTTAGTTTATTAATTTTAAGCATGGGCTCCATGGAAAACCAGCGTTGCTGCACTTATTGTGTCTAGCAACTCATGCTGAGTGGGGACCCTTTTTCGGTGTCTTTTGTGTCACCATATTATGTTATTTTTAATTATTTTTACTGTTACTCTGGGACCTGAAATAAATATTTTTCTTTCTTTCTTTCTTTCTTTCTACATATATACAAAGCCGTGATAGCCTAGTGGTTTGACCTACAGCCTCTCAAACAGAGGGTCGTAGGTTTAAGCCCCGGCTCGCACCTCTGAGTTTTTCGGAATTTATGTGCGGAATTACATTTGTAATTTATCATGAGCATTTCGGTGAAGGAAAACATCGTGAGGAAACCCGCACACTCCTGCGAAGCAATTTAATGGTGTGTGTGAAGTTTCCAATCCGCACTAGGCCCGCGTGGGAACTGTAGCCCAAGCCTGTTCTGTTCACCTATTAAAATAGGCGGGTGAAAGCTAGTTATCAAAATAAAGCTAGTCAATTTCTGTTAAACATAACTAAGAAGATACCGTGAAACAAGCGTGAGATTTAGATATACCGTATCCGATAAATTGCACACAAATATACATACCTACTTACTTGCGTTAAATTATTTTGATGTTTATCATTACTCGTATTGTCGTTGAGATCGCTTTTAAGCGAAAATACCGCCTATTGTCTACCGCAGTTTTTCTGTAATCTTCTTGTACTGTTTTGTAGTTTTCAATAAAGAATATTTGCATTGTATTGTATTGTCGTTTCGATCGTTATTCTCCCAAGGGCTTTTTTTATTTTATTGTATTTGCTTTCTTGATTATTGCTATAGATAAACTTTCAAATTACAAGAAAAAAAACGGGATACTTACTAATGAATTCATACATATAATTACATTGTTGATCAAATACACGTCGTCTCGAGTGAGATCCAATTATGTTTGTAATGCGATGCCGAAGTCGCAGCGACAAACGTTGTCGAAATTGCTTAGAATCACGTTTAGCTTTTGATGTGTGTAAATTTAACGGCATGTATTACAGATACTTTCTATGTGTACTTACATATATACGCAGGCGGTTTTGATACCATTATCTAACCTGACGAACCCGAGCGTTTAGAGTGTAATTATTACACAAGAAAACGTTTCGATCCCTTCTCAATTACTATAGGTATATCGGCAGGGCCCATGAAACGTGCTATTCTCAGTATTTGACACGTTGACGCAAATTCGATCTATCGAATACCTAAGCATGAATGTTCGAATCCTGTGTAACATACCTAATCGTTATTGTATAGCGATCGAAAAATTTCGTATTACATTTGAGTACCAAATTCACGGGCCGCGCTGTTCCAAACGTCATGCAAATTTTCTTGAGTCTATGAATCCCAAGCATCGAGCATTCGAATGCTACTGATCGAGATAGCAATTTTAAGCCCCAACTAAAAAAATAGAAAATAGCTTTATTAATAAAAAGTTTTACATTTTAAAGTCCTTATAATTATCTATAACTCTACCCCCAGAAAGGCAAGACCTGTTTGGTCTAGGATCTTGCTGTGCTCCTCGCCACAATAGAGAGTTTGATGTAAAAAAAAAAGTAAAAATAAGTAATAATAAATGTAGACTAAAGCTTTAATGAAATAAATAATAAATAAATATCATGGGACAATTTGACACCAATTGACCTAGTCCCAAACGAGGCAAAGCCTGTACTATGGGTACGAAACAACCAATACACATACTTATACATTATTAAACATCCAAGACCCAAGAACAAACAACCAATACACATACTTATACATTATTAAACATCCAAGACCCAAGAACAAACAACCAATACACATACTTATACATTATTAAACATCCAAGACCCAAGAACAAACAACCAATACACATACTTATACATTATTAAACATCCAAGACCCAAGAACAAACAACCAATACACATACTTATACATTATTAAACATCCAAGACCCAAGAACAAACAACCAATACACATACTTATACATTATTAAACATCCAAGACCCAAGAACAAACAACCAATACACATACTTATACATTATTAAACATCCAAGACCCAAGAACAAACAACCAATACACATACTTATACATTATTAAACATCCAAGACCCAAGAACAAACAACCAATACACATACTTATACATTATTAAACATCCAAGACCCAAGAACAAACAACCAATACACATACTTATACATTATTAAACATCCAAGACCCAAGAACAAACAACCAATACACATACTTATACATTATTAAACATCCAAGACCCAAGAACAAACAACCAATACACATACTTATACATTATTAAACATCCAAGACCCAAGAACAAACAACCAATACACATACTTATACATTATTAAACATCCAAGACCCAAGAACAAACAACCAATACACATACTTATACATTATTAAACATCCAAGACCCAAGAACAAACAACCAATACACATACTTATACATTATTAAACATCCAAGACCCAAGAACAAACATTCCTATTCATCATACAAACATCTGCCCTGACCGGGAACCGAACCGGGGACCTCCAGCTTCATAGTCAGGGTCTCTAACCACTAGGCTATTCGGTCGTCAATCATCACCAAGTAATCATTAATTTATTTATTGATTACTCGGTGTATCATTACTTATTAGTATTATGTGGGTAGGCATCCCCTCGTCAAGTAAAGTCGTGCTATCAGTTAGAGACAAGTTAGAGATTAACTACATATTTATATAAAGGCTCTTGTTTCGGATCAGTCTAGAAAGTTCGGGAACTCATTTGAGCAAGGTATTTGGAGTTCAGAAAGTATTTTATGGTCATCCAGTGCCCTAAGCACGACTTGTCGAATCCTGCGTTACGTTACGGTTATCGTATCGAGATCGAGAAATCTCATACTAAATTTTAGTTCCAAATACGCTCACGGGCGGGCGCTGTTCCAAACGTCATACAAACTCGTTATAGTTTACTATTCGATTTTACGTGACGCACGATTCGACAAGTCGTGCTTAGGGCACAGGTAATACCTACGTTAGACCGTCTGTTACTGCTGAGTAGCTAGTTATGCTATGTTTTTGTGTTTACTTTGTATATACAGAGAGTTGAAAATGAAGTTTTGTCTGTCTACTTACATATTAGGAAGAACTGAGTTAAGTAAATAATTCATCTGATAACATAAATGACCCCCTTTCCTCTATCCCTTTTCGTCCTTAAAGGTCGGCAACGGACTAGTGACTCTCTTGGGGTTGCTGGTTCACATGGGTGGCACTGATCGCTTACCATCAGGTAACCCGCTTGCCTCTTTCAATAAAAAAAGTGTAATAATGGCAGAATGGGACGAATCCCTTTACATTCTTTTTTTTTTAACATCGGTTTGTTCCATTGCATATTGATTGGGTCCCGTCTTATGCGTGCTACGAATAATGTTCTACGAGCTACGGCGTAGAGCGGCGTAGCATTTGATTGAGGATTATTTCAGCTTTCTGTTGTGTGTGAAGTTTGCAATCTGCAGTTTGCACCTGTAAAAATACTATTCCAAAATACATAAACTTTTATGAATTTGAACTAGTCATTGACCAGTTGTTTTTGGGGTTCCGTAGTCAACTAGGAACCATTATTATAGTTTCGCCATGTTTCGTCTGTCTGTGTGTCTGTACGTTATTTGTACCAATTTGGCGGGTGGTAGAGGACCTTGTGTGAGGTCGGTCCGGGTCGCTACCATCATCATACTCGCTAGTCCTTCCGCTAAGCAGCAGGTGCTTGCACTGTTGTGTTCGGGTGAGGAGAGTAAGACAGCCGGCGTAATTACGGGAACAACAGGCATTTCATCTTAGCTCTCTAGGTTGGCAACGCATCTGCTAGCCCCCCGGGGTGGCGGGTATCTATGGGCAGTGGTGATCACTTACCATCACGTGACCCACTTGCTCATTTGCTTTCCTTGTCGAATAAAAATAAATAAATAAATTAGAATGTCAAATAGGCCAAGACTAGGATTATAATTTATGTGTATAATATCTATACCTTGAGTATCGTAGTGGTTCACTAAGAAAGGATTTTTCGAAATTCACACGGGATAGGGAACTAGCCCATTTTGAAATATTTTACGGGGGCAAAGCCGCGGGGCATCAGCTAGTCTAAGTATAGTAAAACGTTACTCGAATTTTGTATTATTTATTTCCCAATGTCACATAGGTTTTCTTTAAATTTTATTACATACCAACTGTTACTAGGTAGGCATTCTACATATTCAATACATGAAAAAATCATTATGTACATTAACATTAATTTATTTTAAAATTTTCTTTATTTGAGTATATTATTTAACAATATTACACTTAAAATATACCCTAAAAGTTATTTCTTAACACAACGTATTTAGTCAAAGTTATTTATATTACATCTCACAGAGGTACCTATTTCAATTCATTCAAAATTACTGTTGCAACCTATAATTGAATTATAGATGTCTAAATAATTTTTTTTTTCTTATGCCTCTGGTTACCGGTTTTGTTATACATATAAGAATATTATTTACTATATTCACAATATATGTACATATAGTTATACATATTATACAAGACAATCCTAATAGAAAAATAACAATATTACTTACCAATCCGTAGATACTACCGCCGAATGAATGAAATACCTAACTGCATATGTAGCACGCGCGCCATTTTGTCGCTTGTCGCGCAAGTCGTCCCTTTCATAGTGATGGAATCAGTGAAGGGCGCACTGAGCGACAAGCGACAAAATGGCGCGCGTGCTAGCCACCCTGGTAACCTACCTTTTGCAACATATCTTGTGACTCCCCTCGTGTCGCAGGTGTCCATGGGCGGTGGTGATTGCTTTACATCAGGCGACTCGCCTGCTCGTCTACCTTCTCTTATATAAAAAAAAAATGCTCTTCCAATTTCGAGTTTAACAAAGTCACATTGTCGTCATAAACGTTTGTAACTTTACTATACTAGCGTAGGACTGGAGGTACGTACTTTAAGAATAAATAGCTCTTGATGAAGTAACAATCCATTAATTTATGAAGCCCTAGTGAAATTCTAAAACTATTGCTGTGTTCCTCTTTCTAAACGGGATACAGACAACCATTAAATCAAATTATAATTATTAAATGAAATGTTGTCAATTCACCCGAACCGATTCTAAGCGATCAATAACACCCTGGCTCATAGTGAAATAAACGGATCACTCACGTGTGTCAGTCGAGTATAGCTGGACATGTTTCAGACTAATCCGTAGTCCTTCCTCTGGGAGCATACGCCACGCCGGTGGCGAGACGTAAACTGCGCGCCCCAGAGGAAGGACTACGGATTAGTCCGTGTGATCCGTTTATTTCACTATGATTGAATCTCACTTTAGTTTCATGTTAAAAACACCCTGGCTGCTATTCATTGTAAACGTTTCGGTTGCTTCTACTTTTACTGAAAATTATAACATTCCATTGCAGAGCCTGATAATTTTTGGCACAAGAAAACGCCTCGATCGCGTTCACGTTAACATCCCAACTAGGTACAGTCAGCAGCAATAGTTGCCAAGCAACCGAAGCGCTCACAATGATCTAAGCACGGCTCTATTGTTATAGACATAAGAACTTGTGCAGATCATTGTGAGCACTTCGGTTGCTTAGCAACTATTGCTGTTACTGTACTATGGGCTAATCTATCTATTGTTGGTCGTCGATTACACTTAGGTTGTGCACTTTGGATCATCTCTACTCGACCAAGGGGAGGATCAAGTGTTGCGGTCCTCCCCTCCTAGCGCGGGAATCTTGGCAAACAGAGGGTCGAGCACGACTTTACGAATGCTGCGTAACGTTACAGTTATCGTATCGAGATCGAGAAAACTCATACTAAATTTTAGTTCCAAACGTCATACAAACTCGACAACGTTTCCTATTCGATTTTACGTGACCCAGGTTTGGAAAAGTCGTGCTTGACCCTCAGGCCAGGGTGGCTGGAGGGTACCGCTGGTGTATCCCTAGGTATCCCTCCGGTATCTAGCAACCCGGTAGGATGGCAACACCGGAGTGGTTTTAGTGAGTATGCTTTCTCTCTTTTAGGGAGAGGAGGAGGCGAAGAGAGTCCCCCATAACCACCAGACTTTCCCCAGGTCTGGCGGTACTCGTAACGAGTTTCCACTCTTACAAAAATGGCAATTTGGGTCGTGGGTGATGGACTTAGCAATGCAATGTAATGCAACTGGCATGATGTTCTTGTACGTGTAAACAAAACTATATACATAGAGGTAGGTACCTACTTATTTTAAATATAATAATCTCAATGTAACATTTACAATTTGATTATTTATTTAAGCTCAATCTCTGACTCGACTCAAATACATCGATTCGGAAAAGGTGTTCAAAAATTTTGTGAACACTGACTAACTATGTAATCATTCGATAAACAATCCAATCAGCAACACATCGACTTGCACAACTGGGAAAAACAACACATATACGCTATCGCAGTTCGCCCCAGCCACTGTTGAGGAAATCGACAAAATAATTGATGATTTAAACACAAACAGTAGTTCTGGAATCGACTCTATAAGCACTAAAGCAATAAAACATGTAAAAGACTTAATAATAACGGAATTAACAGAATGTATAAATGCATGTTTAAGGAATGGCACCTTTCCAGATAGTCTCAAAGTCGCGAAAGTCACCCCAATATACAAATCTGGTACGAAAAGTGACCCTGGCCATTACCGCCCAATTTCTGTTCTCCCAGTTTTATCTAAGGTATTCGAAAGGGTAATTTACAATAGACTGGAGAAACATCTGACCACACAAGACTTTTTCTATTATAAACAATACGGTTTTAGGCCCAAATCTAACACACTTGCAGCTACTGTGGATCTTGTCACAAAAATTAGATTGAATATTGATAAGAAACAAATCGCACTTGGCGTATTCATTGACTTGAAGAAGGCGTTTGATACGGTCAGCCATAGCCTTTTGCTCAAGAAGCTTGCAGACACGGGTATTGACGGGGCGGCGTACGATATACTTAGGTTATATATGTCAAATCGTTATCAGATCCCAACAAAACAACCTACGGCGTGCCACAGGGATCCATTCTGGGACCGTAATTCTTCTTGATCTATATCAACAAGGTACATAAAATTGGCCTTAAAGGTGATTTAACTTTATACGCTGATGACACTAGCCTTTTTTATTTCGGTGATTCAATCGACACTATTATGGCCGACGCGCAAAAGGATTTGAATTTGTTAAACGCATGGTTCAGAGATAATCTGTTAACGATTAATACATCCAAGACCAACTTTATTACGTTTACTGCAAAAAACAAGACAATACCAAAATTAATTCCACTTACAATAAATGGTCAACCAATAAAGGCTGTTGAGCAGGAGAAGTATTTAGGTCTGGTTCTGGACCGTTACCTCACTTGGAAGCCACATATAAATAAGATCAAAGCCAAATTAATCTCGTTGACAGGTGCATTGCGCCGAATCGTCAAATGTATCCCGCCTCAGGTACGGTACACTATATATAATTCGCTCATTAAGTCACATATCGACTACCTAATCGAACTGTGGGGTGCAGCTGCAAAAACCAACATAGACGTCATACAAATAGCCCAAAATAAACTAATCAAGGCTTTATTTCACTACAATTTTAGAACATCTACGACTTTAATTTATAAAGAAACTAAAATAATGAATATTACACAGACATACATATATTATAACTGCTTATTAATACGAAAAATTTTAAATAAAGACATATGCACGCAAATTGTATTTACTAAATAACAACAATTAGAAAAACTTAGGCGCAGACAAAGCGGTATCTTATCGTATAAATCGCGAACTAACTACGGCAAAAAATCTATAATGTATGAAGGTGCAAAGTTATACAATAAATTGCTTACGGACATTAAGATCGCAAAATCGACATTTACATTTAAGAAATTGCTAAAACACCACGTTGTAAACAATAGAATAACATTACACTAAGAACTACGGCTCCATACTTCTTGCCACATCCAGTTGCGCTCGATCTGTGCGAGTATAGTGAACTACCGTGTTTGTTTATATTTATCAAAATTTCTGCTTGGATTGTTTAGCGAAAACATATGTGTAACTACCCTCGCAAACAATATACTTAATTGAATTTGCATGTTAGATTTACCCACATATTAATGTTTTTTGTACTTATATGTAAACTGATTTTTCTCATTGTAAGTGAATTCTATTCTTTTGAGAAATAAACTCTTAAACCTTAACATATACCAAAACGTGTCCACGTGATTTTGAGCACCGCTTGTGTGTTCCGATTTATCTATGTGATGATGATGACGTCTGTAGGTAGTCTCATTATTATCAGTAAACAAAGAAAACATCTTTATTATCCTAACCAAATCGCATAAATTTTCCATTCGCAAAAGTGAAAACTTTGTATTAAGTACATGATAGGATATTAGGCCACGAAAACATTACCAATTATCGAAGTAGGTATTTTGTTAAGGTAAACAACAATATTTAAAGTAGTGTAAATAAGTGATTTAAGAACACGTCTTTTGTGAACTATAAAATGAGAGGATTACTTCGCTCACGATGTTTTATCTCGTTAAATAATATACACTCTCCATCACTATCACTCGACAGATATTGATCTTACACCTACCTAATTTATACCTACATAATTGAATGAATAATTCCACTTCTCAAGCGTTAAAAGTCCCCATATTTTATATGGAAAAACAAATCAACACTTTGTAAGGTTTTTGTGCATTTCATGGCTCCTCATTTCAAATGTATTAACATGCAATTTGAAACTGTTGGTGCATAGCTTTGAATATCATAACAAAAATAGACGTTACTAATAACAAGTTAGCAGCCCACCATAATAATATGATACTTCACCTTAAGTGTTGCCCCCACGCCCCATACCTGAAAAAATTGCTTTTGATACCACCCGTGATGCCCAATGCTCATGGCAGCCAACGAGTTAAAGATAGAATTAGGAACAATAGTCTGCAGTGAAAAAATAAAATTGCAAGCGTTTACAATCAGAGCCACATTAACCATGTCGCTAGGCAAGTACGTCTCGGGAGCCGTTTTTGGCACCTAATTTTTTCCACCCTAAGCCTATAGTAATAAATCAGTAGTTGGGGCACCCGATCAATGCGGGGCTCCTAGGCAGTTGTCTTCAGTGCATAAACGGATAATATACGGCCCTGTTTAGGTACAATACGGTCGCATCTCTTTCCGAAACTTGTCAATTTCTCACAATTCTGACTTTTGATGGTGATTGGTCATGGACGCCATAGTGCTGAGGTTTCCATGGTCACAATTATTCCTTAAATATCGAAAAGACAAGAGGAGTGGAAAAAGTTTGATCCATGCTAGAATTGAACTCTAATTTTAAATATGTACAATCAATGTGTATAGCCTATTTTGCGCGAGACATCTAGAAACGCTTTTTTCTGATAAATACCTTTGATGTTTAGCACTTCATACAAAAAAAATGAGTTGCTTAAATATTTGACGCTGACTTCACTATATGTTTGGTTTGACTGTTGGTTAAAAATCTGATAAATTGCTTGCTGACGAATCTGCTTGGTCTTGTCTAGTCATGTCCTTATTATTTCTTTTTACAAATAGCTTATGAACGTCGTGCTTTACACACTAACACGTTCCAAATAAAATTCAAAGCTACCGTCGACGGTTACTATACTGCCATTGGTCGGCACTTTCCAATCAGCTTACGCGTACAGATCTTGCGGAGTGGGGTAAGGTCGCGGGGGGCGGGACGCACGTCATATCCACGTGCGTTCCACTTGCGCTTCACTCGTGGCTCGATCGGCGGGCGGGCCGGACGCGCCGCGTCGCTGTCAGGACGACATCACCATGGTATTGTTATACGTGCTTTGCATCGAAATTAGCATAGTACCTGGAAGAGAAATGTCCTTGAAAATTGTACTTGACCGTTACAATCATAGAAAGCCCGGTTGCGAACGGTAGTGGGGTGTGTTTCGTAGATCTGTAAGCTCGGCTTGTCGTTTTACGGAAATTATTTAGCGTTCCTAACTTAACTTAAGTCAAATGTGAAAACGCAATCATCGCTAGTTTGTGCGAAGTTTACTTGGACATTGATTCCTGGCCTTTCAAATGGTATGGTTGCACGGTGGGTCAGGGGTCAATTTGTCCGATGCCACAAATCTGCGATCAAACACAGGTTCGTACGAGTAAAGTTCGCGCGAATTAGCGATGAATTAGGACACAGTGACAGCCCAGTTTATACAAAACAATTCCATTGTCAAGACGGTTAAACCATTGGCAATTTAAGGATGGCAATGTCACAGTAACGATCGCCAGGCGTAAGAAAGATAAGCATTTAGTACGAACTCTGGTTTGTTAAGCCACACTTGCAATTATGCAGTCTCAACGTTAAGATAAACGATGGACCCAGCTTATTTTCTACGAAACAAACGCCCACGCTAATTTTTACAATGATATTATAATGTGTAAGTGATGGTTATAGCTTTTTTAAGAGTCAAGGATTTTACAAGAGTCATTTTGCAATGCAGCGTTGCAGGAACACTACAACGATTGGAATTCTGCAAAAAATTACCCTCCTTCGACAGTGGGGTAATAAAAACTCGCAGATCCCTTGCGCTGTTTTCGTAACTTTTCCCGTAAATCGGAAAATCCGCTGCAGCTAGGAATTTCTCAATTCATTCAAGTTTTACGACAAAACTTATGACACTTCGAAAGCTAGATTAAATAGACCGCGCGGAGTCCGAAAAACTTTCGCTCACACAAACTAGCAACAAACTCGTATTACGGCCCAAGTCTTTCGTCTTTGTATTTAATTTGTTTTCCTAAATACTTATGGAAATTATTACGAAAACCGCATAAAGGAACTTCGTACGTAAAAATCCCAAGCAAGTGCATGATTAAGCATAGAAACACCGATACAGCCTACCTAACTAGATGATACTAACTACTCCAAGCCAAAACGGGTCATAACACGCTTTTTATAACAGTTAAAGGACTGGCCACGACCTTGTCAGAATAAGCCACAAATTTTAATGAACAGTAGATGCCAAGTTATTATAATGCGAGGAGCATTTCATTGACGGGTCGCGGAACAATGAGAAAATAGGGACAGGTCGAGTGCCGCAATGTATTGCTACTCCTACGTTTGTCTTAACCTGTCGTATTAGTGAGTCAACCAGGACTAGGACGTAAGAAGGTGCATCCCAGGTCAAAAAATGGTCTCTCGGAAAAAGACGTGGCCAGGCAGTAACACTGATAAATTCTGAATTACCAAATTCTCTGTCACGTATACAAACACCTCCTACTTGTGTATTTTGTTTGCATGCAGCAAATGGGGGGAGCCAGGCGGTTTTGTGGCGAAAGTCGTTGTTTTTGTAGTTTTTGATGGTGCCTTGAAGAATCTAGGCAGACCTACGAACAAGAATATATGCTGTTCGTAATTTTGAGTAACAACAATATTACATTTAACCACCACTAAATTTTATGCGCACATGAGACTATCAGAAGCCAATTTTATGTCAATACAATTTTATTATACGAGAGCTTTTTAAGTCTTGCCCATATTCACATATTCTTCCAAAATGACGTAAACGGCATGATTTTGAAAGTCTTCTAGACGGGGCTTACACTCCCTTCATAATCCATTCGATAATATTTTTATGGGCACAGTTCAGCATCAGCACTCCAACCGCAATAAATAGATGTTAATCAAAAATGTGCAAAAAAGAAGGAAAAAGTCCGTCAAAACAGTTACAGGCGGGGATCAAAATTATTTTAAAAGATTAGAAACATGCTTTAAAAAGGAAAATCAAATATAAATATAATATCTTTAACACTTCACAGGGTTTACAGCAAAGTCTATTTGTTCGCTATTTTTTTGTCTAAATAACCTTATATCTAGTTAATTTGGCGTTTAATGCGAAATAAAAGGTAAGCACAATAGGTTAAAAATACGTTTAAAAGACGAAACGTCGTTTGTACCAAGTTTGTAAAACTAGTGGGGCTCACACTGCATATGCCTTAATTTAAAAATGATTTCACAATTAAAGGTACTCAGTATGATGGCACTCACTAATAGTGTGTCACTATTAAAGGATTTAATTATTTTAAGTTCCCTAAGTGCAAAATCCAAAAAAGCTTTTCGAAAAATTTGTGATTAAAATTTGAGCCAAGTATTATTTCCCGAAAGATTCAAAACGGTATCTTTAACATTCTCGCTGCTGTAACGCGCTACAGGGTTGCGGAATTGCGGATCCACGCCGCGAGCGAAAATGTAAAATCCAGCGGAATCCTTGTAAACATCTTGTCTACGTGCACAGACCGTAAGAGCCTTTAACTGTGGTTATTTATCACCTTTCTACTCACTTGCCTCCCTTTAAAAACCTGCATCAACACTACTCACACAACAACGAGATATAAACCAGTATCCAACTTATTCGTACCGTTCTTCCGGCTGAGGGAAATCGAGCGGCCGCTCCGTTCGAGATGGTCGCCGCCCAGCGCTCGCTGAATGCGCAGACCGTTGCCACCCAAACCGCAGCACCAGCGAAAGCACTGCTTAAATCCCATGCGGAACCTGTGGGAATATCACAAAGGGTTCATCTACTAACGAGTAAAGCCGCTGCTACCTACGCCAGTCTATAAAAGTTATAAGGCTCGTTGACTCTTCGTGCATGACTGAAAGGCTAACAGTTTATAAGGTGAAAAAGCCGGCTTGCCAATGGATCACTCCTTTAAGGAGTTTGTATGTGATCTCCGCTGAAAATAAACCAGAGGTATTGCATTTGCGCTGCCAATCTAGTGGGCTAAGCTATAACTGTCTTTCTCTATTCCCTGTTGCTTAGTGGCAGGACAGGATCCAGACAGACCTTGCTCAAATGCTCAAGGTTCTACCACTCGCAGATATTATACCTTCTTAAACAATACAATGTTAATGTTAAATGACCGCTTTGCTGCACTTCAGTTCTATTTGCCTAGGTCACGACGTTAACGAAGTTCTACTTGACTGTACCTAGCCAGAGCTAGATATCATTTCGACAGTTGGAACGAGTAAGAACTGTCTAGAACTTAGATAAAGTTATTCTGTAGGCAAATCGGAGCTGCAATCTTTTGTTTGTGTTGTTTTGTAGACGTACCTCCTGGTTAAGAAACCTTAGAGACTGGTCCGGGATGAGTACCAGATCCCTCTTTCGGGCGGCAGTCTCAAAAATAAAGATAGCCCTAATGATAGCCGACCTCCGATAGGAGAGGGCACTAGAAGAAAAAGAAGAAGAATGTTTTAATCACCTATTCGAAAATTATTTCCGAGTGCGGTTCAATGAAAACAAGAATGAGCCTCACCTGCCTAGTAAACGCTCGTTCATCCTTTGAAAAACGTTCAGGGAACACAACACAGACCCAGATGCAAATAGCGAATTCAATTTGAAAATGCGTTCTGCAAATTTGGAAAGTGCTGAAAATAGTCCAGCAATTTGGTAGTTTAAACCGGAAAGTTTTCCGGGAGTCTTGAAAACAGTTGATTTTGTGGATGTTGATGTGCTCTTTCTGAACAGCTTTTTCGAGTACGAAAGGAGATATGATCAAAATATTGTGGCGCGAGTGGCAAAATACCAAACAGTCCGGAAAAAGGGCGCCAAGAACTATAAAATCACCAATTTTTAATACTGTTCATAACTTTACAGGTAGCCTATATAGCCTATATGTATAATGAGCAACAATTGATTACTGTTAATGAAGCAGGACTTACTTGGAGTTCATCCAGCAGTATATGATAGGGTTGTACATGGAGTTGCTCATAGCCACCCAGTAGATGAAGAGATAGATCTTCTGTATGTAGCGGTACATGGTGGTGTCTGGGTAGTACGTAGTCACCAGAAAGTATATATGCATCGGTAACCAGCACACCGCGAAAATCACAACAACGGCTATCATAGCTTTGACGACCTGAGAACAAAAGTAATACTGTTAACATAAAAGCAATTTTGTTATTATTATCATCATCATCGTCGCCGTCCACTGCTGAACAGAAGCCTCCTCCAAGGCTCTCCACTCAGACCGGTCTTGTGCTTACCGCATCCACCGCAGTCCCTCGATCTTTACCAGGTCGTCAAGCCAGGTCGGGATTTTATTATTTTCGTTGCATATTTTATACCAACAATAATACTGACAGATGCAAGGCTCTATTTTCATAGCGGCGAAAAGTTTACTTAATGTTGCACCAAAATTCTCACCCGACTAACATTCGGTGGTAAGAAGAACATTGGGCGATAAATTTTACGGCACCTTTAATTATTCCAGTTCATTGATGATGGATATTGACAATAAATATGTATTACTCGTGTTTTATTTATAAGGCCATGAAGAACAATTCACAAATCGTCAAAGTATACGTATGTACAGCTGTAAACTATCCTTTAATCCCTTCGGAGTAGTTTATCATTATCATTTTCTATATAAACATAACCGGGTGCCGGATTAGAATTTTATAACAAACCTTCCACCATACGGACCCTCATCACACAGCATATTACTGCCAATAACTTCTAACCAACTACAAAAGGATAAATCAAGCCAAAGTGGTATTGAAAGTTAAAATAAATTAACCACAAAACGGCTAAAGTACCTAACCTTCATCAAACGCGGCCCCGAAATGTAAAAGGACATGTAGAATTAATTTTACGCCGTAAATTTTAGTTACTTATTAGGTACAGTCAAGTACAAAATATGGGTGCATACAACTTACTCAAAAATATGTCCCATGGCTCTTATGTCGGCGAATTAATTGTGGTATTTGCTGTTGTGGTGGATCCCTTCGATACAATACACATGAATTTTTGCACTTGACCCTACTAATTTTGGTCGAAAAGTAAAGGCTTTTTTATGGATGTTAAAAATTCTGATCACACGTTCCTCGGGGAAATAATGAGTCGTGACACTTAGGTCTGTTTGTTGACGGTAGGAAATGTGTTCTGGATCTTGGGTCATTAATACGGAGCACGTATTTAGTAGGTATTTTTTTATGTAGAACTACGTTAAACCAACTCATTGTGGTCCCGGATGTGCTGAGAATGGATAGCCCAAAGTGATAGGTCGCAAATTAGTCGGTAGGGCTGCAAGGATGCCCATTTAGACGCCCATGAAAGAGGCGCATTGTAATGGCTGAAATGCCACGTTGAAGGGACCTGTTAGAGGCCCAGTTGAACGACTCTTAAGAGTCTGTGACAGAGCGCGTCACAGATGCTACAACAATAATACGTGCTCTTTATTTGCACGTCGATAGGGTTTGTGTCCTAGGTTAGCATTGTCATATACCAAATACTTATACGTAGATCTAAAAAGCCGTGCTACCCTACAGTGGTTTGACCTATGGCCTAACAAGCAGAGGGTCGTGAGTTCGAGCCCTGGCTCGCACCTCTGAGTTTTTCGGAATTTATGTGCGATATCACATTTGTAATTTATCATGGGCTTTTCGATGAAGGAAAAAGTCGTGAGAAAACCTGCACTCTCCTGCGAAGCAACTCAATGTGATGTATAAAGATCCCAATCAGCACTTGAATCAGCATCTCGTGAACTTGTCGCCGCGACTTGTGATGCGGATTGTTACGCAGTATTGCTCGTTTTGCAGCATTTGTAATTGCGGAAACTTATCCACATTGGGTAATTACACTAATATTTGTTTGCCGAATTGCGTAGTGCTTTCTCGTGAGTATATTTATAGCAAATGGATTTCTAAAAGTGGCGACATTGGTTCTGGAAGGAAATACGAACGATAGCATCTCCCTCCTCATTTTATTCTTTTTTGTTTAATTATGTGGGCTGAAGTGAGGTAAGGTGTATCAAAATCGATTACTTAGTTCAATTTGTTATTGATCCCATGGAGTCGAGGAAATTACATATAGGAGGGAGAGGAGGGTGGGGGGAGGCTTAGGAGGTTATGACGGGGCAATTAAAATAATCATTTCCCTTCTTTATTTGTATGCGTATAATGTAATGTACTTATATATATACTAACATAGTCAAGTAAGTGTAATTGTAGCTACTGTCTGAAATAAAGCTTTTTTTTAAATTTCTTTACTATCTTGTGCCCCGTGGCTTTGCCCCCGTGAAACATTACAAAATTGGCTAGTTCCCTATCCCGTGGGAATTTCGAAAACTCAAACTCAAGGTACTTATATGTTTGCCAAATTTCAAATCTCTTGGTCCAGTGGTTTAGGCTGTGCGTTGTCCGTCAGTCAGTCACGGTACTGTTTCATAGGTATATGTATTTCTAAGCAAGTACTAACCCGTCGTTTGCTTTTAACGCTTTCGTGCGCGGCCGCCCGCTGCCGCTGCGTGCACTCGCCGATGAACTTAGAACTCCACAGCGCTTGGCCGACCTTCGCGTACGCAAAGCTCATGCCTACTATCGGCACGAAGTACGTCAGTATGAGAAGCGCTATGGAGTAACTGTAAATGACAGTAAAAGTGTGACACGGTACAGAACACTGCTGCTTAGTACATCGCAGTACAGTTTTTAGAGCGCTCGTGAATTCGTTCAGAGGATCGAGTACGACTTTACGAATGCTGCGAACGTTACGGCAATCGTATCGAGATCGAGAAACCACACTAAATTTTAGTTCCAAATACGCCCATGGGCGGGTGCTGTTCCAAACGTCATACAAACTCGACAACGTTTACTATTCGATTTTACGTTACGCAGCATTGCTTGACCCTCAGAGGCCAGAGTAGGAATATTCCTAACCTGCGTAACATAATCGAGTAGTAAACGTTATCGAGATGTATGACGTTTGGAACAGCGCCCGCCCGTGAGCGTATTTGGAAATAAAATTTAGTACGAGGTTTCTGGATTTCGATACCATAACGTAACGTTACGCAGGATTCGAAAACTTCGTAGTCGGTCTATAGCTGTGGCGAAACGCCGTCACAATATTACAGGCCCCTGTTTCACCAACTTTACAATTGTCGGTTTGTCATGACAATTCGAACCACATTTCTTGGCCAGTATGAAGCGCGCTAAAACAAAAGCTCTTCAATTCAGCAATTAACACCAAATTGTCATTGAAAACTGACATTGTAAATTTGGTTGGTTATTTGGTAGGTAAGCGTCAGCGGTATCTGACGAAGTATTAGGCTTGTTGGCTTGTCGCCAGCAGCAAAGGCATTAGACGTAACATTAGCAGTGCCCTAAGCACGACTTGTCGAATCCTGCGTTACGTTACGGTTATCGTATCGAGATCGAGAAATCTCATACTAAATTTTAGTTCCAAATACGCTCACGGGCGGACGCTGTTCCAAACGTCATACAAACTCGTTATAGTTTACTATTCGATTTTACGTGACGCAGGATTCGACAAGTCGTGCTTAGGGCACTGAGCCCTCTTTCAGATTTATGAATTCTAAACCAATAATTTCTGTCGCGCTGACGTAGGCGCGACCAGAACTTGTACGTTAAGGTAAGGACAACTGTAGCTTCGACTAAAAATCATAAAATTCAAAAATCAAGGTTTCGTCCTCGACTGTTTCCTCCTCCAAATCTGGGTCAATCGTAACGAACTTTTGGTAACTGAATGGTAAGGAGGTACTCTGCGTCGCACTGTTTTGATTTTTGCACTTGTTTTTGTCAGATTTGTATACTGGGTTTAATAGGTCAGTTTTAAGCATTGCTTGAAGTACGTAACCTAGCACTTATACAACAACACTTCTATTTACAAAAATATCGAAAAAGCAAAACACACAGACACAGATACTGATAATATTGATCTTATTTGAAAAAAAAAAACATTGATCTAGGGTTAAAAACCAGGGGAGCAACAGGCGAGAACGTTTGTATGGAAAAATGACCGCTCTAATGTTACCTCTTAAGTTTTTTCTTGAAGAAATGTTAGGAAGGTATGATAGGAAGGCACAGAGGGTCGAGCACGACTTTTCTATCGATTCGGTCGATAACGTTTACTATTCGTTTTTACGTGACGCAGCTTTCGAATATTCGTACCCGGCTCTCTGGTACTTTCTAAAATACTTACTAGTACTCCAATCGCGCTTCCTTCAATAATTCGTAGTCGGGATAATGCGGGTAACATGTCCGCCTGCAAACATCCGGATAGCTTAGCTTAGGTAGTTGGTATTCTATTTAGAAAAATCCTGTCCCGACAGATTAATCAACGCCCGACTGAAGAAAGAGAGAAAGCTGAAATTTTGCTTAGAGAGGTTCCCTTTATGACGTAGATAAGGGACAAGGAGGAAATGATGACTTTGTAACAATTAATAGTAAGTAACAAAAAATGCGTACAAATAGCTACTACCATCTTTTCTAAACAAAAAGGTTGAAATTGCAATAGCATATCACATTCGAAAATGACACTTGGACATTGAAAGTCGATACAATGCCAGCGACTTATCTGCGGCTTTCAATGTCCGAGACTCATTACAGGATGTGCTATGCTATTGCGATTTCAACCTAGTGACTTACAGGAGATGGTAGCTAATTGTATGCATTTTTGTTACTTGGTAATTGTTATTGGCGGTAGCCTTAAAAAACGAGAACAATGTTATTGTTCACAAGATTAGCACTTAAGTGGTAAACGGCCAGCTGCCGTTGAAAACGCCATTGAATAAGCAAAGGTCGTCTTCACCTACACGCCAACGTCATCATAATGTCAAATGCTACTTAACTTAAACTTTAAGCACATACAAGTAGGTTGCTATTTCACTTGGCAACACCAAAAACTATACAGGTTATCCCATAAGTGGTACGTCACAGTCATAACGGAGGTAGACCAGCCAAATACCCATCGAATCAGCCTAACCTTAAAACACTGAAACTCTTAAAATTATGCCTATGGCACCGAAAACTCTGACATAAGGTAGCACATTTTCCGAAGTTAAAAAAAGTTGAATATCTCAAAAACTAGGCAACTTTTAATAAGGTCATGTTACTTTTAACAAGGTCATGTTAGGCTGGTTTGATAGGTCTTTGGCTGGTCTAACAAAGGTAACTTCCGCTTGTAACTTGTAGCTTAATAAAATACGGCCCTGGTGGAACTGTGACGTGTGTTAGTAGCGTGGCACGACAGCACACGACACCTTTAAGGTGTTCTTATCGTTCAAAGCGTCAAGGTTGCAATTCTCCGACTCACTCAGCCTCAGAATACAGAACAAACCAGAACTAGCGAGCGCGCCTAAAAGTGAGGCAACTAAAACTACTCTTAAATAGAGTAGTTTGGCATAGTCATCTCCGAGCACGCAGCGTATCGTGACGTGTAAGTTATACGAATGACAATACTAATTCTTGAGAATTTAGAAAATTTAATTCCATAAGAAAAAAAAAATTTATATTGATGTTGAATATAATTCTGAACGCACGAGTTGAGTCGATGCAATTTCAAAACGCATCGTCAGAAATATCAACATTGTCAACAAAAATTTTCTCACGGACTCCGACTCACGTAAAAACTAAAAACACACAACTTTCAGAGTTTTCTGTCATAATATCGTAAAAAAAATTGTGATTCCAGTGATGAAGATTATTTTTATGAACTGTTTTTGCATGTTGCGCTTTCCTCGCTACAGTGAGGTGAAAAGTTTCGTGTTACACACGGGTGCAAATGTATTTTACTTCTCGTGTGTTGAAACACTCGCTACGCTCAGGATTCTATTTTAGAAACTATAGAATCCTTTCTCTTGCTTGTGTTTCAATTCCACACTCGCGGGTAAAATAACAACTTTGCAGCCTATAAAAAACCAAATATGATTAAATTTCGAGTATAAACGGATAGCGAAATCAATAAAAAATGGACTCACACTCACTCCGTGGCGTGCAATTATGACCGAACGCGGTTTCTGGTTTATTCTGTATTCTGAGCACTCAGCCATACCTGTCGTCGCCATCAATGGTGACGTTGCCATAGTGTACGGTGTAGTATATCGCGTTGGGTAAGCTGATGAGTGCGCTGCCGACCAAAATGGCAATGACGACGCCTAGAGTGGCCCGCTTGCCGAGACGGGGCTTGAGTGGGTGGATTATCGCCATGTAACTGCGGGATAAAAATACAGTGGTAATCAATGATGTTACATATAAAAAAACCAGCCAAGTGTTTTAAAAAGTCCAGTGTTAGCAGAGCCCTGCTCTTAAGCAAAATATACGCAGTGTGGGGTCAACTTATATTGGTCTGTGAAATCTACAGACCGACATTTTTTTTAAGGTTTTGAGACTTTTCGGAGTGGTTGTGCTATAAGAGCTACCTACATACCAAATTTCAAGTTTCTAGGACAATTGGAAGTACCCCTTAGGTATTATACACATTTATTTTCAGTTTTTTATTATAAAGGTTATATAACATTAACAGCTCGCGATGAGCGTCGGAATGCCAAGCTCAATAGTTCATAACTTTTTATGGTTCCCGTGAAACGAAAACCATGCTGGTAGTTATTTTTATGATAGGTACAATGTCACGAAACTGAGTAGGTACGATTAAAGAGATACTTAACTGACTTAAAGACTAAATTTTAGACTAAAAAACGCTTCATCTTCTTGGCTGGCTGTATCAGTTTCGTAGTGTTTACTTTGTCTAGCTCATTTTATAGAACTGACGACTTCTCTGAGTTATGTCCTTTAGTCTTTGATGGACAGTCAACGCTTTCATGCTTTCTTTGCCAGTACAGAGCGCCTAATGTAATCGCCGACCAGGCCAAAAATACGTCTCGATCGCGTTCGCTTTTAACAATTCTCATACTATTTGACACTTTAACGCAAACGCGATCGAGACGTATTTTGTGCTTTTTGATTACACTAAGGGCACAGATCTACCGCATACGGATTATACGATTTCGAGAGCTAATATAATCTAAAGTTCACTATGTATATTGCGTGGTGCCATGAAAATTTTGAAGGCATTAGAACGCATGTGTGTGATAGAGACTTAGAAACTTTTATACATCGTAACATAAACTACTAAATAAATATCAGAAAATCAATTTTGCATCTAAAAATTTAAAAATTCTTCGAAAACAAAGTAATCAAAACGCTTAGTAAAGTATTCATAGCTCAAATTCGTTTCCTTAATATCCTAAAACCCAAGCAAGAAATTTGAAATGAATTTCGTTGAAACTTGTTTTTCTTTTCCTTAATCTGTTTATAATAAATTTAAAATCTCTTTCGGAACGGATTCGGGGATGAATTTTAATCAGAGGAAACCAAAACGACAAGCGCCAATTGTGGAAGAAATGTGATTAGATAATTTTCTTGGGGTTCGTATTTAGTAGTCAATTTGTCGAAATGTGCACATTTACCCATAAGCGAAAACACCGAATTCTAATTGCGGTATTTCGGAGCCTCCACAATGTTGGGACCCTGGCAAAAACGGCACAGGCACGGAATACATAATACCTATTTAGTACAAGTACAGAAGACCGACTCCGCAAAATATGCAAATAAATAGCGACTCTTGCTAAGACACAATAAAGTGTAATTCAGGTCGCGCAGCGCTAATTGCCTACAGTCATATTCACCTACAAGTAGCCTATATTTCTATCCTGTATGGACTACGTAAGGGTTGCCTTCTTTAAAAAATAATTAATCTGAACATTTAATTTTGATGACCGGATAGCCTAGTGGTTAGAGACCCTGACTATGAAGCTCGAGGTCCCGGTTTCGATCCCCGGTCGGGGCAGATGTTTGTATGATGACAAGCAACCGAAATTCGATCTATCTGTATGTCTGCCTGTCTGTCAAGACCCTTTTTCTCTGGAACGCGTGGAGGTAGCACGCTGAAATTAATATCAAGTACTTATGCCTGCAGTCCCTTGAAGCTGTGAAAAAATCAACGTTCTAAGTCAACGCAATCAAAAGATACAGTCATTAAAAAGACTATTTCCATACAAATTGCCGAAATCCGAAAACCTAAAGGGTACTTCCAGTTGTCCTAGAAACTTGAAATTTGGTATGAAGGTAGCTCTACTAGCATAACCACTCAGAAAAGTCTCAAAATCTTAAATTTTTATGTCTGTCTGTAGATTTACCAAATAACCAATACAAGTTGACCCCACACGGCGTACATTTTGCTTAGGACCAGGGCTCTGCTAACACTGGACTTCTTAAAACACTAGGGAAAAGTGTTAAAATCCTTCTACGGAAAGTTTTTTCGTTTCGTTTTTTCAAATGTTATTATTTTACTCAATTAGAGTAACTTAATGAAATCAGTATGGGTTATTATGTTACTGAATTTTGACCATAGACCATAGAACTTGAAACAGACTTATAACATTAGTTATTATTGTATATATTTTTACCATTTAATTGACAGATTATAATATAGGAGTAGGAAAATACATTTTAAAATTGAATTTACACGATAATTTTCTACTGTTATATTTTAAAATCAATATATATTTAGGTTTGCTAGACATAATACTATATGAAATATTTGTTTTTTATGATTTGTGACATGAGTCCACTACAATACGAGTACCTATCCGCTACTTTAGTTGGGACTGGGGCCATCACACCGTATATGACCGATCAGTGATAAATTACCGGTTATTGAACTCCAATATCGCAGTTTGTTTTTCTGGACCCTAACAATTTGTCATTTCCTACTACCAGCGTTTAGGCTCAAGTTTTAATTAATGGACGAAGCGGCAAATGTTGCCTCCTTGTGATTTACGGCTTAATAAAAACGATTAAAAACGTTCACCAACTTTTCGGAATGTCGGCGGACATGTTGTTTTTTTATCGCGCTGATGTATTATCCCATTGCGCACATAAAATATTACTGTTTTATATGCGAATACCAATGAGTGGTGGATTTAGTAGAGCTCGTTAAAGGTTCGACCGAAAGTGTGTCCTGGGCCGTGTTTTATAAAGCTACAAGTTACAATTTACAAGCGAAAGTGTCTTTCTAACAAAAGGTGATAGAATGAGACTTCCGCTTGTAAATTGTAACTTGTAGCTTTATAAAACACGGCCATGCTGTCAGACTTGTACTACATACTTACATTCATAATAATTCGTAACAACTTATTTTTCGGCGTTCAATTGCCCACTAATGGGATTCAAATGGCAGTAGAAAAGAAAGTATGGGTACCTATTGCGGTAAACTAGCTGACCTTGCTGTAAAAATAATGCAAACTTTGCTTGCTCACCAAATTATGCTGATCACCATGAGTGTAAACACTGATGCTCAAAACTGACACATACTGGGTCAGTTTGCAGTAGAAGTCACACGATCAGTCGTCGTTGTGTCACTGTTCTGCTAGCTTTGTTCGTTCACCTCTCTATTATACTGATCACCATGAGTGTAAGGAAGGAAACACTGATGCTCTGAGCTGAGACAAACTGGATCAGTTTGCAGTAGAAGTCACACGGTCAGACCTTGTTGTGTCACTGTTCTGATGATAGATTTGCTCGCTCACCGGTCTATGCTGATAGCCATGAGGGTAAAGACGGACGCGCTGATGCTGAGTACTGAGACAAACTGGGTCAGCTTGCAGGAGAAGTTACCAAATTGCCAGTCGTTCTGCAGCATGGAATAGAAGTTGAAGGGCACGTTTAGGGCGGACATCACCAAGTCTGCTATTGACAGGTTTACTGTGGACAGAAACATTATGTATATTATTATTTTAAAGACCGTATACTTATGGTACCTATACATAAGATTTTTGAGTTTATGTATTTTTATTCTAATATGTAAAACCGGCCAAGAACGTGTCGGACACGCCCAAGATAGGGTTCCTTAAGCTTAAGGAACCCTCTTAAGCTATTACGAAAAAATCCTGGCATAGATACCTAATTTTAAAGGTATTTCCAACATACCTATTCGAAACCAGTGTTAAATCCAAATAAAAACTTTACATTGGTGTTTACTAAGACTTACTCAACCCCTGGCTTGTTGTAACTTGTGTTTTATCCTGTCTTTTGTACAATAAAGTGTTTACTTACTTACTTACTTAATTCTTGATAGTTCATTAAAACTCGTAAAGATGAGTTAATTGGAGCTCACACGAATGGTTTGAACGAAACTAATATCAAGTGACATTACTCATTCATTTCTTTCGTGCCAGCTCTAAATGAACTCATATTCTATGTACAGTCAAGGAATTTAATTCCCTACCCATTTAGTTGAAATGTTGTTAGACATTCGCTATGCATTAAGGTCGAAAATGTCAACGTAAACGCTACATGTCAAAGCAACGTCTAGCTCTTATGGTGACAGATTGCTATACGATATTAAACCTTAGGTGGGTTGGAAATTTAATTCCTTGACTGTATCATAACGCACTATTTTGTACACTTTCTAAGTATGTACACTTTCTAAGTATCTACACATGCACATTTAAGTACTCTCTTCACTCTTTTCGTTAATTAAGGACACTGTATTCTAGTTATTATTATGGTTAATAATCATAACAATGACGGCGCCCACAAACATGACGCGGCCATTAGCTGCCCTTCCGTCCATTAGACCTCAAGACTTGGTTCCCTGTAGACCGAGCTATTTCATCTAACCTCAGTTTGGCTTTGAATTCGCTCCGAAAACAGTGCTAACTCTAGAATAGTGAGGAACTAAGTATTATAGATTTAATGTAATGACCTTCTAGATACAGCTTGTTCATGAACATTTATCTATACATTGGTTTTAATTTAAAATCTTCCGCTCGACTGAAATGGTTTCGTTAAAAAATTAAAATGCAACGACGTGCCCACTTATTTTCTGGTAGTTACTAGTAACCTTAACGATCATCGGATATGAAACGCGCGTCTGCATCGCTACGAAGTCGTCTTGAGTGACCTTCCTAAGACTTAAAACATTTGATGAAGAATATAAAAAGTGCTCAATAGACTTGAGCATTCATTAAATTTATAAGTAATAGGGCATCGAGCATTTGTCGTTTTTAAATTTTTAAATCCTCTTAGTTTCGTTAGAACGCCCTGTTCACCTGGAAGCTTTTACCTCATAATGTAACATTAGCTGGATGCTCTTTGCTTGTGTGTAAACAATAATATTTCTCTTTGTATCAATAATAGTTAATCTAATGTTACCTACCTACCTACGTCTTCTCATTCATTCTCATAAGAAATAATTTTTGAATAACGAAATATTTATTACGACAACTATCAAACCACTCCAGCTAATTAAAAATCCGACTTTACATAGTGAACAGAAAGTAGATAATAATATTATGCTAGGTACAGACTAAAGTTGAAGATTCATAAAAGGCCCAATTGGCCACTCTTTCACTGCCGTTCACTTCCAACAACTCTACGGAAGTGACGTGACTGCCAACTATATGCAACCGGTTAGTTTTTAGGGTTCCGTAGCCAAAATGGTGAAAAAGGAACCCTTATAGTTTCGTCATGTCCGTCTGTATGTCTGTCTGTCTGTCCGCGGCTTAGCTCAGAGACTATTGGTACTAGAAAGCTGTAATTTTGTACATGGATATGCATATTAATTAAGTAGGACAAAAAATTTTTTTCTTTGAAAAAAAATTGTTTTGGTACCTACTACACACGTAAAGTGGGGATGACTTTATTATTTATCGTCTACCCCAAAGTGTGAGATACCGTTGGATAGGTCTTTAAAAAATATTGGGGGTGGTCGGAGATCATTTTTCGATAGAGTTATTCGTTTGCGAAATATTTAGCTTTGAAGTGCTCGTTTTGTTGGAGTCTAGTGCCCCCCTCTACCAGAGAAACTGTTACCTATATCTGGAAATGTGAAAAAATCAGAGCAGTAGTGCATATAGTGAATTTAAAAGGAAAACTATAAGAGATAAGTAGGCTTTACAGGTTTATGAGTAATTGTTGACCAATTTATTTATGTTTGTCTATATGTCAGTAACGGAATAAAATAACTCCGCAATGCGTTCAGTTTGCTTAGGAGTAGGGCTCAGCTAACACTGGTTTCAAATAGGTGTGATGAAAATAACTTAAAAATTAGTTATGCCAGGATTTTTCCGTAATGGCTTAGGAACCCTATCCTGCACTGTAGCACGGCGCGCCATTTTGTCACTTGTCGCACAGTGTACTTTATCTTAGTCACGGAATCAGTGAAGGACGCACTGAGCGACAAGCGACAAAATGGCACGCGAGCTAGCACCCCGGGCGTGTCCGACACAATCTTGGCCTGTTTTCAAACGCAATTTACTCTGTGATAATGAAATATCGTTGCCTGTGAATGAAGTATATCAACGCCTTAAGGTGGCCTTAAAGTAAATGTCCTAATGCTTGACACCTTTAAAATGCTATGAATGAATATAGTGCCAACTACTGAGGCATAGTCGGGCACACTGACATTTGACGACCGGATCACAGTCTATACAGTCGTCCGACGAAGGCCTCTAGACAGGTCAATCGTGCGGGGGCTGCGGGGTGAGGGGCGGGCAGGGTGAGCCCCCTTGCATACGCCGCCACTGCCCGATTAGTTAAGATCTTTCGCCCTCCTTGGTGCTTTGATCCCATGCGGTTGCGGTGTCGGCATTTACGCAAACATCAAAGGCGTGGGACCACTGGTAGGTATAAGCTCTTTACACTGTGACCGGATAGCCTAGTGGTTAGAGACCCTGACTAGACTGAAGCTTGAGGTCCCGGGTTCGATCCCCGGTCGGGGCAGATGTTTGTATGATGAATACGAATGTTTGTTCTCAGGTCTTGGATGTTTAATATGTAAGTATATAAATATAAGTAAGTATTGTATACTATAAGTATGTTTATCCGTTGTCTAGTACCCATAGGCTTTGCCTAGTTTGGGACTAGGTCAATTGGTGTCCATTGTCCCATGATATTTATTTATTTATTTATTTTATTTTATAGGTATATTTCCATCGTTTGACTAACCTAAGAAGATATTAGTGACGGTCCTCATCCTCTTGTTCATCAGCACGATGCCTATGACGACCACGTTGCCACCGGTCGCGACAATGATCATGGCGACGAACGCCAACGACCACAGTAACTTTTCCCACAACGGCAACATAAAGTATGGCCCCTCCTGAAAAAAAAGACGGCTTAAATCCATTGGCGACTGGCTGGAATTATTGTCATTGGCTCAGCAATTCCAAATTTAAACCATGCTCCTGACAGCGCACTGTCTTTGTCTTCCTCTAATTATATTCGTACTTAGTCCGAGATAACTATGTAGTTTCGTCCTTTCTTGCTACTTGAACGCGACGTTTAAAGACACCATAAAAAACAAAAACAGCACCTGCTAACACTAATAGCATATGCCATTCGTTGTTTCGCGCTCAACGCATTTGACACGGAAGATATTCATGAAAAATAAAAAATATATAAAAGTGTAAGATACTTATACAATATGCCAAAAAATGAAAAACGTACAAAGGAGAAGATACTCCAACTAGAAAAAAGACTTGATAGGTACCGGAAGAGGGTGGTGCAATCTCCACCATCAGGTCCATCAATCTCTTCGGAGGGTAAGTGATTAGAAATAATGCATGAGATAGTGTTTAGTCAAATAAATAAACAGCTCCCTTTGATATATGTACTTAAGTATTTTTTACCACGAGAGAAATTTTCTCAAAAATTATTTACGAAATACGTACTTTCCGTGGGAAAGCTATGTACACGTCTCATTGTATTGAGATCGAGTCAAATGAACTATATTTAATAGCATTATCGTGTGACGATATATAATACTATTAAGAATATCTTAATAGAAGGTTGCCCAAACAAAACAAAGATAAACTTCTAGAATCATTACTGGTTCCAATAAACGCCAAGTTACTTGATGCCCCCAAACTGAATCTGGAGCTCCATGGAGTATTAAGTAATCCATCCAAAACACGGGACAACTTGTTACAAGAAAGACAGCAGGAAATGGGCTTGGCCATCTCTGGTCTGTGCCAAGCCATTCACGATTTATCTAAAAAGGACTTCGATAAAATAAACATTATTAAGAAACTTGGCGATGTCTCAAGGGTGCTCAGTAACCTACATTATCAATACACAGAGATGAGAAGGAAATTAATAAATCCATATTTAGATAAAAATGTAGCGGAGCGCTTAAAGCAAAACAAAAGAGAGGCTTTTTTATACACCAACCTTGATGACTCAGTCAAATCATTCTCAGCATTAAAGAGAGCTTCTAATGTCCTTAAGCCCAAGCCAAATACGCAAGCCAAGCCATCGCAATCAAAAAACTTCCAGGCTCCCCCGCGCCGTCCGAACTCGAACCAGGCCCATCCAGCAAGAGGATCGCTTCGGGGAGGAGCCCATCACCGCTATCAAAGCCGCCACCCCTACAAACCTCAGGACAACAGGCAGGCGGGTACTTCGTTGAGGGGCCGTGCCAAGTATCCTTAGACTCGGAGGGATGTTTTGCAGCCAGACTGTTTCATTTTAAAGCTTGATGGGCAAAGATTACCCAAGATCCCACTATTCTGGAGTGGATAGGAGGATATAGAATCCCCTTTATTACTATGCCCACTGAAAATAATTGCCCACAAAATAATAATTTCAGTCAGGCAGAGAAACAGATATTAAGTACTGAGATTGACAAACTATTAAAACTGGGAGCTGTATCTAAATGTAACACTGCTAAAGGTCAATTTTTATCTAGTATATTTACTATTCCTAAAAAAGATGGTACTCACCGATTTATACTCAATTTAAAAAAAAAAAAAATTATGTATCAGACTCTCATTTTAAACTAGAAGATATTCGAACACTGTGCAAACTATTAACAAAGGGAGACTTCATGTGTACCATAGATTTAAAGAATGCATTCTACTTATGCCCCATAACCCTACACATAAAAGATATTTAAGGTTTAAATTTAATTCTGTGTTATATGAATACAACCGCCTGCCTTTTGGATTGACTTCCGCACCCTTCGTATTTACCAAACTATTAAAGCCAGTTATAGGATATCTCAGGGAAAGAGGCATTCGTACAGTAGTATATCTAGATGACCTAATTTGTCTAAAAGTGAAAAGTATTTTTATTCCATCTAGTATCACAGATTTTTTAGGTTTTAAAATAAACTCTATAAATATGACATTAGCTCCATACAGATACCAAGCGGGAAAGACTGTTGATGATAATTAAGAAATATTTAAGTTTAGATTATTGTTCAATTAGAGATTTTGCAAAAATGTTAGGAAGTTTAGTTTCAGTATGTATGGCAGGCAGTATCTTATGGATTTGTTTATACAAAGAATTTAGAAAAAGCAAAATTTGTGGCTTTGGAACGTTTGGGGGGTAATTATGACAGCATTATGACTATTAGTCGGGATGCTAAGACAGATCTCACATGGTGGAAGAATAATATTATGACTAGGTGTTGCCACATAAAACAGTACAATTTTTGCTTAGAGATTTTCTCAGATGCATCCTTGTCTGGTTGGGGCGCAGTGTGTAATGGAAAGAGTGCTAAGGGAAGTTGGTCTATAGAGGAAAAGGAAAATCACATTAACTATCTTGAACTATTAGCAGCATATTTTGCGTTACGATGCTTTGCAAGTAATTTGAGACAATGTGAGATTTTACTAAGGATTGACAATACTACTGCCATTTCCTACATAAATAGAATGGGTTCTGTTCAATTTCCTCAGTTAAATAATCTTGCAAGGCTAATTTGGAAATGGTGTGAAGCAAGACATCTGTGGATTTATGCCTCCTACATTAGATCTAAAGATAATTCAGAGGCAGATTATGAATCTCGTAGTTCAAATCAGGATACAGAATGGGAATTATCACAAGGAGTTTTTCAATCAGTGGTAGACAAATTAGGGCATCCAACTATTGACCTGTTTGCTACTAGGTTTAATAAAAAATGTGATAAATACATTTCCTGGCACAAGGACCCATTTGCATGGAACATTGATGCCTTTGCAGTGGAATGGAGGGAGTTCTTTTACGCATTTCCCCCATTCTCCTTAATTTTAAAGGTATTGCGTAAAATTAAAACCGACAAAGCAACAGGAATATTAGTATTTCCGGTGTGGCCCACTCAAGCCTGGTATCCCTTATTAAAATCCCTCATAGTTTCAGAAGTACTTATATTTAGTCCATCTGCAGATTTGTTAATGTCACTTTTCAGGTCACCTCATCCTTTACATCCCCAACTTACCCTGGGGGCCTGTACATTGTCAGGGAATCAATGAAGAAAAGAATGCTACCTAATGATGCAATTGACGTTATGATAGCATCTTTAGCCAAGAACAGCCTTAAACAGTATGATTCATGTCTACAGCAGTGGTGGCAGTATTGTAAATCTCATAATGAAGACTAACTAACGAATTAAGACAGAACAGTGACTATGTCAAATTGTTTCGTACTATAAAGAAACCTCATAAACCAGTGTCTACTCAAACAATAAGTAGATGGCTCAAATAAGTAATGAAAGACAGTGGTATAGATGTTGGGAAGTTCTCCTCACATTCGACCCATCACGCAGCTTCTTCGCGAGCATACCGCGCAGGTCTCACAGCAGACAGTATTTTAAAGGCTGTTGGGTGGTCTAGCAGGTCGTGTACCTTTGCAAGACACTATAACAGACCTCTCATCAATGATGATGATGATGCTCAAAATTCATTTGCCCGATCTGTGGCAATACCGAATAATTAATTATAATAACATTTAGATTTAAATGTAAAAGGAAAATTATCAGACTGATTAATCTAAGAAATAGATGTGGATTAAGTAATAAGAGTAGAAGTTACTGATTTTGTTCATTGTTTAAAAGAGTTATGTTTTTGTTGCTTTATTAAGAAAATAAATATTTAAGTTTATGTTCTACATTTACTTGTTTATATTCTTTTCTCTAATTGTACATAGTTATCTCGGACTAAGTACGAATATAATGAGAGGATTAAACGAACTTACCTGAAGTGAAGTTCTATCCTGATTATATACTTAGTCCGAGATAAGGGAGCTTCCCACCCTCCTCACGGATAGTAGCTTTCCTACTATCCCCCTAGTGCTCTACCTTAATATCTCTAAACGTAATGACATATGCTATTAGTGTTATCAGGTGCTGTTTTTGTTTTTTATGGTGTCTTTAAACGTCGCGTTCAAGTAGCAAGAAAGGACGAAACTAAATAGTTATCTCGGACTAAGTACTTCATGTAATCAGAATAGAACTTCACTTCAGGTAAGTTCGTTTAATCCTATCACAATTACCTGTAATTACCTACGGCTTTTGAACGCAAAATAGAGGACTTTATGATAATATGTGTGTAGATAAAGTAATTTAAGTTAGGCACTACTTAGTTAAAATAAGGCGTTAATTTTTACGCCAATGTCGTCACACGATAGGAGCAAATGGGTGCGCGTGTGACAAGTACCACATGGCGTCATTTAGAATATGATACTCGTACGGCAGTTGTGCGAAAAATTGTGACACGCGCAATGATATACGTATATTTATTAGATAATGGCATAAGAATAAATAATGACATAGTAGAACGGAATCTATTTTGACCCAGTCCAAAACGCCGCCATTTATATACCTACTTCCCCCTTCCCGTCGTTACACCCCTCTGGTATCCGGGCGTGTTGCTAGGGTTGCTTGCTGTTAAATATTAGGTACTTACGTCTAAATATAACATCGCTAAAATATAAGTTTTTCTTTACTTTGAAATCATTATTTTATTAAAGTTTTACAAATTATGAGATTTATAAATCATTACGTACCTACGTAATTATAGATACTTATAAACATGAAGTTATTATAAGCGCCATACCAAATTAAGCCATTTAAGGTGATTTAAGTAAGTATTACTTACTTACAAATATAAAATAAAATACATACATGCTCACGTAAAACTATTACAACCAAATTATAAACAAACAAACGCTGGTGCGGCGACGCCGGCCGTGACAGCGCGACTGAGTAGTTCGTTTAACGAATACTCTAATATCGTGACCTTGAGCCCGTCCGGAGCGGGAGTTTCCGTTCTACTATGTTATTATTTATTCTTATGGATAATGGTACGGAACCGTTTGTGCGCGAGTCCCACTCGCACTTGGCCGGTTTTTGTAATTTAAAATATTTACAAGTTCATTACACGCCTCAGAGGAGCCAAAAAGGAACGCGTTTCCTGGATCTTTAGGCTCTAGGGTGTCAAAATTCACGAGGTATGCCGTATAACTGTATTTTCATGGAAGCGACGGCTAATTTAGAGAGTCGACGGCGGCACATTAAGGGACCCTGATACCTCGTCCGTTACCTTGTTACTGTGGAATAACTATTATCCTTACTGTTATGTGCATTATCTTATCTTATAAATACGGTTGTACGTAAGTACGTACTTATTTTAATATAGTTAGGTAGCTACTGTTTAATATAATTTTCACGTAACGATCAAAATATTTGTGGCCCCTATTTTCTTTTGAGTACCTAGTATAATAATACGTGAAAATTATATTAAACAGTAGCTACCTAACAAATGTATTTATTGCAATAATCCAGTACAAGTAATTCAAATATCATTAAACCTAAGCTAAAACATAAAGTACTTAATACAATTAACTAAAATCAAGTAACGGGCATTTACATGGAAATACATCAGCAACAGGCCTCGTCAACTAGCTTAACCTAAATTATAGAACATCATCAGCAACATGCTGCGTCAAAAAACCCTAACCTAAAACCCCCCACCCCGCATCGTACCCGGCTCAAAGGTCCCCATAATACCAGCAGCATTACCCCGCTGAATGTCAATGGAGACCTGTTGCACCAAATACGACCCAGAGCGAGGGTCACAGCCCTTGTCTCGCAAACGACGGCCTAGCTCCCTGAACAACTCGCGAGCCTCAGTGCCCCAGGACCCAGCCGTCTCGACCGCGACCGGCACAAAATCATACGCCGATTCCAGAGCGGAGTATTTAGTGTGCTTCAATTTCGCGGCATTCTCCGCCGCGGAACCCGCACGCCTCACGGTCTGACCCAAGTGGGACGCAGCAAACGTGCTGACACAAGTCGCATCCCACAAGAGACAACGGCCCCTCCGCCATGGAATCAGCGTAAGACCGTCCGGCCTTTTACCGTCTGTACGGCTCAAACCCGGGGGCTCCAAAACGCACGGCACATGAACCGATACCATTGCTCGACGAACAATCTCATTGACAGAATGATGTCTCGGAAACCGCCCAGCACATCTCTGGCAACTGAGCCCGTGGTGCCCATTCTCCTCCACCATAGCTCCACACACACAACGGTGCACCTCGCACACCTTCGCACCCAGCCTAAGCGCAGCCGCTATCCTTAGAGAGTCGTTATCCAGCAACGTACCCAGCTGAGGCGATGGCAATGCGTGCAACCAAGCACCCGACTCCGGCTGTGCCAGGGCCTTTAAGCGCGCCAGATCAGCCCCCGCGGCACCCTCCAACAATGAAGCGAACGCTTTTCTGCACCATAGGTCGTCCCACTGTCTCTGCGCAAAAGGATTTCCAGGTCGCTCGTTGCCCGGGAACAGAGTTGACCACCTCGCAAGCGCCTCCGACACAAATGGAACAGAGATATTGCCACCATCAACTGGAAAAATGCGAGTGACAAGATCGGCCGTTCCATGAGATGATGCAAGGAAAGCGGCAACCCCAACATCCTGAACCCGGCGTATTCCTAATCCACCGAAACGGACAGGAAGAGCTGCCTGAACCCACTGAGTCTCGTTTAACTCAACGTTACCTAACTATATTGAAATAAGTGAAACAAATTGACTACCTACTTAATTAAATGATCATTAGCCTAAATAAAAACAAAAGCCTTGTATTGATGTTACTAAAAAAACGTTAAATGTAATTTTCGCGTAACGATCACAATCGAATACTTAGTGGAACTTATTTTCTTTTGATTAGTACATAATATACATACAGAGAGTCGAGCACGACTTTATGAAAGCTGCGTAACGTTACGGTTATCGTATCGAGATCGAGAAACCTCATACTAAATTTTAGTTCCAAATACGCTCACGGGCGGGCGCTGTTCCAAACGTCATACAAACTCGACAACGTTTACTATTCGACTTTACGTTACACAGCATTCGTAAAGTCGTGCTCGACCCTCGGATGGCGAGTGTATGATTAGAAACTTCTGCTATGATTCAAAATGGATTTATTTACACTGTATTTGAACAGTAAATGAAATAAAAAACAAAAGCCGTGCGCTGTCAGGAGCAAGGTTCAAATATGGAACTACTGAGCCAATTTGGACAGCCTGTTGATTGTGTGCTTGTTTTTGGCATTTGTGTGAAAGCTTTATTTTGATACGAGTTCGTATGACCGTAACATTTGGACATTTGTAGATGTGGATCTACGTGTGTACCTCGTCCCCTTCGAAAAGTGGAGGAATAAATCTAGTCCAAGGATTAATTATAAAGTCACAGGAACATCACTTCCGTGCTGTGCCGGCAGCTGCTCCCCCCCCCCCCCCCCCCTCATTACGCCCATGCCCAAACACACAGACAGTGGTAGTAAATGTCCGTACATGCTCGATTTACTAAACCAACTGATCAGAGGGTCGAGCACGGCTAGTCGAATCCTGCGTAACGTTACGGTTATCGTATCGAGATCGAGAAACCTCATAATAAATTTTAGTTCCAAATGCGCCCACGGGCGGGCGTCGTTCCAAACGTCATACAAACTCGACAACGTTTACTATTCGATTTTACTTGACGCAGGATTCAAAAAGTCGATGCTCGATTTACAAGATCAACTGATCTGCGAGAGACAATGGCGTGCTCTGGAAAACTGTTCGGTCCGTCGCGACGTCGTAAAGACAAAATGAACTTGTTTTTCAAGACAACCCCTGCAACCGAGTAAGTCGCAATATCTTTAAAATTAACCTATGGCTTTTATCAGCTACAATATTCATTATACCTGCATATTTACTTAGAGAAATCACACGGAAGCAGACTTTAGCAAATAATTCCAAAGATCGCTTTCTATGAATAAGTAAGCTACAGCAAGTAAACAATTAAATAACAACAAAACTTAATTATTTATAGGACGGTATCGTTATGGTTTTACACGTAACAATTACATAATTTAAAAAAGCGTTTTTCAATAAAAACACACGTCAAGATCATTCAACTTCTTTCCAATGCTAAAAAAACGAAGTGCCTATAGAACATCGCAACACTCGCGACGAAATATTATTAAACTCACACGTGGGGCGTTCACCTTCAAACATTACTTCACTAAATAGGTCGTGTCACTCGGCAATTATCAAAGTTATTATTTTCGTGTAGCGTGTCATATGCAGGCTGTCAGAATTAATTAAGTACCTACTTGACTACCGCTCGTAGGTATAAATATAAAACTACGTAGTGGTTTTGTAGGAAGTGACAGTTTTTAAATAAATGGTTACAATTCAATTCAACGACAATAAAATACCTACATATAGATCGACAAAAAAGGGTTTTGCATTTGTATTTATTTATTTGTATTTTTATTACTTCTGTGGTGAGAACTCCTACTACTTCTATGGTTGTTCCACTCACCTCGTCGATATCGACATCGCTGTTGTTGATGTAGCGGTTGTTGACCTCGTCGTAGAAGGTGACGAACAGGCTGCTGAAATTTGCGTAGTCGTTCGTGGGGTACGATGCTATCTGTTCGTCTGGCATCATCACGTCGGACCTACAAGGAGTAGGGATCAATCTTTATTAAAAGTCGATAAGCACAAAGTAAAAATGGTAGGTAGGTAATTGTAACGGTAACGGTAACAGTGTGAAATAAGACTTTGAAAACGGACTAGATCTAACTGAACTAAATGCTATGAACTAGAGATCTCGAAAGTATAACTTTCATAGTTTCTGAAAACAATGAGTTCTAAGTATTGTTAACGTGTTGTTAAATATGAAACGAAAAATAAAGGTTTGGGATTATAATAAGTAATCTAATAAAAGATTATCTAATAGTGTACCTAATAACAGAAAAATTACTAAATTTTCGTCAATTTTTTTAAATTAATTCATAACTGTTTATCTAAAAATTATAAAAAAATATTTATTTGAGATGCTCACAACGAGCTCTTTCATTTGGTAACACATTATAGTTTGCAATTTTTTTTTTCATTTTCTAATTTAACCCCCAAAAGTGGCCCCGTGTATAAAATTCATTAATTTAGGCTACACATCCGTCTTTGGGTCACCGACTTACATACGTGTGCCAAATTTCAACTTAATCGATCCGGAAGTTTTGGAGTAGGTAAATTGGCTGTGACAGACGGACACGAGTCATCCTATTAGGGTTCAATTTTTTCCATTTGAGCATGGAACCCTAAAAACTATGCTGATGATGTGTGGGGACGCTCGACTGGACAAGGCAACCCGCCTTCATCCGTCATCGATCGTATGGAAAAAAACTATGCCTTACCCTTTTCCAAGGTTTGTGATGTTGGAAATGCTTCCAATGGGATAGGATGCTGTTGAGCTCCATTCGACTGGCATCATAGCAGGACCCTGGGAACAAACATATTTCATCTATTAATTAGTTTAATTTTTTTTTAAACCGTCTACAAAAGTTTTGGTTCCATCAGAATTTTACAGCATACATTTTTCATTGATTTTATTTATTGTTAGTTACTTACAACTTCGTCTACGTCCTATAGACTAAAGTATAAATTCAACCAATTATTTGAATACTTTTTTATCTTACCGAGCGCTCTAAATTAAAATTACGTTTCTAGATTGTGTTTTGTTTTAATTTTTAAGGGTTTTCTAAGATAGTCAATGCCATCCATTGGTGACGGCACTGACCTCTCTCAAACTGTCTTAATAATTACCGTCATACTCATAACCCCTCGTCGATAAAATGTAACGAGAGAAAGGGGACACTAAATCTCTCTTAATCGATAAACTATTGGTTATTTTGCTATCGCTTTTACATAAACGTCTGCCCGGTGTCCATACCAGGGTAAATATTAAAGTACTTTTATTATGGTATTAGCATTTGATATTATTATACAATTTAATGCCGTGATAGCCTCGCACCTCCAAGTTTTTCGGAATTCATGTGCGGAATTACATTTGTAATTTGTCACGAGCTTTCCGGTGAAGGAAAACATCGTGAGGAGACCTGCACACTCCTGCGAAGCAATTCAATGATGTATGTGTGTATATAGCCCAAGCCCTATTATACCGAGAGGAGACGTATGCCCAGCAGTGGGACGAAGGAAAGGCTTGGTGATAAAAAACGGCTAAAAGAACGTGTGATAAGGAACTGACGTTTAGTGATACATAATTAAAATCTGAGCACTTAAACACATTCATGAAAAAACAATGTTGTAGTCCATTATTAGCTATAATAATTTTGTAAAACCATTTGCCCACCATGTGATGTAACAGTAACATTTAAGATATGTATTTATGTACCATTTTACCCGGGTTGAACAATGAAACTATTTATATTTGTAATTTTTTTCAATTTAATAAACAAGAAAAACCAAACCAAGTGCGAATCTAACTAAGCAAGGTATTGCTTTGTGCCAAGTTTCATGACTCTATGTCAATGGAAAAGCTCCCTATATTTGACAAACCTACAGACAAGAAAGACGGACTGCGTAGTTCCGAACGGACGGCGACGGATAGCGTATGAAACCCTAAATATAACGAAACGGTCTGCTTTAAACAGATTTTGCTGAGTTGTAAGAGAAACCGCAATTTTATTACAACGCATAACAGTTGCTGTCGAAATTCAAATTCAGAAAACTTTTGCCGATGAGCGCAGGATAAATTTCTAATTTTTTAACCCTCGACGAAAAAGAGGGGTATCTGTGTGTTTGTATATCTGTCTGTGGCTAGCTCTCAAACGGAAGGACCGATTTTCTTTAAACGAAAGCTAGTTTAATCGAGATGGTTTTTAGCTAAGTTTAATTAAAATCGGCTTACCCGTTTTTGAAATACTGAACTTTAAAATGAACATGTCGAGGGTTTTTCAACTTTTCTAAGTTGGTTAGGTTATCTACTACCATCACGCGGTTGATGATATTTATAATGTTTTATATAAATAAATAAATATCATGGGACAAATTGACACCAATTGACCTAGTCCCAAACTAGGCAAAGCCTGTACTATGGGTACTAGACAACGGATAAACATACTTATAAAGATAAATACATACTTATATACTTATTAAACATCCAAGACCCGAGAACAAATATTCGTATTCATCATACAAACATCTGCCCCGACCGGGATTCGAACCCGGGACTTCAAGCTTCATAGTCAGGGTCTCTAACCACTAGGCTATCCGGTCGTCATATTATTATCTTGCTATTAATTCCTATTTATTCCTTTGGAGATGTAACTTCCGCAACTTCCTTGGCAACATCCCTTTTTCAATAAAGTTGTAGTTTATAAAAATTCACGAATACTTTTTCTCTAACGTAACCTTTAGGTGAAATTGAGATAGGCCATGTGGACATTCTGTCAAACCGTTTTTGGTGACAAGAAAGTGTCTGTTGAGCTTAGCAGGTGCTGGCTGAACGGAGATGAGTGTAATGGAATGCGTAGGTATTCGATTTTCGATTTGAAAGATAGGATTATGCGAATGAAATGAAAATGACGGATGAGTGTAGGATGAAAGACGACGTGAATCTTTCGAGAACGTGGAGGCGGATATTAATACTCATAAAATTAAGCAGTATGTTGTTGCATTATAAGCACTTATCAAATTTTCTCAGAGTACTTATACAGTCGAGTTCTCCAATATACAGTCAACAGTTCAAAAATATCTTACACAGACCTTATTGCCAGTTACATAAGGTCCGTGTTAAGATATTTATGAACCGTTGGCTGTACAGATATTGGAGAACTCGACTGTACCAAAACTAGAACTGCCAAAATGTGGAATGATCTCCCAGCTTGGGTGTTCTGTCCCTCTTACAACATTGGTTCCTTCAAGAAAAATGTGAAGAGGCACTTTACGAAGCCGGCATGACGGTGCTGATGGATGGGGTATATTATGTTCCACTTCCATCATCATTGTTATCTGGACTGCATTGTGCTTACCATCAGGAGCAATGTAAAAAAAAAACGGCCAAGTGCGAGTCGGACTCTCGCACGAGGGTACCGTAGAAAGATTTTAACGCTTTTCCCCAATGTTTTAAGAAGTCCATTGTTAGCAGAGCCCTGCTCTTAAGCAAAATGTACGCAGTGTGGGGTCAACTTATATTGGTCTGCGAAATCTACAGACAGACATAAAAATTTAAGATTTTGAGACTTTTCCGAGTGGTTGTGCTATAAGATCTACCTTCATAACAAATTTCAAGTTTCTAGGACAACTGGAAGTATGCACCCTTTAGGTTTTCGGGGTACGGCAATTTGTATGGAAACAACCTTTTTAATTACTGTATATTTTGATTGCGTTGACTTAGAAGGTTGATTTTTTCACAGCTTGAAGGGACTACAAGCTTGAGTATTTGATATTAATTTCAGCATGTTACCTCCACGCGTTCCAGAGAAAAAGGGTCTTAACAGACAGACAGACAGACGGACGGACAACAAGGTGACCCTATAAGGCTTCCGTTTTTACCTTTTGAATGTACGGAACCCTAAAAATGGGATAATTTCGAAACTAATGTGACGCTTTAGACGTTACCAGTTAGTATTTACACTATATACAAATGAAACGAACTTTAGCATGTACAAATATAATATAAAAGTATATAAAAAACTTAACAACTAACAATAAAAATAAAGAAAGAAATATTTACAAGGTAAAGGTAGAGTAGATAAGGGGTCGTGAGGTCTAAGTTTGAGCTATGAACGTAACGGGTAAACAGAAGGTAAGCCACTCCCCTTGCACTCAGCGCAGCCAGGCAGTCCGAGGGTAGAGCCGTCGGGTGTTCTTTGCAGGGCAGTGCAGGTAGGTGGTAGAAACGGAAGAATGGCAGGCAACGGGATGTGGAGTAGAAGAACGGGAAGCAGTGTAGACAGGATGTAGAGAGGTAGATAGTAGGTAGGTGCCAGAACCCTGCAGGTAATATTGGCTGCATCAGTCGACGGTCTCGTACGGCTGTGTAGCGCTGGGCATGCGTAGGCGGAGAGGGCATTTGGCAATATAATTAATTATAAATGCCGTTGCGCACTAGCATGACCAGACTACAATGTACACTATACACATATTTACATAAGGGCAAGAAAATTATTAAGAGTGCCTAGTATGGACCGCCTCCTAGGCGTAGCACTCCTGTAAAATACTGCACTAACTTAAAACTATGTTTACAGTTATTTCCTACAGTTATTTCCTACAGTTATTTACAAATATACAACACTCACCCTAGTCGGGGTCCCGTATCACACACTTATTATTAATATTAGAGGCAGCATACACGTATAAATAATAATATTTTTTTTGACTTTATTTAGTTTCAATAGGCGCTCGTGTCTAGTCTCACGGCGCGCGCAGAGAAAAGAAACAAAAGCCGAGCGCCAGTTTTTTTTTTAGCCGCGCTGCGGCCGACACTGCCCTAAGCGGCCAGTACTAATTTTTGTAAAATAGGTTTGCATGGTTCAAGTGCTACACCAATGTTTTTTTTGAACTTGTCTTTCTTGAGCTCCCGCAGGCTAACAGACTTGCCATCTGCCGATAGTTCATTCCGATTCTTTATCTCTGAGATTAATCACGGCTCACCCTTATAGCAGGCTTCGATCGCGTTCGCGGTATCGTGTCAAATCTTATGAGAATTGTACGTTGCCAATAAGTGTCGCTAGAGGCGCTGCATTTCCCATAGTAATTGAGACATTAACGCGAACCCGATCGAGACGTTTTCTTCAGGCAAAAATTACACTATAGGCTCAGAGCGTCTAGTGTAATCAACGGCTAAAAATAAGTCTCGATCGCGTTTGCGTTAAAGTGTCAAATAGTATGAGAATTGTTTGTTGTCGATACATGCCATTAGTGGCCATAATAATTCAGAGCGTCTAGTGTAATCAACGACCAAAAATACGTCACGATCGCGTTTACGTCTGAATTACTATTATGGGTAAATTGAAGTTGCCAACGCGTTCGAAACGTATTTTTTGGCCGACGATGACACTAGAGGGTTAGACGTAAACGCGAACGCGATCGAGACGTTTTTCTGGCAGTTGATTACACTAAACGCTCAGCTCAGACTCACTTTAGTACTCGTATACCTACATAAAGAATGTGGAAATAGCTCGCGATCTCGTGTGAAATTTCCTTCTTGCAATTTCCGTGCGTCAGCCCGGATTAAGCCCTGATTTGTCATTTCAAGTTTTTTGGAGCAGAAATTGTGCTTACTTCTAATTGCTGCGGTTTTTTGCTTGACGCGCACTTATAGGTACAAAGGTACAATGAAAACTTTTCAGTCTTGAATCGCTTTGGAACTTCACTTGTATTTGTAGGTTGTTTAATGTTTCCCATAAATTGGTCTAAAAAAAAACACTTGGCATAACTTCATTTACTATAATTTTATATCGCAAATAGTTTTGTATACTTACCTAATGTATTTTTTTATTGCCATAATATTAAAGCCAATATTTCTTTAGAAGACTGAATGATACGAATGGCATAAAGTGCATTTTCCATCATCTAACCCCCTTATTCACAAAAGCATGTCAAGCTTTTGCTAACTTAGCAATCCCTTGTCTTTATCTGTTACTTTGATATTTGCCTTTGCCAAACAAAGACAAGCGATTGCTAAGTTAACAGAAGCTTGACAGGCGTTTATGAATAAGGGAGTTAGTCGCTATAATGATAATTTCCCAGATAAGAGCCATTTGACATATTTTTGAGTAAACATATTTTTGCGCTTGCTTGTACATTAATATGCCTCATAGTGACTATGCCACTCGAAAATTATAGCTTGCAATGATTATGGATAGTAAAAACTATAGAACATTCTCTGGCTCTGTGGTCTCCATTCAATAATCAAATCGCTCAGTTACTCTCCATAGAGATACTAATTTAGGACTCCTAATTAATGCGGTCTATAAGCTGAAAATTTACTTCTGCTACTAAAATGAGTTTGTAAATTTTGTACAAATCAGTTAGATTAGTGCCATAGAATTACACAAAGTTCAGAAATTGCCTTTTTCGATTCACTGACTATCTTTGAGTTCCCTTTTAAACTTAAAGCCTAAGTTGCCTTTGTGTTATAAACTGCCAGTTACAAAATTTAAATTGAATTCACTTGCAAAATAACAGGTTGGTGTGTTTCACGATTTGTTAATTTACTTGAACAACGTCTCTTTTGTTCAGTAAAATGATTTGAGTTCTATGACTATTTCACGGAATGTACACAATGTACCTACTGAGTGTGAAGTATTTTACCTACATAATTACCGTAATATTTTATGTAGGGACCGCGGTGGATGCGGAAAGCACAAGACCGGTCAGAGTGCAGAGCCTTTTGGGAGGCCTATGTCCAGCAATGGATGTCTTTCGGCTGACATGATGATGATGATTTTATGTAGGTGAAAATACACATGAAAATACAGAGAGATTCATTTATAGTGAAATAAACGGATCACTTACACCGTATGTTAGTCGAGTATAGTCCGACATGTTTCGAATTAATCCTTGAAGTCCTTCCTCTGAGAGCACAAGCTTTTAGCGAAACGCAAACTACGACCAACGCCCTGCTCGCACGGTTACCCGGCGCAGCTGACAGCGGCACACAACAACTTTTCATATGTAGATCATATCACATGAATATTCCGACCCGTTTTCACACTCTCCTATCACATTTTGAAACGCTAATTCTAAATTGTCTGTATTTTAGACTTTGATGATCGTCAATTATTTAATTAAATTAAACCTTCCTTTAAATACCCTTGAGATACGGGCTAGTAATCAGTTGAGTGACTTTTACTACGGAGCAGTAAAATAGAGCTTGCTTGCTTGATCTTTTGAAGTTTATGGTTTTCATTCCGCAGAAAGGATTACGGCATAGAGCTGTCTCGAATCTCGAACGATATCCGCGTACAATGTTAATGCTATTGTGGTTTAAAAAAAGTAAGAGACGGTCTTGCAGCTGCTTCTGTTGCATCATCAGGAATATGGTGTCCTGCAGCCTTATTGACAAACTCATTAGGGATCACAATCGGCTTGACGGACGGAAATGATCGCGATTGTGAGCGCCTGTGCCCTAAGCACGACTTGTCGAATCCTGCGTCACGTAAACTCGAATAGTAAACTATAACGAGTTTTTATGACGTTTGGAACAGCGCCCGCCCGTGAGCGTATTTGGAACTAAAATTTAGTATGAGATTTCTCGATCTCGATACGATAACCGTAACGTAACGCAGGATTCGACAAGTCGTGCTTAGGGCACTGGAAACATTGCTTTCGTGTAACGAAATGATTCCGATTACGAGCACGATCAGCATCATCAGACTCATGTCAAACTAAGCCATTCCGAGCTGTCATTTTGCCCACAGTGAAACCAATCGCTCGTTCAATTGGCTTGAAAAGTCTCTCGGCATCGCTTTCGATTGTCATTCTATCAAATTGTTTCCTTTTCAAAGCGAGCTCGGTTTGAAAATGTAAAAAAAAAAATATGTGAAAATGTTGTTGTGTGTTTGTGTGACTAGAGTAGGTATACCTACTCTCTCTCCAAATAAACGCGATTGTGATTTCGTGCGAGTTAGACAATAAGGCTGCTGGTTTATGTTTGTTTGCCCGTTAAATTCGACTCACTTCTAGTGGTCGGATTGATTTGAAATTTGGTATGATTACGTGTGATTGGGTGACAATACAAGTACCTACAGTCTTCAAAATGTATATAATCAGAAAAAAATATTGAATTTTTTTTATAACAAAAACTTGTTATTTATTTAGGTAGCTGTTTTAAAAGTTTAAGTATGGTGATCCTGAGTATTTATCTCTCCAATATCAGAAACAGTGATGTTTTTGGCTTACAAGATAATGGAAAATAAGCGACAAAAAAATCATTACTCGAATTCACCGTTAACCACAATTACGCTCTGTTATCTTAACTTTTACGCTTGTGTGGATATTAGGAAAAGGTAAAGTCACCAGTGACCGCGACATTAACAGAACTGAACATACCAACACAATCGCCATCGGGTACAATTAGGTACAAGGTTTCAATGTAATTAGCGGCAAAAATAACGAGTTTTCTCGCGCCGCCAAATACCCTTAAGAGCCGGGCCGGCTCCATTTTACGCGACGGAATCGCACGTATATATAGAGTCTGAGAGATTTTCTGCATTTTGTAGCACTTCGAGTGTACAATAAATCCTTCGAGAGACTGATAGCGGCTGTTTGCCAAGGCCATGGTCCAATTGTCCACTTTGTAGTATTAAGTGTAACATATAAAGTTTATGTAAGCTGTGGTTTTTGATTCAGCAATCGCAAAGCCCGCGAAATCCGCAAAAGCAGCCGTCGATTCACAAAATGTTGTGATTCCACCCGCGAAGAACGGTCGTAACATTCTCTACGCTCTATTGACAGCATTTTACAAAGCCACAGTTTATTTATAAAATTAATTAGGAAAGTATTTAGAAATAGCTCAGGTACGCAAGGCCAACGCACGACCGGACTCCATGCTTGCTTTTTTAACTGGCGGCTCGGCGCAGGCAAAGGGCGTATGTCGTTCAGCAACCAACAACCAAAGAAAAAACTCATCAGCTAAAATACTAGCACATTGCGTGTGTTGTTAACTAACTAATAAGTGGTAAGCGGCGCAAACAGCAATGAACAGAGAAATCGCTCGTCGCTCAGCCGCTCGCGCACATTCGTGGCCGAGCCGAAAGGCCTGCTAATTGCATTACAACGCCTGGGGCTTGATCATTATCGCACCGGAATGTTTACCTTAAAGACCAGACAATAGCGCTGTTAATTGATTTATTGGGCGTTAACGTTTTAATTACAATTCTGGTTTGAAAAGGAACTACACTTGACAGGAATTTTCTTCGAGCGGCATTATGGTTGCCTCTTCATTGAAACTTTAGATGGTTTCGCCATGAACGACATTTGCTTACAAACAGTAATATGTGCAGTTTGTAAAGTGTTTTTGTATGAGACAAGAAAGGTAAAGGACCGCTGTCCATACACACTAAAACCAGAGGGATTGTTGAGGGCCAACAGGACTGCAGGGGTTTTGGATGAAATACTTCTTGTGCCAGTACCTACCTAATTTATAAAATACCTGTAATTAATAAATAAAAACTTAACACATAGTAAATAAATTGTGGCTTTAGGTTTCTAACCACGTATTTGTCAAGGGCCAGCAGCATTCTTGTCTAAGTCGATCGGAATCACAATCGCGTTCATTTTGACATTTCCAAGCCGAGTTCGCTTTGAAAATGAACCAATTTTATCGCGCAAGGTCATGAAGTCATGACAATCGAAAGCGATGCCGAGGCATTTTTCAAGCCAATTGAACGAACGATTGGTTTCACTGTAGGCAAAATGACAGCTCGGAATGGTTTAGTTTGACATGAGTTTGATGATGCTGATCGTGCTCGTAATCGGAATCATTTCGTTACACGAAAGCAATGTTTCGAGGCGCTCGCAATCGCGATCATTTCCGTCCGTCAAGCCGATTGTGATTCCGAGTGAGTTAATCAATAAGGCTGCAGAACACAATATTCTTGATGATAGGAAGCAATAGAAGCAGCTGCAAGACCGTCTGTTAAGTCTCTTAAGCCGATTGTGTTACCGAGTGAGCTAGACTGCAGGTGTTTGAGTGCGTATATCCACTGGACACACAGCTAGTCACGTGTTAATGTAACTCAAGTCGATAATGAAATTGGCAGGTGCGCCGCCGCTTGCTAAATATTGCGAAGCGTCGATTTAGGCTCTGTCCACATCCGATCATCGCTTGCTTTTAGTAATGATTAGTACCTATTAGGACTGGAGTCTGTTTCGATCCGTATGTAGGTTAGGTTTTCGGTGGGTTTTACTCAAGCCCTCAGAATAGAATAACCAAACCAACTTAGAAAAGGTGAAAAAGCCCGGTATTTTCGTTTTAAAGCTTAATATCTTAAAAACGGTCGATACAATTTATATGAAACTTAGACCACTGCTTCCAAATAAAAAAAACCGCTTCCAAATATGTTCACCCGTTTAAGAGCTACGGTGCCACAGACAGACAGATACATACGCATAGCGGTCAAACGGGTGTTTTTGCTTCGGGGGTTAACAAATAAGAGATATGATAATGTAGAGCCGTTTATTATCCGTTAAAAACAAAACGCTTTTAATCACTTTGGTGTCTGTCTGTTCGTCTGTATATCTGTATGTCTGCCTATCTGTCCATCTGTCAGTTGATGAGGTTTTAAATGGTTAATACAGTTTGAATTTCCAAGGTAAAAATAAAATAGAAAAATATACTTAACATCCGTTTTTCCGGATTCAGATAAATGTATATATTTCAATATAAAAATTTGTTCAAAATTCACCCCAAGAAGCACATGAATCCATTCATTTTCTTCGGGCTATGAAAGAAATGCTTGGATAGGGTAGGTAAAATACAGGCTACACAGTTATTCTCCACAGTGTGAAACATGCCCCAGGCGGCTATAATAGATGCCCTGTTGGCAAATTTAGGCCGAAATCTGTTGCGATGGCATGTCCATCGCGAATATATGGACCAAATATGGACCAAATACTAATCTAAGCTGTCATTTACACAGAGCACATTTTGAAATCAGTCTCAAACGGGCTTAAGCCCGCATTGAGCTGTACTAGTAATGATAAGCTGCGTATACACCATCGCGTTTGATGTTAGATTTTATACGAATGGGCCGTAAATTTATTATACAAATGCCTTTATTCGACTTAAGGTGCCAATAGACGAGAGGATTTGTTTGCAACAGACTTTTGCGAGTGGTAGGACATATGTTCAGATCGCTACCATCATCATCATAAGCAGTAGTGCTTCCATTGTTGTATTCCGATGTAGAGAGTATAATAGCCGGGAAAATAACAAGCACAAGAGGCATTTCATCTCAGACCATTTTTTTTTATACGACGAGGAAGGCAAATGAGCAAGTGGGTCACCTGATGGTTAGTGATCACTATTGCCCATAGACACCCGCAACCCCGGAAGGTTTGCAGATGTGTTGCCAACCTAGAGAACTAAGATGAAATGCCTTTTGTGCCCGTAATTACACCGGCTGTCTTACTCTCCACACCGGAACACAACAGTGCAAGCACTTGCTGCTTAGCGGCAGGATTCGCGAGTAAGACGGTGGTAGCGATCCGGACGGACCTCGTACAAGGTCCATCCGCATTTGCTCGTATTTGCCTTTTTTTTGTATAAAAACACAGTATACAAAGCATTCGCCTTTTTAAATTTGTTAAACAGATCAACGAACAGAACCAAGCTTACGTAGAGTCAACCATTGCTACGAATTCATAGTCATATTAAAATTTTCATTCAGTAAACAGGCGGTTGAATGCTACGAAAACTTTAGAAAGCACGAACTCTCTAGTAAGTGCTCGTTAGGCGTGTCGGAGCTGCGGGCGGAGAGACACCGTTGCGGAGCAATAACAAAATTGCTCAACTCCACCTCAACTCGGTAAAAAGTTCGAAGCAAATTCACAACAGTTTGGCTCACGGAACTAAATCGAGATAGAAGGTAAGATGCACTTATGTTCCTCGCGTTTAACTTTATTAACCGTTCCAAGGGGTCGTTTTTTGAATCTCATCCGGTGACTAAATTCACCGATTTCTAAAAAGTTCGTATTTTTTAATCTCACCGGTGACTAAAATTCTCATGCCTTTGTCACTGAGTGACGTCTTGACCACTGGCAGTGACAGCTAACCTCAATCTTACTATGTTAACTTGCTTGTCTATGACAGAAACGCAAATTAGCTGTATGTTAGTAGACGGGTATGACATTAAAAAATAAGGCTTTTGGCAAATAGTGATATCAATGTCATGAATGAGAATTTAAACACGGGGTGAGATTCAAAAACCGACCCCCAGATTTAGACCGCCAGGAGACGTCAGGTTTTAAAAATGTGTCTATATTTTCTTCCATACATTTGAAAGTCATGATTTATCACTAGTCACTCTTTGATTCTCTGAAACTATTTAATTATTCAGGATTATTACAAAATAAACCTTTTTTTTAACGATGGGAAATGCATTACGCATACCCCCGCGCCGTGGGGACGACGGGGTGGTTATGTGGGACTCACCTTCCCGGAACTTCCCCCCTAAAGGAAGGAAGGGGGGAAGCTTACCCACAAAAAACCCACCGGCGTTGTCCTCCTGCTGGGTTGGTAGGCGCCGGGGGATCCGTAGGGATGCACCAACGGCGCCCTCCGGTTGCCCTAGCTTAAAGAGCAAGGCTCCCACTCTTGAAGGGAGGATCACAACACTTGATCCTCCCCTTAGACGGGTAGAATCGGTGGTGTGTAATGCCGGCTCGGGATCCCCATCCTTTGCCGGCCGACTCTACTGAGGGATCAGGCGTGCAGCATGTTAGAAGTCCCGGGAACTTCAGAGTGAGGCCTGCAGGCGTACAACATAGGATTTCTTAGTAGAGAGCCAGATGAATACTTGTAGCGAATAATAAGCAAATAGCTGTTACATTGACACACTTTTGTTGCACAGAATAACGCGTAACAATGTACTTAAATTAATTAGGCTAAATATTACAAGAGCGTGCATGCGTCCCGTGACAGCAGAAAAAAGGAAGAGAGCGGACATAGATAAAGCAGAGACAATCGTAGAGCACGACATAGTGTTACTATATTAAATTAATACTAAACCCTACTATGTATTAACATTGTGACACCATACACTGTCCAACACAGCGAACTGCCGATTATAAGATAAACCTAACCTGACCTTTTAACATGAACCTAACCTATTGAGTTCTAACCTGACCTATTGAGTTCTACAGGATGACCATTACAGAATACCCGAAATGTTTAAGGTTTCAGAGAAAAAAAGAGTTATGACTGTGATAGATCACGACAAACATAATGTATTATGGCTGAAAATTTTCGACGAAACAAAGGGACCCCTTTAAAAACAAAATACCTTGTTCAACAATTAACTGTACAAACACAACATAACCAAAAAAGTTGGAGCGGTTAATCGACGTATTTCCTCAGTAAATTACACCCGTGACGTTACGTCAAAATACCTACGCAAAATGTTATACTCCTCTTTCCTTTGGCTTTCAGAGTTTGGCTGGAATGCCCGCTAGAACGCTTGCCAAAGCCTAAAGATAAAATTGTTTTACCTAACCAAGAAACAGGTGGCACCGTTTTCAGCGCAATAGTGCTCCTCATAAGGCCTGACCTGAAGGGTGCCTTAGACTTACTCAACCCCTATCTGTATTCTTGACGATTCATTTACACGCACCTTGTACCTCATACAGTCACTTCCACATTGAGCCAATGGCGGTTACCCCCCCTTCGAAACTATAAAGGCGAGGCGCCCAAGAAATACCCGCTTTGCAGCACTCGTGGCGTGGCCTAACACGCGTTTCTTTGATCGTTGACAGTGATAAATGAGGTAAACTGACTCTAGATGCAGAGCACAAATTAATTATAGAAACCTACTTATTCGGCTGCTGCAAGATAAAAGAAGCCAGTTTACTTACAGTTAATCTTCTTGAACGAGTTGCTTTAGAGATAGCGTTTTTTAATAGGGTTCGTTTCAGGATAAATGGCCGCAACTGTTTAGTAAAAACACTACGTAGAATAAAATGTTTGAGTTCTTATATATAGCAAGTCCTACGGCAAGACGCTTACCAGTGTCAATGGTAGACGTCGCGAGCGAAACTCATGTACATAAGATACCTAATTAGTGATAACCTTATCCTTAAATTTAAAATATTTTTACCAGGGGGGCTAGCACGCGTGCCATTTTGTCGTTTGTCGCTCAGTGCGTCCTTCACTGATTCCATCACTATGAAAGGGACGCACTGCACGACAAGCGACAAAATGGCGCGCCGTGCTACATGTGCAGTTAACATTGACTCGTCTACTAAACAGGAACCTGGCAAAGAACAATATCACAGAGAACAAGGTTGTCATTGCTGTTATGAGACATTGGAATTTGAAATAAAGATGTCGCGAGTTTCTCAACTTTTCTGAGTTGTAGGTATTTCGACGGTATTCTGACTCAACCTGATAATATTAACTTTGACGAAATTGAAATATTGGTTATATTCTAGACTGCGAACCTAAAGTGGTTACTCCGATTCGTCGAAGATTATATAGGTACGAGGTTGAGTCAGAATACCGTCGATTTATTAGTTACTACGCGTAGGCTTGTGCGCAAGAGGTGTTTCGAATTTAGCGCACAGCATTAGCCATTACGCCAGTTTAATAAAATAATGCATCGGGCGGCTGGCTGCCTGACAGCTCCCATAATTAAGTAAACAATGGACAAAAGCGGAGATCGTTGGACTGTTGGACTCGTATCAAAAATAATGGCAGGAGTATGCGGGCATAGAGAAGAGTGGCGCAAAAGAGGAGTGGCTTTTGCCACGCAGTGGGACGCAAAATGGGCTAAAAAAAGGGTAAAAGGTGTAATTAGGATGAAAGCCAAAGGGCTCTCATTTGCGAATTACATGCCCGCTAACCTTTTAAAGCGGGCGTCGTTTTAAAGAAATTTACATATGAATTATGAGTTAACAGGTCGCAATTGTTTTTAAATTAAGCAAGTTAGCTCAGGAAGTCATCATTAATTAGTTTTTTGAAACATAATAATAGAGAACTAAATTTTGCTTAGTAGCTTTATAAAAACATTCTTCAAATCAATCAATCAATCAATCAAATCAATTTATTTGTCAGAATACGGTTACAAAGGTTCTTATTGTCTAATATTCCATGCGTATTTAACCTGCATGCAGGTGTACAAACATTTAAAGTCCTATTTACATAATGTCTAACTAAGAATGAGTAAATTAATGTAAATGGTAATCACAATGTCAAATGGATATTATTATACTGTCTTTAATCAAGTCAATTGTATCATGTCAAATATTGCCTCATACTATAATAACAATTTTCTTGAAGCCATTTTGTTAATTTCTTTTTGAACAGAACTTTATTTTCAATTTTAATGTCTTCAGGCAATCTGTTATACAGGACTATGCACATATTATAACAGTTTTTCTTATAAACAGATGAGTGGCAAAGGGCGCGGTAGGTTCGTAATTCCCGTACGCCTGTGAAACATACAATGTTCTTGATCACACTTGAGAGGAAACGTAGCCGTGCACGATATTACAGCTCTTGGGCGTTATGAGACGTGGCCTGCTACGTGGTGTACAGAGGGTCGAGCACGACTTTACGAAAGCTGCGTAACGTTACGGTTATCGTATCGAGATCGAGAAACCTCATACTAAATTTTAGTTCCAAATACGCTCACGGGCGGGCGCTGTTCCAAACGTCATACAAACTCGACAAGGTTTACTATTCGATTTTACGTGACGCAGGATTCGCCAAGTCGTGCTTAGGGCACAGTATTGATGGGTCTGCCCAAGCACGCCATTACAGCTCTCGGGCGTTATGAGACGTGGCCTGCTACGTGGTGTACAGTATTGATGGGTCTGCCCAAGCACGCCATTACAGCTCTCGGGCGTTATGAGACGTGGCCTGCTACGTGGTGTACAGTATTGATGGGTCTGCCCAAGCACGCCATTACAGCTCTCGGGCGTTATGAGACGTGGCCTGCTACGTGGTGTATAGTATTGATGGGTCTGCCCAAGCACGCCATTACAGCTCTCGGGCGTTATGAGACGTGGCCTGCTACGTGGTGTACAGTATTGATGGGTCTGCCCAAGCACGCCATTACAGTGCCCTAAGCACGACTTGTCGAATCCTGCGTTACGTTACGGTTATCGTATCGAGATCGAGAAATCTCATACTAAATTTTAGTTCCAAATACGCTCACGGGCGAGCGCTGTTCCAAACGTCATACAAACTCGTTATAGTTTACTATTCGATTTTACGTGACGCAGGATTCGACAAGTCGTGCTTAGGGCACAGCTCTCGGGCGTTATGAGACGTGGCCTGCTACGTGGTGTACAGTATTGATGGGTCTGCCCAAGCACGCCATTACAGCTCTCGGGCGTTATGAGACGTGGCCTGCTACGTGGTGTACAGTATTGATGGGTCTGCCCAAGCACGCCATTACAGCTCTCGGGCGTTATGAGACGTGGCCTGCTACGTGGTGTACAGTATTGATGGGTCTGCCCAAGCACGCCATTACAGCTCTCGGGCGTTATGAGACGTGGCCTGCTACGTGGTGTACAGTATTGATGGGTCTGCCCAAGCACGCCATTACAGCTCTTGGGCATTATGAAAGTAGAAAAGAGTCGAGGGTTGTATTTAGAGCATAATAGCCAAAAACATAAAAGCCCAGTTAGCTTGCAAGTGTGATAAAAAAGACATTTCAATCTCCCGTGTAAGGCCTGACATGACAATAATAAAAGGTAGTATTTTTCTAGCTATATGGAATAATTAAATTCGTGAGACACACGTCGAACCAGAACGCTTCTGAATGTAAGTCAATAAAATTATTACTAGTCCCCAAAAGATGGAATTAGAGTAATTAGACGTGGTTTATCTAAGTTAATGAGAAGTTTCTATGTGTATCCACGTTGCTATGTCAAGTGAAACATAACGCCCTCACCCATTTTATTCGGTGGGCAGAACTAATCTCGATCATCTGGCGTATTCCACAATTTCTCCGTATATATACGATACCATAGACATTCAGACCATTAAAAGGAATTCCTCCAGCTGCTCGCTTTATTATCTATCAGTCAATATCTAAGGAAAATTCCAATACGCATGAAAATTCCAGTGGACCGTATTGCGCTATAGAAGGACCGTAAACAAGCCTTGTTTTTTGAAGGGGCCATACATGCCTTGTTATTTGAAATTGGGTATTGTCATATTTTTGTTTGTATGCCGTCCGTTTTCGGTTCACGCATCGGTATAAAGAGGTATTTGCCGTCCTATTTTTAAGGTTCCGTACCTCAGAAGGAAAACACGGAACCCTTATTATGATCACTTTGTTGTCCGTCTGTCTGTTTGTCAAGACCGTTTTTCTCTGGAACGCGTGGAGGTAGCAGGCTGAAATTAATATCAAATACTCTAGCCTGCAGTCCCTTTATTAAAACTGCGAAAAAAATCAAACTTCTAAGTAAACGCAATCAAAAGATACAGTCATTAATTAAAAAGGTTGTTTCCATACAAATTGCCGTACTGTGAAAACCTAAAGGGTACTTCCACTTGTCTTAGAAACTGGAAATTTGGTATAAAGGTAGCTCGATCTCTCAAATTCTCAAAATCTTGAATTTTTGTGTCTGTCTGTAGATTTCACAGACCATTGCGTACATTTTGCTTAGGAGCAGGGCTCTGATAACAACTTAAAACATTGGGGAAAAGCGTTAAAATCTTTATATACGGAGTCCGACTCGCACTTGTCCGGTTTTTTTTCCGATATGTTTTCGGTTTTAGGTGTGTGGGCGATATCGACGTTTGGGTAGATTGTACGGATAGCGGCACTATTTTATTGCTATAGCTATGGCCACTTCTTTGATCGTATCAATTTATAGATCTGGGTAACTGACGTCGTCTCCACATAACTATGGTTATTGATGCTATCTGTTCATCTTCGTAGCTATCTCTGGATGGCTAGACAAGATTGGTGAATTATTTTTACCCTACTGCCCAAGAAGGGTTATATCTTTCGAGGTTGTATATATGTATCTATGCCTAATTCTTTGGCACGCACTACAGCCTAAACCGTTTGACGGATTTCAACGTATGAGGTGTCATTAGATTCGTCTTAATTGTGGGAGTGACATAATAATCGTACCACGATAACTCTGCATAAGACATTAATTGGCAACCCAGAAAAATCACGCTGTGGTAATACTTTTTTCATGACATTCAGACATTTCTTTAATTATAAATAATAATGATGGTAGTAATCAAAAGTCGCTGTTTTTTTTTAAATATGGCTCTGTTCATTGGAGGACAATTTTGCCAGTGTTTAGTAGGTTTTGTCGTTGTAGAGTAAAAAAATATATAACACGAAATTTTAGAGGTATTTTAATGGTGGATGGTGGATGAACAATGACCTGTTTATGTTTAAATCTAATCAAAAGTTCAAAACGTGTTGTTTGACTATAAATCAGTGTTGCCATAAACGAACTTTAGATTTCTACTGTTGTCAGTTCGTTGCAGAGTTATCGTGGGACGACTATAGGGTACATATTGTTCCTCGGAATTGCAGTCGGGTTTTCTGATTTTAATTTTAAGTTTGTTATGTTATTCTTGTGCAAGAACGTGTTATTTAAGGCCATTAAACATTAAACGATTAGCATTCAACTCCACACCATTCAAATTAAATAAATAAATATCACGGGACAACATGACACCAATTGACCTAGTCCCAAACTAGGCAAAGCTATTGGTACTAGACAACCCATTATTTAACATACAATGACAATGAAAACCCATTATTTATCAGTTCTTAAGGCCGCTGATTGACTTGTCTTCAGGATATCAGTAAATACTCTCGGTAAAGAATCGAGCCCCTTAGTGCAGCGGTCGGCAACCTTTTGGCAGGCAAGGGTCACAAGTGGCAAATGGAAACAACAGAGGGCCGCAATTGTTTATAATTTTGGTAATATGCATTTCCTGATATTAAAAATTCAAAAACATTTGCAGGCTGTATTTGAGTGGCTAAAACAGTCACGGGCCGCCAAGTATAGGGCCGTGGTCCGCGTGCTGCCCGCGGGGCGCGGGTTGCCGACCCCTGCCCCAGTGTAAACGACGGCCGAAACACATTAACCTCCTTTGCGTTTCGCAGTTGGGTAAAAAACGTCTCTAACGCGGTGTTGCGTTAGAGTGACAAAATAGTATGAGAATTGTTTGTTGTCGATATGTGCCGCTAGAAGCGCTGCCGATTTGCCCAGGGGGGCTAGCACGCGTACCATTTTGTCGCTTGTCGCTCAGTGCGTCCTTCACTGATTCTGTCACTATGAAAGGGACGCACTGCGCGACAAGCGACAAAATGGCGCGCCGTGCTACATGTGCAGGATAGTAATTTTTTGACGTTTCGCTGTGTCAAAATGTATAAATGTCTAAGACGTTTTATTGCTCTGCAGTACTGAGGGCCGTGTACGAATATTCGAATCCAGCGTAACGTAGCGTAGGTACGTTATCGTATCGAAATCGAGAAATTTCATACTTCATTTTAGTTTCAAAAACGTTCACGGGCGGGCGCTGTTCCAAACGACATACAAATTTCTCGATAACGTTACTATACTCTTTACGTTACGCAGGATTCGAATATTCGTACTCGGACCTCTGAGCGCACCGTAACGCGCCGATATCGCATCGATAAAGTCAGGGCAATGATATTACACTTAAAAAAAGATGTATTTAGATAATATCATCAGCACGCCGAAAATGAAGAGCAGAAAAGGCTACAAATTGTAGCCTCTTTGGCCACAATCTCGCTCAAATAAGGTCCAAACTTGCGCGCAAATGTCAAAACGTTCGGAACATGTTTTTCGATTGTCTTGTGAGCATTGACGTATCTTTACTTATAATATCATTGAGTCAGGGAGTCTTATAGTTATTTTACGTTCTAACAGAAGTAGAAACTGTCGCGAGTACTTTTTCAACGGGTCACAATCAAAGTAGTAAGCGGTACAAAACGGCGTCCATCGTTACGTTTACTAATCGAATTTTAATGGCGTTTTAACATTTTCTTGGTATCCGTGGCGGCGGGCAGCGATTATGAAGAAGAGCTATTAAAATCGAATCGTTTTCTTCGCAATGAGGAAAGGCTATTAAAAAATAATAAAAAGGTTGTTAGGTTAGTTTCAGAACTCTGGTACTTTTCATGTTTGTTTCTGAATTTTTAGTCCTAAAGCTTTTTCTCTTTCTTTCTAGTGTACTTGCACCTCTCCTCAATGTAGTGCTACTATCTTATTTAAGACCACTGCAGTCTCCTGGGAATTCTTTAATATCTTTTTAAGTGTAGGATTTAATAACTACTTACACACTAAATTTCTTAACATTTTTTACATACATTTTTTTCTCTTTGTCTAGGTATTCACAGCTCACGAAATAAACCGTTTTATAAAAAAACCATAATACGTCAAGAGTAGAGACGAACGATAAAAAGTTACTAATTTTTGTTATGAAGGTTAACTGGCAGAGATTCTTTTAAGGGATGAGTTTGCGTTTGTATTTGTACCTATTATTCTGTACCCTATTATTTGTAAGTGTTATTAGTTATAAGCAGGTACTATGAAGAGTCTTAAATTCATAGTGAAATAAACGGATCACTCACTTATGTCAGTCGAGTATAGCTTGAAGTCGAAGCAAGTTTCATGTTAAAAGTCTTAAATTCATATATTTTGACCATTGCCAAAAGAAATAAATGTTTAGTTTTACTGACTGAAATTGTACATAGATAATAAACATAGGTATAATTACTTTATTAATAGGATGAATATGTTTATGAAAAAAAGCATTAATAACCTACTTAAATGAAGGGTACACGGAAAGTACACATGCTTAGTCACTTTTTTTTTAAATCTCAAAACTCAATAGACTATAAGTTACACTCAGTTACAGACACAAGTATTTATGTAACTTGGGTTCAGAAGCCGAAGGCATGTATCATACCCATACCTATCACGAATTTGATTGTTTTTTTTTTAAATCATAGACAAACATACCGAGCTGATGTTTCGTAAACTGTTTTTTTATTATGTAAAAAAAAAATCACATGATTAATTATACATGTCGGACTGAACTCGACTTATATACGTGAGTGATCCGTTTTATTTCACTATGATTGTAAATTACGTTGGTTGTCAAATTCGAAAAATCGAATTCAATGTCGTAATGACTATTACTTTACTGCTGGACCTGCTGGTCATGGTGAGGCGACGATGTACTGCAATGCTGGTCATTTTCTACGGTTTCTGAACGCATTATAGAGAACTTATGATATGTGTGTAGATAAGTTACTAACGTAACTAGACATGTTTCCGTGTACCCTTCAAATACCTTTTGCATTGAAAGCGACATTATAGCCACTCGCCGCTAAACCCACCAACTAATTTAGAACTTTGTTCCACTGACAATCGCTTTATCTATTCAATCTGTTCCGCTAACTGTCAGGTATCGTATCTGGCCACTCGTTCCGGAGCATAGAGTTTTCATTCACTGCTTACCATCCGTGTAGATAACCGGTGGTCAACTTAAGCCATTTTCAACATGAAAACGATATCATTTCAAGACTATGAAACTCGTACAGTTAAAATGGAACTTTATTATAAATCATAATCATAAAACATTTAACCTAGCATTAAAAAGAAAAAAAAAGGCTTTTTAAAAATAAGCAACCGTTATGTATAAATAATTTATTGAATCAGGACTTTGCGGAGGTCCATATTTATGAACTAAAAAACAATTACTTTGCTCACCCGCGACCACTAATGACAAATAGTTATATCTGTGCGGCAAATGTATGTTTCCATGCAACACCTCCGCCTCCACTGCTACACGAATCAACACATGCCACACAGACCCAACTATCACCACCACCACTATACTAAACGCTGACGCGTTTCGGCACTCTCCACGAGGCCATTTACGAAGCACAACAACAACCGCTCAACATGCCACCACTTCCACTACTGGCTGGCTTCTGGAAGTGTAGCAGTGGAGGCGGAGGTGTTGCATGGAAACATACATTTGCCGCACAGATATAACTATTTGTCATTAGTGGTTGCGGGTGAGCAAAGTAATTGTTTTTTAATTCGTTATGTATAAAACCATAACATAACAATATAAATACTTAATAAAATTCCGTTGTTATTTAATCCTTACTTGCTGTTACTTTTTTTAAAAGGCGTTTCTCAATAAAAATACATGTCAGGATTGTTTCCTTCTTTTTAACGCTAAATTAAATGAAGTATAACCTATTCGGTAATAATACTAAGCGACGCATTGTTTCACGCTCTGTGCGTAAGCAGAAATGCTTCAAAAAGTCTCCATTTCTACAAATGCTGACCTTGCTTGTAAATGTCGACATAAGACCGAAACATAATACTTAGTACATGAGAGATAAAACAGGAGCTAGAGCGTTCTTTAATTTATTAAAAAAAAACATTAACATCGTCGCCGAAGGCTGGTTCTGCCACCATTTTTGTCGTGGTTAAGTAATTTATTTGATGTAGGTACTGTGTCGTCTTTAATTTTTTTTAAGGTTTTTTTTTATTCTGAACCCATTTTAGAGAATCTAGATTTGTAATATGTGTCGAGATAAAATAATGTATGTCAAGCACTCATTACGTACCAGTTGCATAAACTACTATTATTGCCATAGGTTCCACAATCTTCTTTATATCTATAAAACAGTACCGTGACTGACTGACTCACAGACAAAGCACTAAACTACTGGACCTAGAGACTTGAAATTTGGCAAACATATACCTTGAGTATCCTAGATTAGATTAGATTAGATTAGATTCATTTATTTCGATTTGAAAATTACACATATTATTTGACATGTGAAAATATACTTCATTCACAAAAAGATCGTCATCAATTAAATAATAATAAAAAAAATATAGAATATAAAACAATTGAATTCAAAGTGGGACAATGTCAATAACAGAACTAGAAATAAAATAAAACGTAATTAAATGTCAAAATAATAATAATAATATTAAGTCACAGAATGTGAGAATGTCAATAATTATAATTATACTAAAACAAAGGTACAAACTATGGTACAGAAAAAACAAAAAAAAACAAAAAAACACATTTCAATGTCAAATACTTTCGCTGTACTCTTTCACAGAATACAGCGATTTATTTAAAAGAAGTTTTTTTAGTTGGCGTCCAAACGTTTCATCCGAAGATTCGTTTTTTAGGTCAGCGGGTAGTTTTTCGTACAGTCTAGGGCCAATGACGCGCGGGTTTTTGTCGAGCAGCGCCAACCGCCGTGGCACCGCTTGCAATCGCCCGGTCTGACCCGGAATATTGACGCGTTTAAATGAATTAATGTTACGGCGAGTTAACATTAAAATGTCGTACACATATTGAGAGTAGTGCGTCAATATTCCAAATGTTTTAAATAGATCCCTGCACGAATCCTGTGGTTTGACACCCGCCAATGTGCGCAGAGCTCGCTTTTGTATTCTAAACACTTTGTCGGAGTTCGTCGAATTTCCCCACAAAATAATGCCGTACGACAAGAGCGAATGGAAGTGAGCATAGTAGATCTGGACTAGGGCTTTCCCGGAAACAAGTGGCTTAAGCTTTCGCAATGCAAAAACAGCACTGCATAGTTTTTCACAAAGCTTCTCCACATGCTGTTTCCAAGTTAACCCGGAGTCCATCACAAAACCTAAAAACTTGGTCATTGCCTAGAGGCTGGCCTAGAGGTGCACTAACAAGGTAGTTTTCGAAATTCCCACGGGATAGAGAACCAGCCCATCTTGAAATATTTTACGGGAGCGAAGCCGCGGGGCATAAGCTAGTCAAGATTAAATTGATGACAGTCCAAGCGAAATTGAAAATAAAAGCGATGCCATTATTCTCCTATTGGTCCGACGCCCTGTATTCCCGCGGCTCGTAAACCAGCTGTCGTAGAATCACGTTTTAAAGCCGTATCGTAAACGACCGCTTTATGCACATGTCCGGTACGGTAAACAGTTTCATTGGCTTTTCCGTTACATCGGACTTCAAAGCGGTATTGAGTTGCTTCAGATTAAATTTGGATTAAATATTGAATTTTATTGCGTGCGCAAGAGGTATTGCTCGAATTTCAAACTGAAACGTAAATATACAGAAGGACCGGAAAAATTAAGACTCGAACTGGGGTTCGAACCCAAGAACTCCACCACACCGCGGTGTCGCGCTACCATTTCGCCATCCGAGTAATCGGACGAACGGGTGACCGAAAAAAAATACAAAAAAAAAATCAATAAATAAATAACCCCACATTAAACAATGATACTCGTACAATCAGCAGCAAAGTTTGCTTAGGAAACGAAGCGGTCACAATGATCTAAGCACGTCTCTATTGTTATAGACACAAGAGCCTGTGCAAATCATTGTGACCGCTTCGGTTGCTTAGCTACTTCTATGTGTGTACTTGTGTGAAGTTCTGTTACTATGCTCGGCCTAGTTTCAATTCCTCTCGGAGGCATGTAAAACTTCCAAACTTTATTCACTAAGAACAGTTCACGACATGCCGATTCTCCGACATAAATCATACTGTCCTATTCTATCTGATTTGACATGAAAGAGACACAGTGGGCTACAAACGGGAAACTGTGGGGTTGTTGCTTAACTTAGTTAGTGAACAAGCTTTAGTTTGCCCTGAATAGAGACGTTTAAGTTGCGAAGACCGATCATCGAACTTAATGGGATAACTTTGATGCACATTATTGTGTGAAAAATTGTTTTATTGTGGGTGTGTGTGTTTAATGGGACTTGACGCAATTCAAAGTTCGTTTAATGCAACATAAAACCAAATAGATATACTTAGTAGTTAAACAACAATTTTATTTGCGTTACTTTATAGAAGTTCACATGCATGAACTAAAAACAATGTCAGTTTATAAGCTTAAAAGGAAAAAACGGAACTCTTATCACATGTTGATTGCCGTTCTGTGTGACGGTCTGTCAATCACAAGTAAATTAAACCCCATACTTGCCAAATACTAAATAGAATTATGAAATTTGGGACGAATCAAGGTTTAATTTATATTAAACCTTGATTCGTTCTTATGTTCTTGATTTGTTCTTATGAATATAACACAAGTCAAGGAGAAAAAAAAAACTAAAAACCATTGCACAGAACCCTCGGTGCGCGAGTCCGACTCGCACTTACCCGGTTTTTAGAAATGCAAAATACCTACGTATTTTTTGGCAACTGTAGGCATATAATAAAAAAAAGACACTGCACCGTAAAATTAAGAATGTTCTCATAAATGACAGATCAAAACAATCATGCTGTGTTCATCGCGTACATTACAGTCGTTATACTGTATATTTTATGAGTTGTTAAATGGTACAAAAAACCACAACGTACCGTGTAAAGAGGCAGTAAACAGATCAAAGAAAAAAAATGTTTTTTCCCGTGGCCATGAATTGAGACATAAAAGTTCATCTCATCATCTCATTTCCATCCTATTTACGTCCCACTCCTGGCCACAGGCTTCCTCTGAGCATGAGAGGGCTTGGGCTATAGTTCCCACGCGGCCTAGTGCGGAATGGGAACTTCACACGCCACCATTGAATTGCTTCGCAGGAGTGTGCAGGTTCCCTCATGATGATTTCCTTCCCCGAAAAGCTCATGATAAATTAGTAATGAAATTCGCACGTAAATCCCGAAGATCTCAGACGTGCGACTCGAACCTACGACTCTCTTGCTTGAGAGTATTTTTGAGAGAGAGTAAATTATAAATGTAAGTTCAGGTATAAATTCTGATAAACTTCCGATGATGATGATGTGTTCTGGTGTGGAGAGTAAGACAGCCGGTGTAATTACGGGCACTAGAGGCATTTCATCTTAGCTCTCTAGGTTGGCAACGCATCTGCAAACCCTCTGGGGTGCGGGTGTCTATGGGCAGTAGTGATCACTTACCATCAGATGGCACACTTGCTCGTTTGCCTTCCTCGTCGTATATATAAAAAAAAACTTAGAGGTGCGAGCCCGAAATTGCTACCACGGTTTTAAGCCACGGCCACATTAAATTCTTTGGTTAACACAGATGGTCAGCCAACTTACCTACACACGGATCTATGTTTAAAATACATATAGGCTAAAGACTCTATATTTCGCCATGACCTAAGTGAAACAAAGTTAAAAATTTAAATTTGACTGTGGGTTTCTAGGTGGAACCGGGCTACTTTTGTATGATACCATCAAATAAAATTAAACCAAACCAATTTCTGTCTGAAACCTTGAAGAAACCTTGGGTTCATGGGGTCCCGGCGTTTACAAGCTTATTTCAGAGTTGCAAAAGCGCTTGGTCATGCAACTTGTGACCAAAGGGCGGGCAGTTTTCTCTCTCAAAGAATCAGCATCGCTATTCAGCGAGGCAACGCTGCCACCCTTTTTTAGTTTAATTAGTTTTAGCTTGGATTTAATGTCATTGTCAACTACTTTTATTATGTAAATAAATACCTTAATCTATTTCTGCCTTTGCAAAGTCAATTATTGTCTACGTCCTAGTTATGTTTATTTGTTGCTAGCTATATCAACGCGTTATGTACCTATTCTAAACATTGAGTTATGTTCAAAACTTTACGTTCACGGCCACTCACTCCGTAGAATTAATTAAGCTTTAAGTTTCTGTCTGGTTGCCCTGAAAACCGGCGTCAGACATTCCAGCCATGACACATGCTGAGCGGCAACCCTTTTGGTGTACGAGTATTTTGCCGATACTTTATTTATAATCTTTTTTCTGAACTGTTACCTACGCGCACCAAATAAACCTTTTTTTCAGGGTCCGTACCTCAAAAGGAAAAAACGGAACCCTTATAAGATCACTATGTTGTCCGTCTGTCTGTCTGTATGTCAAGACTCTTTTTCTCTGGAACGCGTGGAGGTAGCATGTTGAAATTAAATTAAAATTAAATACTCAAACCTGCGGTCCCTTGAAGCTGTGAAAAATCAAGCATCTAAGTCAACGCAATCAAAAGATACAGTCATTAAAAAAGTCGTTTCCATACAAATTGCCGTTTTTAGAAAACCTAAAGGGTACTTCCAGTTGTCCTAGAAATTTTGGTATGAAGGTAGCTCTTATAGTACAACCACTCAGAAAAGTCTTAAAATCTTAATTTTTTATGTCTGTCTCTAGATTTCGAAGTCCAATATAAGTTGACCCCACACTGCGTACATTTTGCTTAGGAGCAGGGCTCTGTTTACACTGAACTTCCTAAAACACTGGGGAAAAGCGTTAAAATCTTTCTACGGAACCCTCGTGCGTGAGTCCGACTCGCACTTGGCCGGTTTTTTCTTTCTTTCTTTCACTATACCAGGTTCTTGCAAGTTTAGACCTGGAAGAAAAATCGTGTAAGTTGCAATACATTGCCCACTCCAAACTCGTTTCGCCTTACGGCCTCGCATTGTATTGCAACTTGCATCATTTTTCTTGCAAAGCGTCCAGTGTAATCTACGGCCAAAAAATTTTTGTTGTCGATACGTTCCACTGGCGCTGCCCATAGTAATTCAGACGTAGCGAGAACGCGATCGAGACGTTTTTTTTGTCTTTGATTACACTGAGGCCAGACGTAATGAAAACGGGATATTGACCGGCATTACCTTATATTAGGTTTGATGAGTTCCCGGTATTCATTATGCATGCAATTAACCGCGAATCATTTAAACCTGTTACACTGAGGCTCTTGTCTAAACTCGGCTGTATTAAGAGAAAGTGAAAACGTGTAAGTATCAAGACTAAAGGAGTGGGTGGTAGGACCTTGTGCGAGGTCCGTCCGGATCGCTACCACCATCTTACTCGTTAATCCTGCCGCTAAGCAGCAGTGCTTGCACTGTTGTGTTCCGGTGTGGAGAGTAAGACAGCCGGTTTAATTACGGGCACAAGAGGCATTTCATCTTAGCCCTCTAGGTTGGCAACGCATCTGCAAACCCTCCGGAGTTGCGGGAGTCTATGGGCAGTGGTGATCACTTACTATCAGGTGACCCACTTGCTCGCTTGCCTTCCTCGTTGTATAAAAAAAAAGGATGCGTTTTAATAAGTCGTCAATAATTCAGCCAGGGGTTGAGTAAGTGCAAGCTAACACCCCTGTGAAGTTTTTATTTGAAATATAGTCTCCCATACATTCATTGCCTCTGCTAGTTGACTCTACCGTGACTCCGAGCGAGTTTACATACGTATCGATCCTTATAATGATTCAGATTTGTTTACGCTCCGCGACTGGTACAATTAAGTACGGTCAGTGGGTCAAGCACGACTTATCGAATCCTGCGTAACGTTACGGTTATCGTATCGAGATCGAGAAACCTCATACTACATTTTAGTTCCAAATACGCTCACGGGCGGGCGCTGAGGGCCGAGTACGAATATGCGATAGCTGCGTCACGTAAAAACGAATAGTAAACGTTATCGAGCTTGTATGACGTTTGGAACAGCGCCCGCCCGTGAGCGTATTTGGAACTAAAATTTTGAATGAGGTTTCTTGATCTCGATACGATAACCGTAACGTTACGCAGCATTCGTAAAGTCATGCTTGACCCTCTGTACCAAACGTCATACAAACTCGGCAACGTTTATTCGTACTCGAACCTCAAATTACGGGGCAGTTTTTCTTCAAACACATTCCGGTGACGTAAATAAGGGTTAAACAACTCGCTTGAGTGCTATTCGGGGGACAAACGACTCTATTTGAATGCACTGTAATTACGTCTATACTTCACTTTGTACCAGGGATGTTGCGGATGCGGATTTTTGGACATCCGCGGATGCAGATGCCGATGCGGATAATTTAAAGCCCACATCCGCGGATGTGGATGTCGTGTTAGATATAAAAAGGCAAAAAATTGTACTTTTTAGTTGTTTTTATTACATAATAGACAAACAAAACAAACGGGTCGGTTCTTCCAGCGCTTGGTTCCCTGGCTACAGCACATGCTGAGCTGAGTCCTTTTGACATTTCACTACAGCGCAACGTTTCTAATTGTCTGTGTCCTCGTTTTTGTTCTTTCTTTTACTATTTTGTTTTCTTTTCTTCCTACGTGTATTACTCGTAGTAAATAAGAAATGTGTTCGCTGTGATGTTTTTATGTCAATAAATGTTGTGAGTTTGAGTTTGTTTGAGTTTGAGTCTTGTTACTTGCTTGGACGGTCGATCGGCGAATCATAAAAACGAAATGAACATTCCTATTATTTAACGGTGAAAGTACCCATCACGTGCGTCGCACACGCCACCGCTAAGCCGTTCCTGTAAGAACTTGCTCAACATCTGCATCCGCATAAGCTCCGCATTGTTTAGTTGCGGATGTTGGTTGCGGATGGGGATGCGAATATCCGCAACATCCCTGCTTTGTACATGTAAGTACGTATGGAGATTGTAGGCGTTGGGTCCACGGCTGTTTCAACGTTGAACTGTCAAATCAGCTGTCATTTTAGTAACAAGGGCGCGTCCATTAATAACATGTGGTGATTTTGGCCATTTTTCGATCTCCCCCCTTGGTGAGATGTAGTGAGATTTGGCTCGACCCCCACCCCTAATCTCACGTGAGATTTTTGAAAATGCATATTTTTAGTTTAGTGCTTGATTTCAGTTAGTATGTTTTCCTTAATTTAGCAAACTATTCTCGCAATGCTTACACTGCTTACATTTGCCGAGATCCCCATCTCCCCCACGTGAGATTGAGTGAGATTCGTCTCCCCCCCCACCCCTCCTAAACACCTCACTTAATTTATGGACGGCCCCCAAGACTGCGTGAAATGTCAAATTATTTTAATTTAGTACCGAAAAGTGACGCTAAGTATTCGAGTACTACACAAATAAAATAAAATAAAGACGTTCTTGGTCGTATCTTTACAGATTCTTAAGTAAACCGTTTAAACAATAAGATTAACGTTGCAATGTGCTGATGATTTCCTTTAGCACCCTCGCAATTGAGCGTAAAAGTAAATAGGTAAGTTTAATCTCCGGTCCAGGTGTGCTAATACCAATAAGTAATAAGTGCTGCTTAGAAACTCGACTGTTATATTGCGGCTCAGTTTAAGAGGAATTGAGTCTATTAACTTGGAGTACGGTGCACTCACTCGATCACGGAAATTAGTTCGTTCTAAATTAAGATCTCGATTTTTCAAAGTATAATCGTAAGAAAGAAAGGGTCGTATGAAAGAAAATGTTTGAAAAAAAATCTGATTAGAGTGAGTGAGTGAGACATGGTCATACAGAGGGTCGAGCACGACTTTACGAATGCTACGTAACGTAAAATCGAGTAGTAAACGTTGTCGAGTTTGTATGACGTTTGGAACAGCGCCCGCTCGTGAGCGTATTTGGAACTTAAATTTAGTATAAGGTTTCTCGATCTCGATACAATAACCGTAACGTTACGCAGCATTCGTAAAGTCATGCTCGACCCTCTGTGGTCTAATTTTCTACATTATTCCATACGAGCAGATAGTAATAAAGAAAAAAACCGCCCAAGAGCGAGCCGGATTTGCCTAGGATAGGCTTCTGTAACCGGTACCAAAAAGTCCTAGCATACCTATCTAAATTTAATAGGCATTTTTTACTAATAGGTATTTTTTAGTTGATCAAATGATCAATTTTACTCGTTAACTTGTAAAGCCTACATATCTGTGATAGTTTTCCTTTTAAATTTCTTATATGCATTGAATGCTATAATTTTCTACCATGATATTTTTTTCGCATTTCCAAACTACAGTTTTGCTGCTAACACACACACACACACATGAGATGACCAACAAAAATCTAAAAAACAAAATTTCGACGTTTTATTCTGCTTTGTCGGCTTTATAAATATGTACATCCATAACAATTTACAGATTTCTAGTAGCAAGAGTCTCTAAGCTAAGGCGATTTAAGTGATATCTCGACCCCCTCTCCCGCTTTGAAGAGATACCGTGAGGTTTGGCTCGACTCTTCCTTCCCTCTCTAAAAATCTCATGTGACATTTTTCAATACGCATATTTTTCTGAAATAAACGGATCACCTACGTGTGTCAGTCGAGTATAGCCCAACGTGTTCCACTAATTAAATCTCACCGTTTTTTCATGCCAAAAATGTGTATTTCGAGTGTAAATACGTTCGCTAGTGAAAAAAAATCTGTAGCCATATTTTAGTGTTACAAACATGTTTCACTTAAGTGATTTAACAAAGCTTTCTCGCAATTTTTCGAACTGTTTCTATAGTGAACAAAAAATTACGTGATATTTTCCGTGACGACCCCTATCCCCCAAATGAGATTGAGTGAGATTCGGCTCGACCCCCTCTCCCCCCTAACGTCTCGCGTAATGAATGGATGGTCGCCTAGTTCCGGACCTGCCAGCGATTTCCTAACCCAAATTTCAGAACGCATCGAAGCAGGAATCTACGTACACAGGCCATACATTTGATCAATTTTCAGTTTCATCCGTTTGTGTGAAATTTCACAAGCATTCGTGCAGAAAACGTGCTTTTAGTGCAGCGGTGTTCGCTGCACTATGTGCGGTATTAAAAAGTAGTTAAGCTGAAAGACGAACTCTTTGAATTGCGGTACGTTTATTGGAAATACGAAGAAAACGTTTTAAGCGCTGTTTGACGGTATTAATAAAATGAAATGAAATAGAAACGAAATGAAGTATTTTTATTCCAGATAAAATAAAACAACGAGTAGGTAGTGACTATTTCGGGCACCCTGGTCCTGTGATGACTGGCTTATGGTAGCCCCTCCAGCTCAATAAAAGTATTGGACGTGTGTTGCAAGGTTGAGGTGTACGTACCTACATCTTTTCTCGCTAATTGAAAGTATATTTGAAGAAAGTTAGGATTCTAGTTATTTTTTTTAATTTTTTTTTCTGTTTTGCCTAAATCGAATTCTAATAGATAATATTGTATTTAGGCTTTTTTACGCTGAAACTCATACCTGGAACGATTTATACACTTGTGAGTGATCCGTTTATTTCACTGTTTTTAACCCCAGACCCAAGAAGAGGGATAGCTGGAGGGAAGTGTTATAGCTGTGTGTCTCTGTGTCTGTCTATGGCGTCGTAGCTCTTAAAATGACTTGTTTTAAACTTCATCAATATCGGTTCAGCCGTTTTTGAAATATCGAACTTCAAAATTAGGATGTCGGCTTTTTTTGAAAAAGAGGGGTTTTTTAAGTTTGACCTGTGTACCTGTGTATCTACTGTCTGTGGCATCAAAACTCTCTAACGGATGAACCGATACCGAGGCGGTTTTTTTAAGCTGCTAAGTTTCATTAAAACCAGTTCACTAGATTTTGAAATATTGAACTTTGAAATGACGATGTCGGGGGTTTTCAACTTTTCTATGTTGGTTAGGTTATTCTGGTTTGAACCCATTTATTATATTGAAAACGTAAAGAGATGGATCGTAAAACACCTAAGATGGTTTTATTTCGTATTTCTTTTCAATGTACTGTTTTTTCTCTTTGTGTAAATAAATCTCTCTTTCTCTCGAATAATGTGATTCGGATCTTAACTTTGAATGCGCAGCCTGTATCGAGTGACAGCTTTCTTCGAGCAATATTAAACCCTGCATTATATAAAATCGTGTCTTTTCTTTTGTAACCGCCTCTCAAGGAGTTCAGTCAGGTCGAGTCGGACTTATTGCCCCAGCGCGCGAAAGAAAGAAGAAAGAAAAAAAAAATATTAGAGACTAATTTCGACACATACACATAGGTATTTACAATTATAAAAGAATAACCAAACAGACACTGCAAACACTATTAGTTAACAAAGACAACTTAAAGAGTAACGATTAAAAAGTTCAATATTTCAAAAACGGGTGAACCGATTTTAATGAAACTTAGCTAAGAACGATCTTGTTTAAACTGAAATCGGTCCTTCCGTAAAGCTATGATGCAACAGACAGATATACAGATGAAACAACACCTCTCTTTTTCGGGCGTTAAAAATATGAGCCGAATAGCACTAAAATGATACACTCAGCATGATGCTGCGGCAAGCCGTACCGTAGCGCTGATTTTCAGTGTGACCCTGATAAGTATAAACAACAAATGCATGAACGTGTATTGTCTGTCCTTAGTAGTCATACATAGATTAGCATGGCTTTAGCTCATTACCATACGCATCGTGTAAATTCTCGGTGTATGTACGTTCTAGGGATTTGATGACGATATATTTATGTACCCTGTCCTCACTGAAAATCCTTTACTGCTATCACCATTGCCACCCTTTTTACGTCCCACTGTTGCATAGGCCTCCTCTCAGAATGAGAAAGCTTGGGCTATAGTTCCCACGCGGGCCGAGTGCGGATTGGGAACTGCACACACACCCTTGCATTGCTTCGCAGGAGTGTGCAGGTATCCTGACGGTATTTTCCGTTACCAAAAATCTCGTCGTAAATTAAAAATGTGATTTCGCACATAAATTCCGAAAAAGTGAGAAGTGCGACCCGGGGCTTGAACCCACGACCCTCTGCTTGAGAGACCATAGGTCGAACCACTAGGCTATCACGGCTACTACCATAATGATCGATATATTTACACTTATATTAATGTCATTCAATACACGTACGTGCGTTGTTGTGGCACGGATTACCGAGGTTGCTGGTTCAAGTCCAACTGCTTAACGGATTTTGCTTTGCATTGTCATTGTATGTTGTCATTCAAGACTTCTGTTGAACACGACAAGCATATTCCTCATTGAAAACATTCTGCTCGTGAATGTCAGCAGTAGACAGCAGCTAGGTATTTTAATGGCTGTGTAAATATACTATACCGTCCATGCTAACATACAACTCGGTATACAACAAAGTTCGGCCGGCAAATATTTGTTCCTTTCGGAAATGTAGCCGCCATCTTGGTTTTCAGTGCCGCTTATTTGCTCGGCTTTTATTGTTCAGGTTCTAATAGACTGTTTAACTCAGATTCGATGAAGAAATAAAGACAAAGAGAGAGAGAGGGAAAGGAAGAGAGGTGTTGAGAGTAAGACAGCCGGTGTAATTACGGGCACAAGAGGCATTTTATCTTAGCTCTCTAGGTTGGCAACGCATCTGCAAACCCTCCGGAGTTGCGGGTGTCTATGGGCAGTGGTAATCACTTACCGTCAGGTGACCCACTTGCTCGTTTGCCTTCCTCGTTGTAAAAAAAAAAACTTTTAACGTGAACCGATATTTTTTTAGGTTAGTCTGTTCATTGATACAATAAACTGAGCAATAATGTAAGTTTTTTTTAAGTGAGGACAATAAAAGATTTCTAGAAGCAGCAATTGACAACCGGCGATCATCACAAGTTTGTTATTGTTTGTGGGATAGTTAGTTCATTTTATTTTCCTAATGTCCAAAGTTCAATTGCAATTTATTCAAAGGTCATTCCTAAAAAAAAGAGTTGGTATTCCCATGAGGGCAGTTAGCTAAGTACCTACTCGTACTTAATGTCGACTCAAAAAAGGATCACCTGTATTTAATTAATAAACCATAAAATCGAAATCAAAATCAAAATCAAAATTTTATTCAGCAAATAGGCAGTTGAATTAGTTACACGTCATTTTTTTGAGTCTACCAGCGCTTTCGGAAAGACCATGATTGCCAAGAAGAATGCGCCGCAAGAAACTTGGCACAAAGTCATTTTTTCTAAAAACAAGTTACATTAGCTCTTACAATACGTAACCACAGACAAATTACACAAAGAAACCTCACTCTGTCATTAAAAGATTAAGAGAGAAAAAAAAACCGCATTTTAGAAACAAGTGTAAAAAGTAATTATTAGAACAGCAAAACCAGAACACTACTTTACTGGCACGTTTTAATTGAGCAGGAGATGTATAGGGTCTCCAGGTCAAATATCTGTGAAAATTTAAATTACAAAGGGATGTATAGGGTCCCAGAATTAATAGTAATAATACTTAATCTAAATGGCTTAGAGATGTATAGTCTCTAGGGTCAATTTAAACTAAATTTAAAATCAGCAGAGGTGTAAAACGCCTCCACGGTCATACGCTCATAAATGCATTATATTCAGTAATAAATAAACTACTCGCTCCAACTTTTTAGCCATTACAGAAATACGACATATAAGTGGCAGTTCAATTTGGGAGAAGCTCTAATACGGGGTCTTTATAAAGTGTCAGAATAACATAATATCTGTAGGCAGAAAGGAAAACTTACAATAATTTATTATTCGAAGTAAAGTTCTTGGTAGAATAGGAACGATATGACAGTATGTTGTAGACAATCTAGTCTTTAACGCGCGCAATGTTCTGTTATGATGACAAGATTTTTATGTAAAAAGAAATACTAGCTCATTTTTGTTGACTGTACTTGCATTCTTATCTAAGTGATCCACATATCCACACTCAAGTCAATCCGAGCACTGGTAGCACACACACTTGGTGCTAACAAAATGAGCAATTCAAAGCTGAATATTTCGCTAAGGAATCTCTGAATCGAAAAATGATCTTCGCGTAACCCTAACACGTTTCAGGACACCCCACGCCATAGAATACGGGAGAAAAAAAAGTCTTCCCTACTTTATGTGTAGGAGAGGCACAACAATTTTTTTTATTTGATTCTACCACTTTGTTGGCGTAATTAATATGTACGAGTATGCCAAATTATAGCTCTGGTAGCAAGAATTACTGAGCTGAGCCGCGGAATGACGCGGCCCAGGGACATAAAGGTACCTACATGGCGAAATCGTAAGGACCCGATTTTGACTATGCAACCCTAAGAAGGTCGAAAAAACAGCCAATTCCGCCAAACCACAAAAAACAAAGTCCGCCTTTGTACTCGAATTTGATGGTTGTAACTTGTGTTTTTATTCTGTATTTTTTATACAATAAAGTGTTTATTTACTCAAAAGCAGTTAAAACATCGGGCGATAAGAAAAATGAAAAATTGTTTACGAACAACGAAATATCATACTCGTTGCAGACAGTAAACTCCACCTGGGTAACTTTAACTTTCCGCTAGTCACGGAAAGCTTTGTGATCGGCATCAACTTCCGACTCAGTATTAGTCCGTAACTTCAGCAAATTCCAGTTAAGTGCCAATTTTTCACGAATCTTGCACAATCGTTGTAATTGAAATATCAATCGACCTCTCAAGTTTATAAACAATGTTACTTGGCCAACGGATCAACTGAAAGTTCACAGAAGAAATTGAACCCTTTCGGGAGCAGTTCAAAGGGATTTGTTAAGAGTAGTTAATTACCTTAAGTGCCTCTTAGAGTTCCAGGAAGCAAAATTAAGAAGACAAACCTTTCCTGCCCGCTGTGCCGTAAATGCGATACTACTTTGATGATGTAATTGGCCTTAACAGTTTAAAACGATTCGCGGTTAGTTACATTAGCATACTAACTACGGGATATTGACCGCGATTACCTTACTAGAGGCCTCTATTTAACCATCTTTACAATTGTCAGTTTTATATGGTAATTCGTACTACGTTTCTTTGACAATATGAAGCGCGCTACAACAAAAGCACTTCAGGTCAGCAGTTGACACCGAATTGTCATTGAAAACTGACTATTGTAAAGTTGGCGAAATAGGGACTATATTGCGTAGCTTTTTGACGCTCGTCGAAATGTCAGTTTTTGTACGACTGTGACAGCTAGCTGTTTCCGATACCAATTGTCAGCCCATACAAAATTAACACGATGCTGATTGCGAGCGAGTTGACAATAAGCATGCTGGTTTAGATGAGCTCCAGATATTTCAACGCAGTTACATGCATCATGATCACGGATGGACCATGATGCATGTGAGGCGTATCGTCAGTTTACTCGTGACCATGATGCATGTAACTGCGTTGAAATATCTGGAGCTCGTCTAAACCTGTACCTAGTAAGGTTATCACGGTAAATATCCCATACTTAATATGTGTAATGGTAATTGGACTCATTATAGCGGCAAACTCACAGATACCGTAGCGGGGCGGGGCGGCGCGGAGACGATATCGGTTGTAATATTAGTACTTTTACGACTAAGTATGATGAAAGAGGTCGTATAGACCGCGCGTGATCAGTGCTACAGAGTACCTTTTTAACCGACTTCAAAAAAGGAGGAGGGTCCATGTTCCACTGTATGTATTTTTTCATATCAGTGTGACCTATTTCATGCGAGCTCGAATATTACAACCTATGCCGGCTCCGAATTGCACCGCTTCCGCTGTCCGTGTGTGCGTGCGTTTGCAGCTGAGGCCCGAGTACGAATATTCGAAACCTGAGTCACGTAAAATCGAATAGTAAACGTTATCGAGTTTGTATGACGTTTGGAACAGCGTTCGCCCGTGAGCGTATTTGCAACAAAAATTTAGTATGAGGTTTCTCGATCTCGATACGATAACCGTAATGTTACGCAGGATTAGAAAAGTCGTGCTCGACCCTCAGGTTCATTGATATTCTTTAATAATCTTGTTATAATTGCGATGCAAATTTAAACGAAAACAGGCTTAAGCGCATTACAAAATTCTCGCCCGCTCAATTGAATTTCTAAACAAGAAAACTCTTCAATAGGCTAATTCGAACTTGCTACGTTTCTAGTTTGCAAGCAAGTTGGGGTCGGTTAGCAAATTAAATGAGATCAAAAGTTGAATTGCTTTATTTTCTGTAACCTATTAATTAATGTAACCCTTTCTTTTGTATTTTTAATCAAACATCTAGGAACCTAAGTAGAGTCGAGGAAACTAATTCCTGACCCACCATAGAACATACCTTAATAAACGTCATAACGATTTTCCTTGTCAAGCTATGCGATGTCACTATGACGTTTACTGTGAAAAGGTTCCATGGTGGGTCAGGAATTAATTTCCTCGACCGTACTATGTTTACCTGAGCTCTATAAAGCATAATGTAAGTATGTATAATTTTTCGCACTCCAAGGTCCCAAGATACAAGCTCTAATAGTATGGGGCCTTCTAGATATCCACTTTTGTATATCGCTGAAGCATTACGAAATAAAATTATTCTTATTCTTATTCATAATACAAGACTGAGGGTATACGATCATATCCTCATCACATCCAAACTTAACTGTCCGTTTGTGAGTCCGCGGAATAGCGATAGCCGAATGCAGACGAAGTCGCGGGCACCTGCTAGTGAGGTATAAGGAGGCGAGTTCGTGTGAAGTATGCAATAAAATGTTACATTGCATGTGGATCCATTTTCTTGTACCTGCGCCGCTACTACGTAGTGCAAAATTTGAACTCCGTATAGTGCCGTCTCGCTTACGCTAATAATTATTATCTAATACGAGAGTGAGCGGGACGACACGATACGAACTTCGAATTTTGCACTTCGTACTAGGGGGCTGTGCTGATGTAAGTTCAGGGCGCCAGGTATAATGTGTAATTGACGTCAAAAACGTATCGAACGCGTTTCGGTTAAAGTGTCAAATACTATGAGAATATTTGTTGTCGATACGTGCCGCCAGAGACGCTGCCAATTCGCCCATAGTACGTAATCCGTCTGACGCGATTGAAACGTTTACTTGTGTCAAAAATGACACTATCTAGAGGCTATCTGAATAAAAATAAATAATTTTATTCAATAAAAACAATCAATCACAAAAAAATAATTACAAATGAACAAACTAATGATTAGCGCCAAGCTAAACTAATGATCTGACTAATATACCTTATAGGTACGCTATACTTTTGTGCTCAAAGTTACAACTTTACTGTTAGATTACTTTTAAATGCTTTGTATATCGTAACAAACATCAACAACATGTTGCAGGCATAAAGCAGACAGACGGGAGGCGCCTTTGGCTTATCTATGCACTACAATTTCTCTGTCACTTTTCGAGAGGGGACGAGGAACACACACGTACGGCACATGCTTACGCTTTTGTCAAAATTTTATACGTTCCTACAAACTCACTCTAAAACAAAACTGTCACCCAAATGCCAAAAACACACAACCAACAGACCCTGTGCATTTTGCACAGATTTAATGTTAGATTTTTGGCAGAGGGGAAATCTCCATTCCTTTCCTGCTGTAAGGTTGTAGGTAACAAGATGGAGCGACGACCTGGTGAAGATCGCGGGACCGGTCTGAGTGGAGAGCCTTGGGGGAGGCCCATGTCGAGCAGTGGACGTCTTTCGTTTGACATGATGACTATCGTAACTGAAACTACCATGAGCCGCAGTCGTAGTGATATAAACAGATCTCTGTGGTAATCAAGTTTATTTAGTTAGTCTCGACTGATGACAAAACAATATCATTTTACGTTACCACTTACCCGAGATTTCGAAAATACAATGTAAAATACCGAGGCCTCACTTATAATGTCAATTAAACGATATTCATAATTTAACAAAAGTTTGTTAAAGGATGCTTTGATACCTACCTGAAATTTATGACGTCACAGTTGAGTAATTCATTACAATTTCATAGAAAGTTATCGTTTGACACTATTTTCTAAAAAAACTGCTGGTTTGATCAACTTTACTAGGCATCACACTTGCCCATTTCATTTCGTACTATTGTATCTTAAAATCATATAATTGGTATTAAGGATTACGTTTACAAAGCACGTTGCGTATTACTTCGGTAGTTATTTTGAGATTAAAGGAGGGAAGGCGTCGTTTCAAGGATTCATAATTTAGAAAATTCGACTTTTCATGTTAATACCGAAAAGCAATTTTACGTTAAAGTAATTAACTCAGTAATTATGCTATACAAATTTTCAGACACGCGGTTATTACACAGAGCTGCTTACGTTATGTGAAGGAAGCTAGAACTTCTTATATTTAGGTGCCTGTATGGGCTTATATCTTCATATTTTGACTTTCGGTGAAAGTTTTCCCACAAATAAAAACCTCGTTAGGGAAAGAAAACTGTTGCCAACAGCAGAGCATGTTTTTTAATCTGAGCTTCGAGCACGAGTATTCGGATACTATTACCTATTAAAATTTAATATGAAGTTTCTCGATGGCAGTACGATAACTATTACGTTGCGCAGGGTTCGAATATTCGTGCTTGGGGGTCTGTTCCCTTTTTAAGCTTCTAAAAATGACGATGTGCTATATTCCCTATAAGTACCTGTTTCTTAATACAGAATATTATTATAAAGCAGTTAAGAGAACTTCATTTAAATTAAACTTGCATAGAACAAATAAACATACTTTAAATCGACCGCGAATACTTATGTATCTACTTAAGTATCGAAGTTTCGAAACATTTTTCTCGTCTACCTTTTTATGGGGAAAGGGCTCACCTTAATCTGTTATGGAAGAAACTTCCGAGGTTAAGGGTTTTGTGGCACGGGTGTAACAAAGAAATAACCACATTTAAGGAAGATAGAAAGTTTATTCAGGTAGACACAGTGCACAGAAGAGTAGAAATAAACTTTAGCAAAAGTAGAAGTAGCACAGTACATAAGCGACGGAATAATTAAACGAAACAAATAAATTGCGTAAGCGCGTAAGAGAACAATAGGGGTAGCGGAGGGCATGCGCGCAGCCTCTCGGCGTCGGATAGCTAAATCGACTGACCGCAGCGGCAAATCCGAGCGCGGCCCGACCGCGCACGAACTAAGTCCCGTTAGACACGAAGCCGTGCGCGGTGCGCGGGCGCCGAGTGGATGCGCGCAAGCATACAATAAAATATTAACGAAACAAACAAATAAGTAATTCGCTACATCAGCCCCCTCGGAGACCTTTAGGTCGATCAAAAATAATTTGGAAAGCGAACCAAACGTCCCGAGCGGGTCTTGCGATCAATCTTAGCCGGCAGTGGCTTTACAGTTGGTTGATCGTACTGTGGAGAAATATTAAACTGGCTAAACATGTAGGCTGGTTTAAGACGGTCAATGGATACATTATTAGGTTTTCCTTTAATGTCGAGTGTAAAAAACTTATCTGCCCTCTCTACAACCCGATATGGTCCCGTGTACGTGGGTTGTAAAGGCTTACGAACGGCATCATTGCGTAAAAATACATGCGAAGCTGTTGCCAAGTCTCTATGCACGAAAACCTTTCGAGTGCCATGATGAGCAGCTGGCGTCGGTTGCAGATGTCGCATTTGAAGTTGCAAGCGAGTCACGAAGTCAGTGTAGTCAGTTGGAGTTACTTGACCTGATGATTCGAAAAAATCGCCAGGCAAGCGCAACTGTTCTCCATACACCAACTCTGCAGTGGAAGCAGTAATGTCGTCTTTCCATGCCGTTCTGATTCCTAAAAGAACCAGAGGCAGGACCTCCACCCAATCGTCGCTCGCGTGGCATTTAATGGCAGCTTTCATCTGCCTATGGAATCGTTCCACGAGGCCATTTGCAGCAGGATGGTAAGCTGTGGTTTGCACGTGCTCTGCACCAATAAGCTTGGCAAATCGCCGAAAAGTTTCCGAAATAAACTGACGTCCTCTGTCAGTCGTTATTCGCTTTGGGCATCCAAATCGAGATACCCACCCGGAAACAAAAGAGTGAGTGATGGTTTCCGCTTTGATGTCGGAAATAGGCATCACCTCAGGCCATCTCGTAAATCGGTCCACTGCTGTCAAACAATATTGAAAGCCTCGTGACATTGGCAGTGGGCCGACCAAATCCACGTGGACATGAGCGAAACGTTCCGATGGCGTGGTGAAAGTTTTCACCTGCGAGTGCACATGCCTCGAGACTTTACATCGCTGACATTGCTGGCATGCCCTTGACCATTCGAGACAGTCTTTCTTGATGCCAGGCCAGACGTATCGTTCAGTCATCAACTTGACGGTAGCTCTTCCACTTGGATGACTGAGTCCATGAATCGTGTCGAAGAAAGAGCGACGGAACTCGGAAGTCACGAAAGGACGAGCCACTGGACCAGATGTGTCACAAAAGATCGGTGCACCACCAGTTGGTCCTGGAAGAACGAGCGTCTTCAATTGCAGCGAAGATCCCGTTAGCAGCAATTGTTGCAGCTCCGGATCGTTTCTCTGCGAAGAAGCTAATGCGTTGAAATCTGTGCCGCTGATTGCATCAACAGGACGAGAAAGGGCATCAGCGACAACATTTTCCTGACCAGAAATATGGCGAATGTCAGTGGAAAATTGACCAAGAAAATCGAGGTAACGGAACTGGCGTGGTGAACACTTATCCAAAGGCTTGGTGAATGCGTACACAATCGGTTTGTGGTCGGTGTATACTACGAAGGGTTTCAACTCAAGCATATGCCGAAAATATTTAACACCTTCGTAGATTGCCAGCAGCTCCCTATCGTAGGGGCTGTACTTACGCTGGGCGGTGTTCAGCTTACGCGAGAAAAAACCTAGAGGTTCCCACGTATTGCCTACACGTTGCTGAACGACGGCACCTATGGCTAGATCGGATGCGTCAGTAACCAGGGCTACATCGGCATTTGGACGGGGATGGACAAGAAGTGTGGCCTCGGCAAGACTACTTTTACAGTCGTTAAATACTTTGTCGAGGTCGTCACTCCAGCTAATCTTGGCCGAGCTTTTGCAATGGTGACCTGCCAATAAACCATTCAACGTAGCCTGTTTCTGGGCAGCGTGGGGCAGAAAACGCCGATAAAAGTTCAGCATGCCCAAGAAACGACGGAGTTCCTTAATGGTGGTGGGACGGGGAAAATCCATAATGGATGTTACCTTTTCAGGTAAGGGTGTTGTGCCTTCACTGGAGATCCTGTGGCCCAGGAACGAGACCTCCGACTCACCAAAAACGCATTTCCCTGTATTGATCAGAACACCATGTTCGCGTAGGCGCTCGAAGACCAGCTTCAGATGACTCTCGTGCTCGCTTGCACTAGAAGATGCCACAAGGATGTCGTCTAAATAGGGAAAGCAAAACTCCAGGTCACCTAAGATCTCATCTATGAAGCGCTGGAATGTTTGCGCCAGGGACCGGACCACCCTTTCCGCGACAAAAGCCTTTCAGTGGGCGTCCCTTAAACAAAGCTAACCCATTAAAAGACTTTCCCGTTTGAAATGCTAGCCCATTCATTTGACTACCCCTTACCGAAAAACTTAGCTAAAAATAAAGCTAGCCCTTTGCAATGGCTTACTGCTATCCTATACGCCTTGCAATCCCTTAATAAGGGTTACCCTTATCATTTAGCGCTTTTTTATAAAGCTATCCCTTTAGTAGTGTAGTGTCGTACTTGAGCCTTGCGTAAAAGAGGCATCGTAGGTATGGTTCGTTTTGTATGTAGCAGCAAACAACAATAATAACAAATAAGGTCACTTCAGTCCTCACTTACGCAGTAGATTTGTAAAACAAACAAGTACAAACACTGTCAATTACGAATAAATAATAAATATTATTATCTGCAACCGGGAGTTGATCATTGATGAGGTTTATACTTTTAAGTGATTGTCTTTGGTTTTGTAACCTTGGTTGCGATGTTTTTTTTTGGTCTTGTCTTGTCAGTTGAGCGGTTTTGTTTAAAATAATATATGTGGTATACGGACAAGAAAATTGGTTTTACTATAACAATTAGGAATATAGAAGCTTCCGCTAGTGAACAGGTTTAAATAGATTGTAACAGGTTATGGGCCACCCCATATTCCTGATTTTTCAGTGATTCGAATAAAAAAAAATCAAAATTTACGATCGTAATATACTTTTGACATTTTCTTAATTCATGTAAATTTTTATTAAATTACAATAAATAGAATAATTTATTGAATCAGGCGTTACTTTGCGGAGGTCCATATTTATGAACTAAAAAAGCAAAGTAATTGTTTTTTAGTTCATACAATAAATAGAGTTTGCTACTGTAGTAAAAGACCTACAAGAACAAAATATGGCTCAATCGAAAATACAAAACGTGATTTGTCGGTTGGAAGATGGAAACAATTTCCACAACTGGAAATTTAGATTGGAGCTGTTAATGGAGGAGAAAGGCCTTGGTGATATAGTGGCCTGTGCTGACGTAAATGAGAAAAATAAAAAGAAGGACGCAGAAGCAAGATCGCTAATAGTACAGTGCATAGGAGAAAATTTTCTGGAAATTGTGAAAAGGTGCAAAACTGCAAAAGATATGATGAATTCTTTAGAAAATATTTTTACACGAAGAAGCATTATGAATAAATATAATTTGAAGAAGAGGTTAATCGAGTTGAAATGTGACAACAATGAAAAATTGCAAGATTTTTTCTTGAAATTTGACAAACTGGTAAGTGACATTGAAGTGATGTCAGAAATGGACGAGTCTGATAAAGTGGTACATTTGCTACTCGCCTTGCCCAGTAAATACAAGAATGTTACGACAGCCTTAGAAGCAATGAATGAAGAGCTGACTTTAGAAAAGACAAAGAGGACTCTGCTTGATGCAGAAATTAGGCTGGATGACATGATTGCACCAAACCAAGATAGTGCGTTTAATATAGAGTGCTGGAACTGCAAAGGAAAAGGACACACAGCAAGATATTGTCACAAAAATGTCCAAAACAGACATAATTACGCTTTCCAACGTGGAGCTCCTGTCAGAGGTGGTGAGTTGTATAGAAGGGGTCGTGGCAGAATGCAGGGACGCAGTCCGGGTGTGAATAGAGCATGTACATCGAGGGATGATGCCATAATAGTCCATGAAGAAACCACAGAGGAAGTGGGCTGCATGGTTGATGGAGAATTTAATTTAACTTGTAAGGCATTCTTTAATAAATCAATTTCCTTTGTAGTAGATTCTGGTGCATCACAAAATTTTATATCTGATCTTTATACACAATTTATGACAAACATAAAAAACTTAGAACATCCCATAAAAATTAACACCGCTAATGGTGAAAAATTGTTTGCATATCAAAGCGGCAGTTTACCAATAATATGTGGTAACGTTAAGTTTACTGTCGAGGGACTTATAGTGGCAAATTTAGCCTATAATCTTCTATCTGTACGGAAATTACTGGAAAAACCAAACGAAATCATTTTAGTAAATGAATATGCAAAAATTACCTTTTATAATGGGTCTGTTATTTGGGCATACAATAATGGCAAACTTTATACTTTACAGGGTGAAATTATAATAGAGGATGGAGTCGCGGCTATGTATTCGGCAGATGGCATGTTATGGCATAGACGTTTAGGACATACCGGCTCTAAAACTTTACAAAGGTTACAGCTACCACTCAACGACAATGTATGTAATGCGTGCATGAAAGGTAAGGCAACACGGTTACCATTCAAAACGTTAGAGCGACCTAGGTCACGTCAGGTCTTAGAACTGTTACATAGTGATATAGCGGGCCCATCTAGCATTCCGACTATACAGGATGAAATCTATTTTCAAACGATAGTAGATGATTTTTCCCACTTTTGTGTAGTCTTCTTGTTAAAAAGAAAATCAGAAGCAGTTGAAAACATTATTAACTACATCCGTAGATATGAAAACGAATTTGAAAAACGGTAAAAAGGATTAGATGCGATAATGGAGGTGAATACACTTGCAATGAATTACGGCAATTTTGTAACCTGAAAGGTATAGCTTTAGAATATAGTTTACCATATTCTCCTGCTAGCAATGGCGTGGCAGAACGCATGAATCGAAGTTTATATAACAAAGCAAGAACTATGCTTGTTGAAACTCAGCTACCGAAAAACTTGTGGGGTGAAGCTGTAAAATGTGCAGCTTATCAGTTAAACCGTTGCACCTCTATGGCTATTAGCTACAAAACTCCTTGTGAAATCTTATATGGGACCAGAGGCTTAAACAAACTACGTGCATTTGGTGCAAAGGCGTGGGCCTACATTTTACCTAAACCTGATAAACTTTCAGAGAGAGCCCGTGAGTGTAGAATGGTAGGATATAGCAGGACAGGGTATAATTTATGGGATCCTAACAACAACAAAATAATAGTGTCACGAGATGTGAGATTCGATGAAGACAATATATACAACGAAAGTAATCAAACTAATAACGAACAAGAGTGGCAAAGAGTAAGTATGTCAGAAATTAATTCGGAAAATAATTATAGGATTACTGACCCTGAACAAGATAATGAATATAGAGAAGAGGTTATCGTTGATAATACAAATGTCGATGAAGGAATTATGGATCCAGAAGAAATATTTGAAGATTGTACTGAAGAAAATTTAAACGAGAAAAACGACGCTCCAAATGAGCATGTGATAAAAACAAGAAGAGGCAGAAGTGTTAAGTCTCCGAAAAGATTAGAAGATTATGAAACACATGTGGCTTACTGTTTGTGTACGGGTGATCCAAGTTCTTACAAGGATGCAGTTGAAAGAGGCCAAGAGTGGCAAGACGCTATAGAGAAAGAATTAAGTTCCCTTAAATGTTTGGGAACATGGGAAGAATCGACATTGCCTAAAGATAAAAAGGCTATAGATACCAAATGGGTATTCACTACTAAAAAGGATGGTACAAAAAAGGCCAGATTAGTGGCAAAAGGTTTTCAAGAAGAAACACTATTTAATGTTTATGCACCAGTAGCTCGTATGCCCACAATTCGTATGATGCTGTGCCAAGCAGTACAAAATGATATGTATATGAAACAATTAGATGTCCCAACGGCCTTTTTAAATGGTTTCTTAAAAGAAGATGTCTATATAAAACCGCCTTTGGGAGTAAAGGTTGAAAAGGGTGTTGTTTTGAAACTAAAAAGATCGCTATATGGGTTGAAACAAGCACCTAAAGCACAGAAAGGTTTTATACAATCAAAACATGATTTTTGTTTATATGTTTTGGAAGATGTATTTTTGCTAGTTTAAGTTGATGATATAATTCTAATGTCAAAAAGTAAAATAAACCTAAATAAGTCACATGATTTCTTAAAAACTGAATTCAATGTCAAAGATCTTGGAGAGGTGAGTGCTTACTTGGGATTGGATATAGTGAGATCGTCAGAATCAATTTCAATTTCTCAAGAATCAGCAATAAATAGGTTGCTTGATAAATTCAACATGACTGATTGCAAAGGAGCGGAGACGCCAATGGAAGTAAATTTCACAACAGATGACAATGAACCTATTACCTACGATATACCATATCGTGTGCTTATAGGTAGTCTTCTATACCTAGCTACTTCAAGTAGACCTGATATTTGTTTCGCAGTATCTTTCTTAAGTAGATTTTTGGATGAGCCTACTTTATCACTGTGGAAAGCAGCTAAGCGAGTTTTGCGGTATCTAAAAGAAACGAAGTCAAAATCTCTCTTATATAAACGGGATAGCACTTGCAGCGTAGTTGCCTGTACCGATGCTGACTGGGCTGGCGACAAAAAAGACAGGAAAAGCGTGAGTGCTTCTGTTGTTTTCTTTGGAAACAATTTAGTGGCCTGGTTCTGTAAGAAACAAAACGTTGTCGCCTTATCAACAGCCGAAGCTGAATATGTACCTGCGGTTCTAGCGTGTACAGAATTAATTTACAAGTTTTAATTTTTAATTTACAAAGGGTTTGTTACAAGATTTTAACAGTCTCTCAAGTTCTATGTTACTTGTAGATAATCAAAGTGCGATTAAGTTAATGGAGTCAAATGAAAATAGTAAGAGGTCAAAGCATATTGATATAAAATACCATTTCATCAAGGATTTAATTAGTAAACGAGATATAATTGTGAAATATGTGAGCACGAATGAAAACGTAGCAGATATTTTGACAAAGGCTTTAGGAAAACTGAAGCACAATTATTTTGTACACAAACTAGGCTTTAATTGAATGGTTTCTTTATATGACTGTTTAGACAATGTTGCGATAATGAGATATAATGATTATTGTCATTCTCAATTTCAACAACTTGTGATTGTGTGATACTTAGTAAACTAAAATGACTAAAGTTTTTGAAATTGAGGGGGGGTAGAGATTGTTAAATGAAAACTTAATATATTGATAATTTGTTTATGATATTTTGTTTCCTGGTTTGTTAAATGAAAACATAAGTGTTGATATTTTGTTTACTTATTGTGTTCTCTATTGTTTCCTATTTTATGACAATCCTTATTCTGTGGTAAATTAGAATTGAGGGGGATGATGAGGTTTATACTTTTATGTGATTGTCTTTGGTTTTGTAACCTTGGTTGCGATGTTTTTTTTGGTCTTGTCTTGTCAGTTGAACGGTTTTGTTTAAAATAATACATGTGGTATACGGACAAGAAAAGTGGTTTTACTTTATCAATTAGGAATATAGAAGCTTTCGCTAGTGAACAGGTTTAAATAGATTGTAACAATCATAACATTGGCACGTGTCTAAGACTAAAGAAAAAACGATGCACCGACCCGCGCAAAGCGGCAACAGCCAACCACAATCACAACTCTTTGCCATTGAAAATTGGACCGTATTTCAAGTTGAAATTTTCACCTGAAGAAAGCGACTTCGCGCGGTGCGCGCGCGAATATCAAAGAACGCCGCCGCCTGCCAGTGCCGCCACCGACAATCGCTTACTATTGGATTGTGTGCTTTATGAACAAGGTAGACGGTTTAATTTAGCACGCTTTATGCTAAAAGGGAAGCCTTTTATAAGGCTAACCCTTATAAGCGATATGCAAGGTGTTGGTGAGCGGATGATAAGGGTTTCGTAAGGGTATTGGGATACCGATTGCTCAAATAGGTTAGCGTTTATATAAGGGCTTTAAAAGCAAAATGAAAGGGTTTCGTCGGGCAAAGGGTATGGTGAGTTAAGTCTTATGCAAAACCCATACAAAACCCCTAATAAGGGATAGCGGGCCGGTCCCTGGTTTGCGCCGCATTTCTTAAACCAAATCCCATAAAGCCGAATTCGAAGAGACCAAAAGGAGTCGTTATGGCAGTCTTCGCGATGTCATCTTGATAGACTGGGATCTGATTGTAGGCGCGTACTAGATCGAGCGTAGAAAACACCTGACACCCATGCAGGTTGTGGGCGAAATCTGCTAGATGTCTAACAGGGTACCTATCAGGTATGGTGCGCGCGTTCAGCGCGCGGTAGTCGCCACATGGTCGCCAGCCGTTATTCTTTTTAGGCACTAAATGCAATGGCGAAGACCATGGGCTGTCAGAACGGCGCGCGATGCCCGAGCGCACCATGTCATCGAACTCCTGTTTGGCTATCCTGAGTCGATCGACGTCCAGACGTCGCGGACGGCAAAACACGGGCGGGCCAGGGGTGGTACGGATATAATGAAGCGTGTTATGCTTCACTTTCCGTTCGGTGGGGTCGCCCGCCGGCCTAGTAATTTCGGGAAACTGTTGGAGCAAAACATGGTACGGCGAGGTACCTGTAATAATTTTAACATGGCACACAGAACAAGAAGCAGCAGAAGAAGCAAGAACAGTAAGAGAGGTACAGTTATCAATAAGGCGTTTATTCTTAATATCTATAAGCAAGCCATAATGAGACAAAAAATCTACGCCTATGATAGGTTTCGTCACGTCAGCCACTACAAACCGCCAATTAAAAGCACGACGTAAGCCAAAGTCAAGCGTTACACTAATAGAGCCATAAGTAGCAATAGGCGTGCCATTGGCAGCGTAAAGTTCGTATTTGTCCTTATGGCGACGCTGATCACGCACTGATTTGACGGGAAAAACGCAAAGGTCTGAACCACTGTCCACTAAAAACTGTACTTGCGTATTTTTGTCCGTAACGAAGAGGCGGCCAGGGGACCCGTGACAGTCACTTGCCGCCATTAGCGACCGCCGTTGACATTTCCCTCAATCCACTTGCACGGAGTACGGCACTTGGTAGCACGGGGGCCGTACGTGCTGTGGTACCAACACAACCCTCTGTTCTGTGAGCGACTTCGAGACCGGAAGTTACCACGATGACTCTTGGAACGGGACCGCGACTTCGAACGTCCACGGAAGTTACCGGTAGAAAGGGCAGCTACCTGTCGCACAAGATCGTCAATACGTCGGCTAAGCCGCTCTTCCATGGCACTAACAGAAGGCGTTCCAGGTGTGGCAAAAGCTGTAGACGCAGATGGGGTAGCAGACGAGTACGGTGCATGACCTTGAGTCTCGGCGACATTAGGCGAGTACACCACTATCTCGTTCACTTTATCTGCCAATGCTGCTACCTTGTCCAAACTCGCATCCGGCATTGTAGCGATAGCAGCTTGCACGTGAGGGGGTAGTCGCCTAGCCCAAATGCTGCGTAAAAAGTCGTCCGATATATCCCTACCGGCCAAATCACGCATATGCCGCAGAAACTGTGATGGCTTGCGATCCCCAAGTTCAGCCTGGGAAGTTATCTCCTCGACACGCTGCTCTTTAGATGCTGACAATCGGCTAATAAGCTCGGTTTTTAGCTTCTGATATTTGTCCGTGCTTGGCGGTGCCGTGATTACATCCTTCACCTCCGCTGCATATTTATGGTCAAGATTGCTGACGACGTGGTAGAATTTAGTCGTGTCGGCAGTTATATTCGCCAACATAAATTGCCCCTCCAGCTGAGCAAACCATAAAGCGGGCTCCTCCACCCAAAATGGCGGAACCTTAACCGTCACACCACAAACTTTTGTTTCTCTGGAGTCGCTTATAATAGGGTCCGGCATATCCGCAAACGGTGCACTTAACGCTATTGATAATGTTCACGCGCGCGCTATAACACTGCACTGCACTATAATAAGTTCGATTGAAACGTCGGAAAGTCACCAATTATGTGGCACGGGTGTAACAAAGAAATAACCACATTTAAGGAAGATAGAAAGTTTATTCAGGTAGACACAGTGCACAGAAGAGTAGAAATAAACTTTAGCAAAAGTAGAAGTAGCACAGTACATAAGCGACGGAATAATTAAACGAAACAAATAAATTGCGTAAGCGCGTAAGAGAACAATAGGGGTAGCGGAGGGCATGCGCGCAGCCTCTCGGCGTCGGATAGCTAAATCGACTGACCGCAGCGGCAAATCCGAGCGCGGCCCGACCGCGCACGAACTAAGTCCCGTTAGACACGAAGCCGTGCGCGGTGCGCGGGCGCCGAGTGGATGCGCGCAAGCATACAATAAAATATTAACGAAACAAACAAATAAGTAATTCGCTACAGTTTAATAGAATGCGTGTGAGATAAAATTGGACCCTATTTACTGTTTAATAGAATGCGTGTGAGATAAAATTGGACCCTATTTACTGTTTAATAGAATGCGTGTGAGATAAAATTGGACCCTATTTACTGTTTAATCGTATGAGCCGTATTTTTAACGTGAAACTACCGTGAGACTCAACTATAAAAAGCTGCTTTCAAATGAAAAAAAAAACCGCATTCAAATCGGTTCAACCGTTCAAGAGCTACGGTGCCACAGACAGACACACAGACATACAGACACAATGCATTGAAAAATTTGATAGGTTCAGCCAGTTAAGTATGGCTTAATTAGTGGAGGTTGCTGGTTCAAGTCCAGCTGCTTAGCAAATTTTTCTTTGCATTGTCATTGCATGTTAGACATATAGCGGTCAAAATTATAACACCCCTCTTTTTGCGTTGGGGGTTAATAAAATAAACGGATCATCCACGCTTCCAGACGAAAGTCTACGAATTGGTCCGAAAAATGTCCGCAAGTGATACGTTTATTTCACTATGATTGAGTCTCACGGTACATTTTTTTAACGTTACCAACTTCTTGAGTCGTAATATTATGTAGACAATTGATTGAATCAGGCTTTACTTTGCGGAGGTCCATATTTATGACTAAAAACAATTACTTTGCATTGCTTTGGTGGTAGCGGGTGAGCAAAGTAGGTAATTGTTTTTAGTTCACTAATGTAGACACTTAAATTAGACCATGTGTGTATTTTCTTAACATGGACACTTTCAGAAAACCATAAAAATTAATTCGACTTTAAAATAAATGCGTTTTTGCTCGACTTCAAAACGTAAATTTTATGGTAGTGCAATATTTTATACGGGTCCCGTTGTGCGCGAATTCGACTCCTATTTGGGCAGTATTTTTACCATTATAAGACATGAAAGAAAATCATAATACGTAATACAACCAGCTTCAGCAAATTTGCCTTATTTACAAGCAACGTTTTCAATAAACGAAAAAAAAGTAGGGCGTTCTCAAGTCGACGCGTTACTTTTTTTTAACTCTTGTTTCCGACTTGAGCTGTCTTAGTTCACAGTTCTTCGTTTAATTAATGCTAGCAATAGGAAACTAACTTTAAAACGGATTTACTTCAAGGAGTAACAGTTAACTTTTACGTGTATTCTTTGCTTTGCTATTTTCTTTACCCTTTCAAATGAGAACTTTTGACTGCATTTGGTATGGTTGTGAGAAGACTTGTGATGTACAACTTTGAAAAAAGTTACGATTGTTTAGGATATTTTATCACTGTTCTAGCAGCGCTTAAAATCTAAAAACCGGTCAAGACGTAAGACGCAAGACGCAAGAGTAGAGACGGACCATGCTCAGTGTAGGGTTCCGTAGCCAATTCCGTGGTCAATGGTCGATCAATCAAATCAGCCCACGTCCTCCCACAGCTGGGTAAAGGCCTCTTCATTAACACGCCACTTTCCCCGTAACTTTTATAGCCTAGGTACTACAAATAAATTATAAGTAAAGAGTACAGATGGACGGACATAAAACTATTTTTAAGGGTTCTGTTTTTGCCATTTTTGGCTTTGGAACAAAATGGAAAAACGGAACAGCGAACCTCATCAATGGTGAAAAAATGTGATTCAACGAAGTCACTCAAAAATAATCCGGCGTTCATGTGAGTTAGTTATACTATCTACATACGATTGTTAGATTCAAATGATTTCTAATATTATGCGTTCCAATTACGGTGAAAGTAACCTTTGAGCCAGAAGACTTCTAACGAACTAAATCGTGTAATGTGGTCGATAATCCTTGGGATCAGCTCGTGGCCTAACGAGATAACTTTGGCCTGTTTTTGATACTGATTGAAGCGTGTGCGGGCTCTATAACCACAACAGGATTAGATGTAGTGGGTGAGCAATCCAGACTAAGGATATACAAATAAAAGATATTGCATTTTACCATGAAACCGTGAGACTTAATCATGAAATAAACGGATCACTCACTCGCAGTCGCAAGGTTTAGGTCGGCATATTTGGGACTCATTCGTAGTCCTTCCTCTGACAACAACAATTACAACAGCTCGCAGTTTTTATGAACGCAGCATTGAACAAACAAGGCAAAAGTTGATCATCATCACCATCATCGGCATCATCAGCCGAAAGACGTACACTGCTGGACATAGGCCTCCCCCAAGGCTCTCCACTCAGACCGGTCTTGTGCTTTCCGCATCCACCGCGGTCCCGCAATCTTTATTAGGTCGTCGCTCCATCTTGTTGGAGGCCTACCGACAGTTCGTCTCCCAGTCCGTGGACGCCATTTGAGAACCTTCTGACCCCATCGGCCATCAGTTCTGCGAGCAATGTGCAGCGCCCACTGCCACTTAAGTTTCGCAAGTCTTCGGGCTATGTCGGTAACTTTAGTTCTACTGCGGATATCATCATTTCTTACATAGCCCTCTCCATCGCCCTCTGAGTGACTTTGAGCTTCCTTATGAGGCCCATCGTTAGCGCCCACTTCTCAGATTCGCATGTCATCACTGATGGCAACACACACTGGTCAAAGACTTTTGACTTCAAACACTACGGTAATTTTGGACGAAAAGACACTGCGAAGCTTCCCGAACGCTGCCCAGCCGAGTCGGATTCAACGACTGACCTCTTTCTTGAAGTTGATAGCATGCGTCTAACGCTGCGATTTCCACACAAAACAACCGCGCTCTTAAAAGTTTATTGAAGCTTAATTAATGTAGAAGCTTAATTAGTACACAATATTTTGTGGTTATTAAATTATCAAGTGGGGTTACCTTAATCCTTATTACCTTTTCTAAAACCGGTTTTGTTTCAGTCAATTAGCAAAGCTTCAGTTAAAATTAATAATTTTTTTATTTTTGAAATGAATATTAAGTACTCGTAAAACTAATCGCGGTTTGAGCGGTACATAAGGTTCAGAGGCCCAAGTCCAAGTACGAATATTCAAATCCTGCGTAACGTAATCATTAAGTATTGTATCGCCATAGTACCAAATACGCTCACGGGCGGCGACTTTACGAATGCTGCGTCATGTAAAATCGAATAGTAAACGTTGTCGAGTTTGTATGACGTTTGGAACACCAGCCCGTGAGCGTATTTGGAACTAAAATTTAGTATGAGGTTTCTCGATCTCGATACGATAACCGTAACGTTACGCAGCATTCGTAAAGTCGTGCTCGACCCACTGTTCCAAATCATACGTTCTCGATAACTCTCCACTCGATTGCGTTAATACGTAGCATTGGAATGTTCGTGCGCGTGCTTCTGGTTCTGCTTCTTAGATCGTGGAAAGTCATTGGCTGCAGATGCAATGCAAACAGCAGTTTACATCTTCCGGTTGATGATGATGAAAATGAATAATAAATAAATAATAATAATAATAAATATCATGGGACAAATTGACACTAAATGACCTAGTCCCAAACCAGGCAAAGCCTGTACTATGGGTACTAGACGGCGGATAAACATACTTAAATACATATTAAACATCCAAGACTCGAGAACAAACATTCGTATTCATCATAAAAACATCTGCCCCGACCGGGATTCGAACCCGGGACCTCAAGCTTCATAGTCAGGGTCTCTAACCACTAGGCTATTCGGTCGTCAAATGATAGCATTCTAAACCGGTCGTTTTCTCCTCAGAAGTCTGGGATGAAATAACAGGTCCGTGTAAAAAAAGAATAAGTATTGTTATCTGTGCTTATGCATACGTCTCTGGGGCCGTAATAAATTAAGTTTTAAAGTGATTACGCGGTCCACTGCTCGCGGCCGCTTAAATTTAACTTAGGGAGGAATCAATTTCCGAATTCGCTTTCAAATTATCACGTTCGAGCCGCCTGCGGGTTTGTTACGGTGAACTGTTTTTGGGTTGCTTAGAGACTTTTTAGTAGAAAACTTTTTTTTTTCGTTGCACAATCATAGCACGAACGTGTGCGTAAAGTGACAACGGGTGTGGATATATGTAGGTAGGTACTGCCGTCATACGGATATTCTATCTATCTATACCTATATTCGTAATCAGGAAAGAGCTACAATGCTATAGTCTTGAAATTAGGAACAGCTTAATACCCAAGTATTTTGCAAATAGACTATCTGAATGGTGTTGGTCTTAAATGTTCAAAATGGCGTTAAGTACTTAGTACGTCAAGTGGGGTATCATAATCAAAGGGCTCGATTTCGAATTATAATGAATTGTTTAAAAAATATTATCTCCGGGTTTGCTAAAAAGAAATATCTGAAATTATTGCATGTAACAATTATGATAGACGATTATGAAAAGATTACAAAAAATAGAACGATGTCTCTAAATAGCAGTTTTTTAGAAATTAAATCATCAAGCATTAGTTCCACTATAGGACAAGAGACAGACCAATAAAAAATGACCGCACACTGGGTACGTAGATTTTGCTTAGAAGCAGGGCTTCGCTAACACTGGAAAAAATCTTTGTAAGGAACCCTCGGTGCGCGAGTCCGACTCACACTTGGCAGATTTTTTTTGTAATAAATACGTCAGACTAGCGTTTGCCAGAAGAGGCGACGGAGATTCAAAACATGCACAGTCACAGCATATTTCATGCTTACTGAAACATTTGCGAGAACTTCTTTCCCTGATCTGAGGGTCGAGCACAACTTTACGAATGCTGCGTAACGTTACGGTTATCGTATCGAGATCGAAAAACCTCATACAAAATTTTAGTTCCAAATACGCTCACGGGCGGGCGCTGTTCCAAACGTCATACAAACTCGACAACGTTTACTATTCGATTTTACGTTACACAACATTCGTAAAGTCGTGCTCGACCCTCTGGTATTGGCACTTAAGCCTGATGGAATTGTAGCCGACGTGCCTTACACCACCTCATTGACGCTGCATTGAAACAGAAGTCGTTCTGATAAGAACGTTAGTAATTGACGTCTGCCAAGGAACGAGAACATTTAGCGTGCGCTCGCGTCGGGAGCTCGGGACGACTGCGGCGCGAGCCGATCTGCGCAACAGTTTTGTTCCGATACAACGGACGGATTACGGCGGACTGAGGAAACATTGGCGCTACCCGTATTTATATGCGAGCGAGGAGGCCACGCCCCATCACGCCACTTTTCGTGTATCTCTTTTAATTATATAGATTTTAAGTGAAACAGCATTTTGTATCCTCGCGAGTACACTCACTAGTTTTAAGGTAAATTATTGTTATATAAGGAATCATTTTGTAAATATATATTCATTCCATTTAGAAGACTTGTACAACATAATTAGGAGTTTTATTCCACGACTACACTCTCCTAAATTGGTGACCCCGCGCTGAAAAATGCCGTTGGATTCAACAGAGTCTCAAGAAGCAACTACTGCAGCAGCTGCGCCGAAGCCTGCTCATCATGAAGTCGCCGGAATCGCCCTCTCACTTCGAGTACCACCATTTTGGCGCGACAAGCCGCGTTTGTGGTTTGTTAGCTTCGAGTCCGCAACCGCCGACCTCAAGAGGAACCAGAGCCAGCTCGCCCAGATGGTCATTGCACAACTCGAAAAGCAAGATGTGGAACAGCTCACCGACATTCTCTACAACCCACCCACGCAAGATTACTACAACACTCTCAAACAACGCTTGATCGCCGTCTACGAAGAATCAGACAGCAAGCAAGTCCAGAGGCTCCTCTCACAGATGGAACTCGGAGACCAGAAACCGAGCCAACTATTGAGAAGAATGCTCGATCTCGCACGAAATAAGTTCCCAGAGAGCACCATCAGAATCATGTGGACTAACCTACTCCCGCCCTACATTCGATCAGTCCTAGTCGTCAGCGAAACCTTCTGCCAGAAAGCCACACTCGAAGAATTAGCGCAACTAGCAGACAAGATGATGGAAGAGTCTCAGCAAATATCAGCCGTGTCCGTGTCATTACCTACTCACGCTCACGGTCAGCCGCAGCACGTACAAACAAATGCGCATCTCTACCCACCACCGCAAACATCGCAACTACCATCAAGTAACTCCGACATGCAGTACCTAATCGGCGAGATAAGGAAGCTTTCACTCGAAGTCGCAGAGCTACGATCCCGCCCACAGCACGAGAGCCGCCCAAGCCGCCCATTCAACCGTCATCGCTCCAAGTCTCGTTTCCGCAGTCAGTCGAGAGCCGGTGGTAATAATTCGCCATCACCATACTGTTACTACCACCGCCGCTTCGGAATGGACGCAAAGAAATGCAGCTCGCCGTGTAGCTTCAGACCCCAACTCCAGCCAGCGGAAAACTAAAGGAGACGCTGGCTGCGGCGGAATCCAGCGGCGTAGAGCACTCAAACCGCCTCTTCGTAAAGGACAGAAAAACTAAGTTATCATTCTTAGTAGACACGGGAGCAAATATTTCCGTCATACCAAGAGTGAAAGGTTCGCACGCAACACCTCTACCTTTCCAACTGTACGCTGCCAACAATACTGCGATACCTACATACGGAGAAAAAACGTTCGAGCTCGATTTCAACTTACGCCGGACGTTCAAATGGAAGTTTGTCATCGCCGCCGTATCAAAACCTATCATCGGGGCCGATTTTCTCAATCATCATCAACTCATAGTTGACGTGAAGAACAGAAGATTGATCGACGGCAAGACACTACTTAGTACCAACGCACAACTATGTACTACAAATATGCCTACAGTTCGCAGCATCGACGTACATCAATCTTATCACGACATACTTGCCGAGTTTCCCGGAATTACGCGACTCACCTCTATGAAGCTTACCCCGAAGCACTCCGTGGAACATTTCATAGAGACTACCGGCCCACCCGTGCACTGCCGCGCTCGACCCATCGCACCGCACCGCTACCAGCAAGTGAAAAACGAATTCCAGAACATGATCGAACAAGGCCTATGTCGCCCTAGCAAGAGCCCATGGTCGTCGCCGTTACACGTTGTACCTAAAAAAAACGGTGATTTGCGTGTATGTGGGGACTACAGAAAGCTCAATGCAGTAACTAAGCCAGATCGCTACCCCATACCGCGAATCCGCGATTTTACCTATCAACTCGCCGGAAAGAAATTTTTCTCCACACTCGATTTGAACCGCGCTTATCAACAGTTACCTGTCAGCGAGCAAGATATAGAGAAAACTGCGATTATAACCCCATTCGGCCTGTTCGAATTTCCACGCATGTGCCCAGGTTTAAAAAACGCCGGACAGACATTTCAACGTTTTATACACGACGTACTGCGAGGACTGGATTATGTGTTCCCGTTCGTCGACGACCTACTTGTCACTTCCGCAACCGAAGAGGAACACCGAGCACACATACGAACAGTTTTACAACGCCTCGACGAGAACGGCATAACTATAAATCCCGCCAAGTGTGTTTTCGGCCAACCCACTGTAAAATTCCTCGGCTACCAAGTGAACGAAGATGGAATCCAGCCCCCCGCAGAAAAAGTTCAAGCAATCGTAGATTACCCGAAACCACAAACAATAGAAGAGTTGCGACGCTTTATCGGCATGATAAATTTCTATCGAGAAAATATTAAAAATGCCGCCATAACTCAAGCCCCACTCTGCAAATACCTACACAACGCAAAAAAACGAGACAAGTCGAAAATTCACTGGAACGACGAAGCGACGCAAGCATTCGACGCCTGTAAAGTGAGCATTCAAAACGCCGCTCTACTCGCGCACCCACTGCACCAAGCTTCGCTCGCTATCTTCTCTGACGCATCAAACGAATCAGCTGGATCCGTGCTGCAACAACGCCTCGGCAACAAATGGCAACCACTTGGATATTTTTCCCGAAAATTCACCGAAACTCAGAAGAAGTATAGCACATATGATCGCGAATTGCTAGCTATATATATGTCTATGAAGCACTTCAGAAAAATGTACGAGGGAAGACCGGTTACTATATATACCGACCACAAGCCGCTAACATACGCGTTTACGAAGACTTCGAACGACAGCGAATCGCCACGACGAACACGACAGCTACTCTTCATTAGCGAATTTACGACCGACATACGCTACATAAGTGGGAAAGAGAACGCAGTCGCGGACGCACTCTCACGCGTCGACGCAATCAGCTGTCCTACTCCTATAAATTTCCAAGAATTAGCCGCTGCACAAGAAAGAGATAGCAACATTCAACAACTACTACAGCAAAGAAACTTATCCCTGAAAAAAATTCAAATACCCGGAACCAATCACATGATTTACTGCGAAACAACAACAGACAACGTTCGTCCGTACCTACCTATCGACTTTCGACGCACCGTATACGAAGCTATGCATAATGTTAGCCACCCCGGCGTGCGTTCGTCACGCAAAATGATCGCAAGCAAATATTTTTGGCCTTCAATGAACACGGACGTCGGGACATGGGCAAAATCATGCATACCGTGCCAACGAGCGAAGATACAGCAACACACAGCGAGTCCTTTATCTACGTTTAAACCCGCCGGCCGATTCGATCATGTACATGTGGACATAGTCGGCCCTCTAAACACCACGGCCGACGGCTATCGCTACTGCGTTACGATTATCGACCGCGCGACTCGATGGCCTGAAGCGTTCCCGCTGAAAGAAATAACAGCTGAAGAAGTCGCGAAAACCGTGTACGAAGGTTGGATAGCAAGATTCGGATGCCCCTCAACAATAACAACTGACCAAGGCCGACAATTTGAGAGTCGAATATTTGTGTGCCTAACGCGGTTGCTGGGAATCGAAAAATCACGCTCAAGTCCTTTCCACCCGCAATGCAACGGCGTAATTGAAAGATGGCACCGCTTCATGAAAACAGCACTGAAAGCTAGACTTCAATCCGCCACCAGCTGGATAAATGAGCTACCTACAGTGTTGCTAGGCGTGCGCGCCGCGTTACGCACCGACACGAACGTGAGCGCCGCGCAACTTACCTACGGCTGCAACATACGTCTACCTGGAGATTTTCTATCAACAAACGTACCGGTTGAAGTTTCAATGGACAGTACCTACGTCGATCAGCTGAGAGAAACAATTCGAAACCTGAAACCAGTAACAAGTCAATCGCATAGCAACAAGAGACCCATATTCGTGCATCGTGACCTAGCTATCTGTGAATATGTTTTCGTACGAACCGACGCAGTAAGAAAACCACTCCAAGCGCCGTACGAAGGTCCATACCGTGTCCTGAAACGAAGCGATAAAGTATTCACCATTCAGCTACCTACACGACAAGCGAACATCTCCATTGACCGCCTAAAACCAGCCTACACTACAATAGAAAATGCACAGGCCGCGCCAACGCAAGCACCAGTGACAATCAACTACCACGTCGCACAGAGGTCATTGACACCGCTGCGCACAGCTGACCACCCGGGTACAAACGAGCTGCCGACACCGCCGCGCACAGCTGATCGTCCGGGGACAGCCGAGCCGCCGACACCGTCGCCTACAAGAACTAACTCGCCGCCCGTACAACCCCAACGAGTGACCCGCAGCGGACGTACTATTCGACCACCTGTACGCTTCGCTTGAAGGGGAGTACTGTAGCCGACGTGCCTTACACCACCTCATTGACGCTGCATTGAAACAGAAGTCGTTCTGATAAGAACGTTAGTAATTGACGTCTGCCAAGGAACGAGAACATTTAGCGTGCGCTCGCGTCGGGAGCTCGGGACGACTGCGGCGCGAGCCGATCTGCGCAACAGTTTTGTTCCGATACAACGGACGGATTACGGCGGACTGAGGAAACATTGGCGCTACCCGTATTTATATGCGAGCGAGGAGGCCACGCCCCATCACGCCACTTTTCGTGTATCTCTTTTAATTATATAGATTTTAAGTGAAACAGCATTTTGTATCCTCGCGAGTACACTCACTAGTTTTAAGGTAAATTATTGTTATATAAGGAATCATTTTGTAAATATATATTCATTCCATTTAGAAGACTTGTACAACATAATTAGGAGTTTTATTCCACGACTACACTCTCCTAAAGAATATTTTCTGGATATTTATTCAGAAAATGAAGCTATGTGTCCGCATTCTTGCTCCTTACTTATTCCTAATACGTGTAATAAACTTACCCGGGTGAATATTTATGACTGATTTATGTTTAATCTTTCAGAGGAGTTCAAATCAACTTAGCGGTGGTTTTCAGTAAAGTTGTAAACTTTGAACAATGTGAGGTACTTTTTCGAAGAAAGTTATGCATAGGTACTTAAACTTTGCACGTAATGAGCAGGTCATGGTTTTAGAGGAGGTGGATCGTTACGATGCATGTTGATCAAATAACATGGTAGGTATAGGTACATACATGAAAAACCCGAATGTTCCCCGAGACACTAAAAATGCTGAATGTGTCGCAGTGGCATCTTCAGAAAGAAACCAAATGAAACAATCGACTGATAGGGTAAATTGCATGTCACTGGTCACCCCCCCCCCCCCCCCGTAACTAAAAAAAGAAAATTAGTAAGAGAAAGAAATGCACATCATGTACTACAGCACGCCGAAAATGAAGCGCAGAAAAGGCTACAAATTGAAGGCTCTTTGGTCACAATCTCTCTCAAATAAGGTCGACATTTGCCGCGCAACTGTCAAAATATTCGGCACGAAATGTTTTTCAATTGTCTTGTGAGCATGACTTTACTTGTCTGATCTTTACTTATAATATCATTGATTCTGAAAGTATTCATACTCAGTATCTTCGTACAAAATAGTCACACCATGTCATTTTCTAAAGTGACCAGTTAGTGACATAATTTACAATATCTTTCTGTATATTTTTTCTATTTTTTTTTTTAACTACATAGGCCTAGCAAAAATTAGGTATATCGTATCAAAATACAGAATTCACATTTCGCCAAAGATAATTCAGAGGCGTGTGAAGTTACGGGGCGTAGCAATCCGGGCTGCCGCATCCCGCAGGATTTAATCTTAACGTTATGAAGTCGTTATAATCTCGCCTAATACAAATGGATTCGTATTGTTCGTTGGAAACAGCTGTTTGTTATGAACATACACCAGACAGATGGGAGGGCCTTTGGCTTATCATTCACTACAATTCTTCTACCAGTTTTCGAGGGGATGAGGTACACCCATATAGCACACCTCTACAAACTTATACTGAAACAAAACTGTCAATGCAAAAACCGGATAAGTGCGAGTCGGACTCGCGCACGAGGGTTCTGTAGAAAGATTTTAAAGCTTTTCCCAGTGTTTTAATATTCCAGTGTTAGCAGAGCCCTGCTCCTAAGCAAAATGTACGCAGTGTGGGGGGCAACTTATATTGGTCTCCGAAATGTACAGACATACATAAAACTTTAAGATTTTGTAAATTTTCCGAGTGATTGTGCTATAAGAGCTACCTTCATACCAAATTTCAAGTTTCTAGGACAACTGGAAGTACCCTTTAGGTTTTCGGGGTCCTGCAATTTGTATGGAAACAACCATTTTAATGACTATATTTTTTGATTGCGTTGACTTAGAAGGTTGATCTTAATTTCAGCATGCTATCTCCACGCGTTCCAGAGAAAAAGGGTCTTGACAGACAGATAGACAGACAGATGGACAACAAAATGATCCTATAATGGTTCCGTTTTTTCCTTTTGAGGTACGGAACCCTAAAAAACACAATCAACAGACCCTATGCATTTCGCACAGACTTGATGTAAATTTGGCAGAGGTTAAATCGTGTGTTGATATATCCGTTCCTTTCCTGCTCTAAGGTTCTGAACATCGAGGACTAGAACAAGGTTAATAATTATACGGAAAGCTTTATTAACCTCTAATGTAATTTTCTCTCTGCATACTACTTCAATCTTAAATGCGCTTTACTTTAGTCTTAGTCTTTGTGCGTCTCACTTTCCCTACAAGGCTGATTTCACTCCAGGAGCATTTAAATTTGACCGTACCTTCTAAACGGATAAATAGATTGTTTCCTTATTAAAAATATAGTTTAATCGAGATGGTTTTTAGCTAACTGGTAAAGTAATTTTTGAGATTGATTTTGAAATAAAAATGTGGGTTTTCAGCTTCACAAATTTACCCGCAGCCAATGGCTTCCCGCGATCTTTACAATACGCTACACAATTGTATCCACTGTAAGTACCTATAGAATTATATTTACGTTTGTGAATTAGAGTGGTAACCTGTCTTAACAAAATATTACCAATCTAATATTATCCTAAAGTCTTGCTAAACATCAGTAGACAGTTCGGTTTAGGTCTTTAGAATCCCCAGAACTCTAGATTGTAACCGGATGTTAGTGCAGTGACGGTAACCAGCAGCAAACCAAAATATATGAGTCCGAGCCACACGTACATTTTGTATCATACAACGTCAGTCACATGTGTCATCGATAAATGATTTCGTTTAGTGGATGTAAACAAGCTGTGAAGTTTCGGCTAAAGGATCAACTCTTGGATTCATGCCAAATCGGTATCGCACGATGGAACGTCTGATATAATGTCTAGATTTTGTTAGGGAACGTTTTATCTAAGTCTGGGTTCTATTTAAACTGAAAAGAGTGTCTGTAAATATATTTCAAAGAGACGAGAAAGTGTTGTAAATATGTATACGCTTTTGTTATGTGAAAAATGACACCCTTGTCAAAGCAGTTTTACATATGGCTTAATATGTTCTGCTGAGAATGGATGAGGATTGAGACGACAAGACAACATAGGTATTTTGGGCAGCTCACTGGCCTCTATCTCACCGACTTTACAATGTCAGTTTACAATGACAATTCGAACTACGTTTCTTTGCCAATATGAGGTGCGCTAAAACGAAAGCTCTTCAAGTCAGCAATTGGTCATGCTTCATATTTTTGTTGTATGGTTTTTATAATTTATTTGACAAATATAGACTATTTTAAGAAACCGATTTCGGTATTTTTGTATTTATTGAATCCTATCTACATTAAAAATAAATATTAATTTATTGCTGACGCATTATGGATAATGTAGTCTTCGCCTGCTCAAAAAAAAATTACAGTAAAGTCTATGGTTAAGTCAACGTCAAGGTGTTAACATCAACGCGGACGGGACGGCTAACCTCAAAAAAAAAAAAAAAACACTAACACTAACTGATGACTAAATGACTAACTGAACTTGTTTGAAATGGAAGGCTATGAGTGCTTCGTCCCTTTATGTCCGAATAACAACAGGTATAACCCGGGTTTGTTATTCGTACCAATCCCAGAAAGACGGCGAGAGGAATGGTGTCGTGAAGTGAAGCAAAAAATACTCCAAGAACTATTTGCAGTTTTGTTGTGAAGATCATTTATTTTTACACAATGGTTTAACAATAAAGTCTTGACCATTGAGTACTCGAATAAATTAGATTGTATTTATTATTATAATATCGCTGAAATAAGAGGAGCTAAAGCAAAATAAAACATTGCTTTAGCTCCTCTTATTTCAGCGATGTTGTGGTTGCTAGAATTCGTCATGAACTCCAGTTTCATAACATTGTCCACTTGTGGCAAAGTGCGAGAGTCGGCTTTTTCGAAATTAGGCGTCCATTTTGCCATTTTCAGTGCCGTTAGACGATAAAATGCTGCTGGTTTTACTCATTGTGCTTAAATAACAAATAAACAAACAAACTACAAAACGAAACGACGAGTCAATGTCAAGTTTGAGTTTGTGTTTGATATAGATTAGACAGACGTCGTTTTTTTTTAAATAAAATAAGCCAAAGGAATCATTATCCATTAAGCGTTTGATGACGCACAGAAAGGTAATTTGAAGGTCAAAACATTTCAACGAATATCTTAATAATGTAAGACTTTTTTTTTAATCTGATATACAGAAACTGTACCGAAAGCTTGTTTCTCGAAATGGTTTTGAGATTTCTATACATATATAAAAAGTTAGCATGGCCAATTGGCACCGAATTGTCATTGAAAACTGACATTTGTGAAGGTGGTGAAATAGGGGCAAGGACGTCGTCCTGTTGGCCGAATCACTGAGCTGCTGTGGAGGCGGTTACGTTGGCGAGCCTCTCGGGAGGCCAAGATTATTTTTGGGTCCAATCCAGTTATTTAGACAGAATGCCTTGTACTGAATATATGCAGGGTGCGAACCGTCAAGAACTCAGCTATTAGAGGTTCAGTAAGTCTATGTGAACTGAACACCCCTGTAAAGTTATCATTTGTATAAATTTAATTAAATAAAAACATTCTCCCATACATTAATTACCTGAGCTGGTTGATAATAGTTAAACATAGGAAAGAAAAAAGTTCACAGGGGGTGCTCATTAAGACTTACTCAACCCCTAGCTGAATTATTGACGGTTCAATGAAACGCACCCTGTAGCCATAATCAAATCTATGAACAATATATTCTAAGTAGGTTGGTTGTGCTTGTAAACTTCGATACAATTCTGTGTTGTAAACGTAAAATAAAACCTTTGAAAAATCGTTCTTTCATCACAAACTGTTAACGCCAATAGATATAACTCTTTATAAGTTCCCAATTTAATACTACTAGCGCCATCTAGCGCGCGAGACCTCAATCTAAGATTCCACGTACATACAAATATTTAGTCAAATCAATGACTTTCTTTTCAAATTAGAAATTCGCCATTTTTGTCATACGAGCCATTTCCGCTACCTATCCCTTTCCCGCACAACCTCAGCGCATACGTGCGAAAGAGATAGACAAAGGAAGACTATCGCTGACATTTGTGCAAGTTCTCCGAAGACCGCGCCCGCGTCGGCATGGCTGCCGTCTTCGCTCCGCTCAAATTAATTTAAATACTGTGAAAAACTGAACTATTTTAACTTTACGGGAGCTCCCGCGATCGTGTGTAGCAAGGAATTGGATTTTTAGTGTTCGTGGTGTTCGTATTTGTCCCTGGAGTGACTCAGGGCTCCTCGGCCCACAGCACGCGCCACGTGGAAATCCTAAGGAAGGATCCCCATCACCGGCGAAGACGTAAAGCATCTCAACAAGGATTAGAGGTATTGTGCTTCCCCCGCTTCCCTTTTCTCATATACAGTCCACTATCTTTTCATAATTCCGCAAAAGAGCTTTGGCAGCTCCATAAAAGTGGTCACTTCGAAACGGATGCTTTTAAAGCAATCCATTGATTTAAAATAGGACGTTTTCATTCTAACGTGTTTCACGTAGTTTCATAAATAAGTACCTATCCACCCGCCTTTCTCAAAGTGTGTTTGCCATTGCTCACCGCACCTTATTATGGTAAAAATAAGTTTACCTACTATTCCGCGTCTATATCTTTATTATTATTGAGTTGGTAAGGGCATTACGTTCCTATTTACCTATACTTATAAGTACCGCATCCCGCATCGGTCAAGGACATTGAGTTCCTAACCGCTAAATACCGCTTATTTCGTGGCCATATACCGATAAATTACAGGTATCAACCACGTTCGCTTCATTCTAGGGCATTGAGTTCCTATCCGCTTCTTTTCCACATTATTTTGTGTACAATACACAATATCGGTATTTATTTACCTAACCCGCGCCGCTCAAGGACAATACGTTCCTATTTTACGACATTTTATGTTTTAGTTCACCCGTTTGTTGTTTTACCCCGCATAACAATAATAAATTGGTGTACATATACGTACCTAAATCGCATTATTTAAAGTCATTGCGTACTTGAATAATATTCTCTAAGTGTTTAAATACCTACCACCGCTCCGCTCCGCTCGTATTATTCCCGTATTTCAATTTAAGTACTTACCTCAACACACTAATTTACTTGTTAAAACTATATGTTTTATCCCGCAATAATTAAAGCAATCGTGCCTTCAAAAATATCAGCTGTCTAGCTATTGTTAGGTACTTACCTACGTTGTAGATATAAGCTTGCTCAAAGGTCATTAACCCGCTCGCTCGCTACGCTAAAAATTGATTGTCTTACATGCAGCTTTATTTCGATTATTGACGTTATAATTGCATTTTGTTGAAACCGCAACATTAATTTAGAATTTTCTATAATCTTGTTATTGTTCATTAAAACTTCAAAATGCCTAAAGGAGAAACTGAACTCTCGGAAGACGAAATACAGTTGCAAATCGCTTTGTCGCGCCGCGATTCTATTTTTGCTAGAATACAAAGTATTTACGATTGTTCAAAACGCATTTTAACAGGCGAGCGTGAATCTCGTGAAAGGGAACATTTTCTGTGTTCGTGCATTAACTTAGATAGTTTGCGAAGTGATTTTCAAGATGCAAATAATAGGCACATCAGTCTAAGTTTAAAGTTGAACCCTGACTCGAAGTTAGAAATGTTAAAAGATCAAACGTGGACCTCATTTGAGGATTTATTTTGCCGCATTAAATACCAGTATACAAAACTGACGTCTTCTGAAAGTTCGAGTAACTCGTCCTGCATTAATATGCCTAGGCAGCAAACTCGGTTACCGCCGATCGAGTTGATGTCATTCGACGGCGACATTCGCAATTGGCCGAGTTTTTACGCTAGCTTTAAGGCGACCGTCCATGACAACAGTTCGCTTACTAATACTGAAAAGTTGTATTATTTGATGGGTAAATTGTCAACAAAGGCCCAGTCCGCGTTCGCCGGCACTACGCCGTGCGGAGAGAACTACGATCTCATATTTAAATCGCTCGTTCAAAAGTATGACGACAAACGTATGCTCGCCTCGAGCTATTTAAATCAAATATTTGATTACAAGCCTTCGGCATCCGCGTCCATTCATGCCCTTGAAACATTTACAGACAAATTTGTCTCAGCAGTAAATGCTTTAAAAAATCTTAAAATAGATAATTTAACAGATTTTATTTTACTGCATGTCGCTCTTAAAAAACTCGACTCAGAAACAGTGAGATTGTTTGAAATGGATTCGAGACATGTTCCAATCCCGAATTTTGATAGTTTGGTGAAATTTGTAAAAGATCAGCTGCGAGTTATGCAGAATTCTGATTCGAGTTCGAGTTCCAGTAGTAACACCGCCGCGAGAAAGTACGCACCTCGGGCTTCCTCTTATAATGAAAAACCGTTCAAAATGCCGCAGCCTCAGACTTATGTGGCTGTTTCTGACATGCATAAGTGTTTGTGTAGTAATATTGTACACGAACACTTATACAAATGTCCCGCGTTTTCGAATAATATGAATCCTAGTAGCCGCTATAAGTGTGTTAAAACTCGTAACGCTTGTATAAACTGTCTGAGTGTCAGGCATAGGGTTGGCAGTTGTCAATCAAATATCGCATGTAAAGTTTGTTCGCAAAAACATCACACACTTTTACATTTCGAATCGCGTAACGACGCGGTCCCGCTCGCGACCGTCGCGAACCCGGTGATCGCTACCGCTGAAAACTTCGCGCCTTTGACGCCGCCGCTACCGCCGCCGCATGCGTCTCAAGCCGCCGGCCAGCTCGCGCTCCGCGCCGCCGCCACCCCGCCCGCACCGCTGCTGCCGCCCGCGCCGCACGCGCACTTCGCTGTACCGGCGCGCGAGACGCGCACTGTTTACGATGATTCGGGAGCTCCGATATGTAACACGTCCATTGCCGCGCCGACCGCTTACTCCGATGGGAACTCGCGCGCTCAAAGTACGCAATGTACGTCGCCGGTTACGGTATTACTCGCTACAGCTGTGGTTATTGTTCGCGACTGTAATAATAAACAACATTTAGTTCGTTGTCTTTTGGATAGCGCCTCGCAGAGCCATTTCATCACTGCAGATTGCTGCAAACGTTTAGGTTTGAATAAAATGGATCCGAATAACGCATATTCAAAAGTTAAGGGTATTGGCGGGACGGAAAAACCTGTTAAGGGTTCCGTCAATTTTCACTTTTCGTCTCGCTTTAATTTAAACGTTCAGTATAACGTTTCTTCGCTCATTGTCGACAATATTACTGACAATTTACCTACCGCGTGTGTTGACACTGCCGCACTGCCGTATCTAGAGGGTTTACCTTTAGCTGATGAGTCATTCCACGTTCCTGGCCGCATCGACGTGCTGATAGGGGCTTCGCTTTTTTCGCAGCTACTGCTACCGGGCTTGGTCAGTAGCAACTCGTCAGCGCCTCCCGCTATACAAACCGTGTTAGGTTACGTCATTATGGGGACGGTCCCCACATTAACGTTACCACAACGTAAGGCTCCGCTTTGCTGCTTTGTACAGTGCAGTAACGAATCCGAATCTCTCGATTCGGCATTAAAAAGGTTTTGGGAGATTGATGAATCGCCGGTTACTAAACCTACTAGTACGCAGTCTTGCGAGGAGCTTGAATGTGAGCATTTCTATCGAGAAACTACTGAGCGCGATGTTAAAAGTGGTAGGTATACCGTCGCGTTGCCTTTTCGCTCAGACGTGTTTTCTTTAGGTAATTCTATTGATGCCGCGCGTAAACGCTACTTTTGTCTCGAAAGAAAGTTAGATTCCGCGCCCGCTTTACGCACCGCTTATAATAATATCATGCGCGAGTATGTTGATAACGGGTATTTATCCCCGGTTCCCGACACTCATGACGACGACAGTCAACCTGACTACGTAATTCCGCAGCACGTCGTTGTTCGTCTAGATAAAACGACAACCCCATTACGCATGGTTTTGGACGCTAGTTGCAAGACAAGCTCGGACGTGTCGCTTAACGATGTCTTGCATGGCGGCCCAAATTTACAAGGTGATTTATTCACAATAATTTTAAATTTCCGCTTGTTCACTGTCGCGCTTTCAGCGGATTGCAGACAGATGTTCTTACAGATTGGGGTACGCGAAAGCGACCGCCGCTTTCAGCGCATATTGTATAGGTTTAGTTCAAATGAACCGTTGGTCTTGTACCAATTTAATCGTGTATGTTTCGGTTTAAAGTCGAGTCCGTATCACGCACTGCGCACTGTGCGGCAGTTAGTCACCGATGATGGTCATATGTACCCGGAGGCACGCGATATCGCTTCTAGTTCGCTTTACATGGACGATATAGTGCACAGTGTGGGATCGGAGTCACAAGCCACCGAGGTAGCGCGTCAGCTAATCCAGCTCTTTAAGGGGGGTCAGTGGGATTTGGTCAAATGGACTAGTAATTCGCAAACTGTGCTGGATAGTATACCAGCTTCTCACAAGGTTGATGAGCAATTAGAATTCGAAAAGTCTATTGAACAGAAGGTTCTGGGACTACGCTGGTCTAAATACGATGATTGTTTTCGATTCAAAGTTGCCGCGCCCGATGATAAATGCACTAAACGTACTATCTTGTCTACAGTAGCCCGTCTATGGGACCTCATGGGATTTGTCGCTCCCGTCGTCTTGTACGCCAAGCTGCTTATTAAAGAGTTGTGGTTATTAAAGCTCGATTGGGACGATACTCCGCCGCGCCATATAGTTAATACATGGCATAAATTCTGTTCAGATCTTCCTCAATTAAATGAGTTTCAAATACCGCGTCATATAGGTGTTATCGATGGTTGTACTTTTCGCTTACTAGGCTTTTCAGACGCCAGCGAGCGCGCTTACGGCGCCGTTGTATACGCGCACATTACTCGTGCAAACAATGTCACGGTGCAATTGCTATGTGCTAAGTCGAAGGTCTCACCTGTTAAACCGCTGTCTGTTGCCAGACTCGAACTCTGTGGTGTCGAGTTATTGGCTAAATTACTTCGCCGCGTTCATGATACGTATAATCAGCGTTATGACATATCAGCTATTTATGCCTTCACTGATTCCAAGGTCACCCTTTGTTGGTTGAATTCCTCTCCGCACCGATGGCAGACGTTCGTCGCCAACCGCGTCGTTAAGACTATTGACAACATTCCTGCTGAATACTTCTATCATGTCGCCGGTACTGATAATCCCGCAGACTGTTTGTCTCGAGGCTTGACGCCTGATAAATTGATCGGACATCCATTATGGTTGAATGGACCCTCCTGGGCTAGTCTGGATCCTTGTCAGTGGCCTATAAATAAGGTTCATGACTCCGAAGTTGATGTCATTCCAGAGGAGAAGGTTCATGCTCATCCAGTCGTCGCTGATAAGGAATGGGACTCTCCCATATTAGCTTTAGCTGATCGCGTCTCATCCTGGTCAAAGTTAATTCGCATTATTGTATTTATGTACCGATTCCTGAATCGTAGTCTGCGCCGGGGTAACCTCGCTGTCACCGCGTTCGACGGAGATTTCGCAGAACGAATCCTGATGTGTCATGTGCAACAAAAACATTTCTCCAAGGATGTAACTAATTTAAATCAAGGAAAGAATTGTTCCCCGGCTCTCATGAAGCTTAAACCGTTTATAGATAAAGACGTCATTCGAGTAGGTGGACGATTAGCTTATTCCGCTGAAAGTTTTGACATGAAACACCCAATTGTGTTGCCGCGACGTGATAATGTAGTTGAATTGCTCATAGATTACTACCACAAGAAACATTTACACGCCGGTCCGGAACTTTTAATGTCGCTTTTGAGGGAAAAATACTGGATTTTATCTGCCAGACGGATTATCCGTTATAAAATTCACAAGTGTAACACGTGTTATAGACATAAACCACAGGCGGGCTTCACGCCAATCATGAGTGATCTCCCGGAACAACGCGTTACTCAAGCTTCCAAAGCTTTCGCGCATACTGGCTGCGATTATGCTGGCCCTATACGATACACTCCCATTCGCGGTAGGGGTGTAAGGAGCCGTAAGGCCTATTTATGTATTTTTACCTGCTTGACTACCAGAGCTGTTCACGTTGAACTAGCTACAGACTTGACTACTGTCAGCTTTGTGTCTGCACTCAAACGCTTTCTATCGCGCCGCGGTCCCGTGCAGTGCATGTATTCGGACAACGCTACGAATTTTAAAGGTACATGCCATTATCTCCGCGATTTATACAACTTCTTAAATAAAGAGTTCCGTCCGCACCTTGAAGAGGAACTCACAGAGAGTCGTATCTCATGGAAATTTATTCCACCAGCATCGCCGCACTTCGGTGGTTGTTGGGAAGCTATAGTTAAAACGGTCAAAACACATTTGTTTAAAACAATAGGGCAGCAAATACTGTCGTATGAAGAGTTAGTGACGATTCTTACTCAGATTGAGTGTTTGCTGAATTCACGCCCTCTTACGGTCCTTAGCGCTGATCCGTCTGAGCCTAAGGCTCTAACTCCAGCACACTTTCTTCACACCGCGCGTCTTTACTCGCTTCCCGCTCCTATAGTAGCTTCTACACCAGACAATCTGCTTGAAAGACATTCATTGTTGGATAAGATGGTGCAGTCTTTTTGGAAAAGGTGGCGAAGCGAATATCTCCATAGTTTACAACTCAGACAGAAATGGAATAAAACTAGTGATGATGTTAAGGAAGGCACGGTTGTTATAATTAATAATGAGAACTCACCACCGCTATCATGGCCTCTTGGCATCGTGAAAAAATTGCATCCTTCAAAGGATGGCGTCACTCGCGTCGTTTCGGTCAGAACGGCTACAGGAACATTAGTCCGTCCGGTAGTACGTCTGTGCCCATTACCAACTCAATAATTTACAGTACTTTAAAGAATATTTTCCCCAGTTTTCTTCTTCTGTAAAACTAAAAATCGCTTGTTTTCTTAAAGGTGACCCTTTAAGGCGGGGGGAATGTTACCGCCAATAGATATAACTCTTTATAAGTTCCCAATTTAATACTACTAGCGCCATCTAGCGCGCGAGACCTCAATCTAAGATTCAACGTACATACAAATATTTAGTCAAATCAATGACTTTCTTTTCAAATTAGAAATTCGCCATTTTTGTCATACGAGCCATTTCCGCTACCTATCCCTTTCCCGCACAACCTCAGCGCATACGTGCGAAAGAGATAGACAAAGGAAGACTATCGCTGACATTTGTGCAAGTTCTCCGAAGACCGCGCCCGCGTCGGCATGGCTGCCGTCTTCGCTCCGCTCAAATTAATTTAAATACTGTGAAAAACTGAACTATTTTAACTTTACGGGAGCTCCCGCGATCGTGTGTAGCAAGGAATTGGATTTTTAGTGTTCGTGGTGTTCGTATTTGTCCCTGGAGTGACTCAGGGCTCCTCGGCCCACAGCACGCGCCACGTGGAAATCCTAAGGAAGGATCCCCATCACCGGCGAAGACGTAAAGCATCTCAACAAGGATTAGAGGTATTGTGCTTCCCCCGCTTCCCTTTTCTCATATACAGTCCACTATCTTTTCATAATTCCGCAAAAGAGCTTTGGCAGCTCCAACAAACAAAACAAAATGAAGACGGGTAAATAAATTTCAATTCATTGAGACCTGTTTGTCGGAAATCTGAATGTATTTTATTCTACACTCGTAAAACAGACGTGTTTAGGTAAACAAATTGGATGCATTTATTTGTCTTTCTTTAATCGACCCTGCGTACCGTGCGAAAGAACATAGCGTATATAAATACAGTTTCATCATTTTACTTTATATGAAAACCGGCTATGTAATGAAATGAGTTATTATACGAACGTGATCAAAATATTATTAATAATAAATAAATATCGTGGGACAATTTGACCCCAATCGACCTAGTCCCACACTAGGCAAAGCCTGTTCTATGGGTACTATATATTATAATACATATTAAACATCCAAGACCCAAGAACAAACATTCGTATTCATCATAAAAAGATCTGCCCTGACCGGTAATCTAATCCAGAACCTCAAGCTTAATAGTGAGGGTCTCTAACTACTAGGCTATCCGGTCGACCTCGTATTGACAGCGTTAATTGCAGTGTTTATATACTCTTAAAGTTATTTTATTAAATAACGTAGAGGCAATTTTTTTTTACTAGCTGTGCCTTCTGAAGCAGCGGTTACAGAACATCGTAAATTTAGCAAAATATTTACTTTGCGCATATATTATATCGCTTTATTGTTTCTAGTTTAGTACTAACAAAAACGCGCAAACAACTCGATTTAATGGCTAAACGTAATATTTTACGTGTATTGTAAAAATGTTATGAAAACCAAAGTGTACGTGATACTCTTATCATTCCATAAGCCGCTATAAATCAGGCGGAAGAAATCGTAAAAGTCTAGATGCCTGGATCTTAAAAATGTTAATCTTATAATAATAATAATAATATCATGGGACAAATTGACACCAATTGACCTAGTCCCAAACTAGGCAAAGCCTGTACTATGGGTACTAGACAACGGATAAACATACTTATATAGATAAATACATACTTATATACATACTAAACATCCAAGACCCGAGAGCAAACATTCGTATTCATCATACAAACATCTGCCCCGACCGGGATTCGAACCCGGGACCTGCGAAGACCAACTACTTGTATCGTGTACAACATGGTTTATGACTGTGTCACTCAGCTATAAAAGTGCCTTTGGTAGTTTGTACGGAGGTCAGTCTAAGTTGGTTAGGTTATCCAATTATAAAAGTTGAAAAACCCCCGACATCGTCATTTCAAAGTTCAATATTTCAAAAACGGGTGAACCGATTAAAATGAAACTTACTTAGCGTTGTTAGCTAAGTCGGTTGTTATATCTCGATTAAAGTAGCTTTCGATTAAAAACAAACGCATGGAAATCGGTCCATCCGTTTGTGAGCTATGAGGCCACAGACAGATATACAGATACACAAGTCAAACTTATAACACCCCTCTTTTTCGTTGGGGGTTAAAAAAAGATATGTCAAGATTGTTACCTTCTCTCTAATGCTAAAAAAAACCAAATGTAAATGTGAGTTTCATATTGGCAGTGAAACGTTGTCACAATACGCAAGCTCTTGGACATTAAAAGTTCCGGAATAATCCGTTAGATGGCGCTTTTCCGCACTTAGGTGAATAATATTAATTTAAATCTAATAAAAAAATTGCATCGGTTGTAAATTAATTAATTAACAACCGCTACTTGCACTTAGCCAACATAAAACACATAAAAAACTACATTACACACTACACACGTTGGTATTCAAAATGAGAAACTCAGACACGTCCATGGGCGTCGCCCAATTCAAAATCATTTGGTTATCCGTATCCGGTTCCATACAACCATAAAACCGCCTGTACGGCTGGGAGACCTTACATTTCTCTACAACTCCTGAGTGGAACCAGCCAGCCCAGAACTTTGTAAGAATACTGATCTTACTACTACTATACGATACTACTTGTGTCTTTTATTGTAATTTATTTTAATTCTATAGGTTTCCACTCTGTTACTCTGTCCGAAGCATTACTGTACCTTAATAGCGCTCCGGACAGTTAATTACAATTTAATTCGTCCCTATTCCACTGCTCTACGGTTATAGACGTAGCGCTTATTTTAAAACCTAACGGCTTCCTAGAACGGTTGGAATTTAAAGTTCCAACGGTCACTTTGTGTAAATCTGTTATAACACTCTCACTAGAAACCTGTAAAAGCTTACTCTCTGACTCTAGCTAAATTGTAAATCCATATGACCCTCCGTATTGCCATGCACTGCTAATCTGGTTCCCACTCCCTCGGGAATGGTCGGACTGGAGAGCGGAATATGGCAGTGCGAGCATACCATGGACGTTTGGCTCACACCAGGTTATTTACAGGGCAACTACGCTACCCGTGGAAAATCTCTCTACCCACTACTGGTTCCTAACGGACCCCTGCCAACCTCTCGCAGCCTGATCAGAGGCTAGCCGTTGGCACGCTACGGTCCCCTTCACACCATCTCTACACCACGACATTACACGAGCCCCCTGGTCACTCCTGGTTGCTCTACGACGCCTGCGCCCTATTTTCGCCGTCGCCGGAGGATCCAGACACCCGAGGGAAGTGTAGGCCACATTAGCGTGTAATGATCCCAGTAACTTCAAAAGTGTCTTCGAACTCAATCCCCTGAGATTCTCTATTTTACTTGTCAAATTAGCCTACCGATTTTTGTTTAAATAAATGTATTAAACTTGCAATTTGTTTCCTTCACAAAAACCCTAGGTAGGCTACCTAAAACAGACTGCTTCTCCTGTAAACGGCCTGTGACAACGTAGATCGTATTGTTATTTAACTGACATTGGTAACGTTGGTGAAATAGGGTCCAGTTTTATAGATAACAATACAATACAATACAATAACTCTTTATTGAATACCACATAACAGGCAAAACAAGAAATAAGGCACAAATAAAATACAAGGTAGCAAGCAACGGGTTACAGTGGAACTGCAATGGAAAATGTAAGGGCAGTCATAGCTTGGCAGTTTAAAGTGCAGTCGGAATACAGGATGTTCTACGGCGGAGGTGATTACTTGCTAGTAAATGTTTTTTTTTTTTTACTATAAACTGACCAGTGATTGACCCCTATCTCACTTGATGGAAGGTGCAGATGAGGCCTAAGGTGTAACTCACTGGTTCAGTAACAGCCTATTTACTCAAGCCTTGAAGAGCCCTAGATTGTACCCGTCCGGAAATGCAGTAAACGTAGGAAACGTAGTAGTAAATAATTTGTTGAATCGGGCGTTACTTAGCGGAGGTCCATATTTATGAACTAAATTACTAATTAATTAATTATTATTATTGCTTCTATAATGGCCTCGTGGAGAGTGCCGAAATGCGTCAGCGTTTAGTTTAGTGGTGGTGGTGACAGTTGGGTCTGTGTGGCATGTTGATTCGTGTAGCAGTGGAGGCGGAGGTGTTGCTTGAAAACATACATTTGCCGCAGATATAACTATTTTTCACTTGTGGTCGTGGGTGAGCAAAGTAATTGTTTTTAGTTCATAACGTAGTAGTAGTTCTTCTGTCAACTTTTCACTTGTTTTATTGATGTGTTCGTCAAAAACCGACGTTTCAACAATAAAGTTTTTTAACCGTCTTCGTTACCACGCCGTTAATTCACGCAGCTAACTGTACAGAAATAAGTAGATATTACAGCAATACCTATTGCTCTTCACTAGCACAACAACTATAATATTTCCGTAATTGTTTCCGATGAAAGACGAGGGAATATATTTCTCTTTTATTATCCTCCGACTCCATAGCAATTGTGTACGTAAATAGAATGTTGTCGCCCACGCATAGGTACTTTATTAAAAGAAATACTGTCGGAAAATGTACGCTTCCCTTAATGAAATCTCTTGCGCCTAATGAATGACACATTGCGAGTTAGGACCTTGTGCGAGGTTCGTCCGGATCTCTACCACCATTTTACTCGCTAATCCTACCGCTAAGCAGCAGCGCTACACTGTTGTGTTCCGTTGTGTAGAGTAAGACAGCCGGTGTAATTACGGGCACGAGAGGCATTTCATCTTAGCTCTCTAGGTTGGCAACGCATCTGCAAACCCCCGGGGACAGGTTGGCGAATTTATCCGTCATTAAAGCATCGCAGAAATTCTTGGTAACCTAGTGGTAGATCTATGGCCTCAGGGGCAGAAGATCGTGGGTTCGAACCCAGGTTTACACCACTGAGTTTTCGGAATTTAATTTAATTGTGTGTGTGTGTGAAATTCCTAAGATCCGCACTGGGCCCGCGTAGGAATTATAATACAGCCCAAGCCTTCTCATTCTGAGAGGCCTGTGCCCAGGAGTGGCACGTATGATATTGTTTGTTGTCGACATGTGCCAATTTGCCCATAGTAATTCAGACGTAAACGCGAACGCGATCAAGATGTTTTTTTGGTCGTCAATTACACTAGAATCTGAGACTCTAGTATAATCGACGGCCAAAAAAATACGTCTTGAACGCGTTTGCGTTGAAGTGTCAAATACTCGTAGTATGAGAATTGTCTATTGGTATGTGGCACCAGTGGCGCTGCCAATTACAACGTAAACGCGAACGCGAACGAAACTTTTTTTTTGGTCACTGATTACACTAGACGCTCTGACTCTCGGAGTCATCGAAAGTCTTGATTTCGTGATGAAGTTCGCTCGATATTTCATAATTATATAATATCATGGGCGTTAGCATCTGTTCATGTTATTATTTTGTCTGTTTCTTCGATCGGGCCCTCGTAAAAATGCGTTCTAGGAATCAGTCTCGTAATTAGTTATTTAAACCTGGTTTCTTATGTTTTAATCTTCCATAATTCATCTGCTACACGGATGTTTTTAAACGGGCAATAACTCATAATAGTTTACAGTACGGCCAATGATGTCGATAACGTATGCAAAGCAACGTCTAATTATTCTTCGAGTCTTTACGTCGAAATACGTGATTGAAATTAAAAAGTATCATCATCATCAAATACAAAAAACATATACATACAGTGAGACGTAGAACCTCCTTCTTTTTTGAAATCGCTTAAAAATACATAATTATGATTATTGCGAAAGCTTTGATCCCTTTTTAGGATTCCCTACCTCAAAAGAAAATTTGTTATTTTTTTTCTTAAATATTTAATCAAAGTTGTAATATAGTTTAATAATAAAATAATAATAATAAAAGACATTTTTATTTACTAACACACAGATTCACAGAAATATATTATAACAAAAGGAGAGATACAGTAGGTATGGGGCAAACAGGGAATGAGACTCGGCGAGCCCGCTGGTTTTCAGTCTCCAACCAGGACTATAACTATTTATGATTTCATTTATTACTATTTTCTTGTTTCTTTAAAAAAACGCCATCCTAGGTATAAATGGGCGTTTTCAGTGAATCATTAATTAGTTAACTATGGTAACTTAAGTAACGCTTGACGGCACAAGTTAATGAATTGCCCAAACACGCAAGAATTGCTTAGATACGACTGCAGGAAATTCCACTAGCTGTTCCAACTGTCACTAAACTATGGGGTTCACTTCCCAAATCGACGATTATTACCGCGTGTTTAGCGATGAAATGGTAGTAGGGGTCGCAGGGGTTGCCAGCTTACATACATAACTAGCATAAAAAGTAAAAAGCCATGATCTCAAAAGAGTATATTTTAGTATTTTTTTATTACGATTTTCTTAATAATTTTTTTTAATCACGATCCAAATTTAAGTATTGTGATCTTTGGAGAAAATAATAATACGCGTGTTTTTTCTTTTAGTATCACAAATAAAACTAAAATATTGGCATAATTATGACTCCACAAAGTTTTCTCAAAAAAAATACAACAATTGTGTGTCTATAGTAGAATAGGGTGCGTTTGACTAGGTGATTTAATTTTGAAAAATTATACAATTTATTTTCCAAAAGTAGAGTCTACTATTCCTGATGCTTACAAAAAATGTGGATGGTGAAGTGAAAAAAGTTAAATATCTACTGAAACAAGAATACACAGAAAACCAAAAAAATGTGACTAACCCCGGAGATCGAACCCGGATCCTTGACATTGCGTGTCACGTGCCATACCTATTACACCAAAGTTAGTACCTACTAACTCTTCTTGTTTCAGTAAGTATATAAAGTAAATTAAATTAAGTTTTTAATAAATAAAAAACTGCATAATAGTATAGTGCATGCATACAGTATAAAAACTTTGCATAAGTTGACTATTGGTTTTATCGTAACGTAATAATATCTGCTGCATATTACAGAAGCGAAACTATTTTATACTAGTCATTTATAAATAGTGAAATAAAAACGGATCACTCACGTATATAAGTCGAGTTTAGCCCGACGTGTTTCGGACTAATTCGTAGTCCTTCCTCTGGGAGCATAGCCGCGGCGCGTAGTGTGCGTCTCGCTGCCGTTGGGTCGTGCGCTCCCAGAGGAAGCACTACAATTTCATGTTAAAAGTAAATAATATTTAATTATTTACACTATTAATAGAATATTAAGAATACTTTAAGCTACCGTTCCTTATCGGCCTGACAGCGCAACTGAAGAAGACAAAGACAGTGCTCTGTCAGGAACAAGGTTTAAATTTAGAACAGAGCTTCAGCCAGTCGCCAACACACAAAAAAAAACCTCGCTTGTACATTGCATCCTACGCTATGCTAGTTTAGTAGGCTACCCTCGAAGCACTGATAGCCTAGTGGTTTGACCTATGACCTCTCAAGCAGAAGGTTGTAGGTTCGAGCCCCGGCTGGCAACTCTTTTTTTTCGGAATTTATGTGCGAAATAACATTTTTGTAAATTATCTTGAGCTTTTCGGTGAAGGAAAACATCGTGAGAAACCTGCACACTCCTGCGAAGCGATTCAATGGTGTGTGCGAGGTGAGTGAGAGGAGGTTTGTGCTTCTGATGTGCCGTCGGAAACTTTCGGAACTTTCGAAATTTTCCAAATGGGAAAGCTTCAGAAATTTCTCACATTTCCGGATTTGGTTTGAAACTTTCCGAAATTGACAGCGGAAATTTCTTATATTTTTATGAAACTTTCAAGAAACTTCCGACAACTTTTCCAGCTTTTTGGAAACTTTCCCCAACTTGCACATTTGCACACACTTGCACATCAGGTGGTCAAGGAACTGGCTCATAGGAGAGATGATTGGAAGAAACTCCACCGACAAGAGTGTAACTCTTAAGTTTGATGATGATGATGCACATCATTACTCGTGGCCAGCAGTGGGACGTAAAAAAGCTGGTGGCGAGGCAACCCTAAATGGAAGTAGGAAATAAGTCAGGGATTCTGACAGCTAATTCCCACATGACTGACGCGTTACGCTCTTCCGAATAGCAGGATCAATTGCAAATACGAAAGTAACAGCGTGTGTAATCGTACTTAACGAGAGATGTTTCGTGGGGTTGCTGTATCTTTGTTATCTTTATAAACAATCGATAGTTTCACTGTGGGCCGAGCACGAGTTTTCGAATCCTGCTTAAGGTTATCGAGAAATTTGTATGACGTTTGGAACAGCGCCCGCCCGTGAGCGTATTTGAAACTAAAATTTAGGTATGAAGTTTCTCGATTTTGATATAATAACGTCGTTACGTCGTTACGCAGGATTCGAAAACTTCGTGCTCGGGCCTTTGCTGGCCTTTTCTATTTTTAACCCCTAGCGACCGAGGGGACAGACTGGTGTCAACTATTGGGTATTAGGGTGTCAAGCATTGATACGTTTACCTTACAGTCTACACTTTTATTGGATTCTTGGAGTAATCCTTTATACTTACATTATGTTGTAAGAAGGGTCACGGACAGTCAGTTAGTTGAGAAGACTGAGGGCCCTAGTAGGTACGAATATTCGAATCCTGCGTAACGTATCCTTATCGTATCGAAATGGAGAAACTTCATACTAAATTGTAGTTCCAAATACGCTCACGGGCGGGCGCTATTCCAAACGTCATACAAATTCAACATACAATGACAATGCAAAGAAAAATCCGTTAAGCAGCTGGACTTGAACCAACAACCTCGGTAACGGTAATCCGTACCACGCTCCACCAATTAAGCTATACTTAACGTTGGTGTACCTAACGAATTTTTCAATGCCTTGTGTCTAATTTTTTATTTGGAAGATCTCTCCTCAGCGCCATCTATGAGTAGCTTAATCAAGCGGCTCACCCACTACGGAACTTCTACAGTTACGCATTAGTGGCAAGAGATGGAACTAATTTCTGAATCAATAAAAATAATTGATTTATTGATTATTTTGGTTTTTATTTTTATGAAACATTCATAGTATGAAATTCAACATACAATGACAATGCAATAAAATAAAAATTCGATCTCGATAAAATATTCGTACTCGGGCCTCTGTGTTAAATGGTCACAAGGTGGGTTTGAGCATCCTTCGATTATAACAAGGACGATAAAACCAAGACGACTGCCAATGGCTATACGATGTCGCGTTCCCGTAAAATAATGAGCCTGCTGCAGCTAGTTTCACTATAAAGGTCTCTGTAACATAAATTTTGTATGACACTTAGACCTCTGCCTAACACAATAGCGCCATCTATAAACTGAAAGAAAAAACTATTTTAGATGGCGCTATTGTGTTAGCCAGAGGTCTAAATGTATACCAAATGAATGGTACAGATACCCCTCCATAGTAAAACTAGTATCGCATAGACACTGGCAGTCCTCTTGGTTTTATGGTCCTTGATTATAATAAGTCCCCAATTTGAAATAGGTACTTTCTAAATTATTAAGGCCCGTGTGCACCAAACATTAAGGTGCCGTTTAAGTTTTGATCTGTCGTTTACTAATAGCAGACACGAGTAATATAAAGACTGCCAATCTCCATACTAACTTGCGTAGCTCCGAAACATAAGGTTCACTAGATGGCGTTGTTTAGCATGCGTGGGAGTAATACCCCGGCTAAACAACGCCATCTAGTGAACCTTATGTTTCGGAGCTACGCAAGTTAGTATGGAGATTGGCAGTCATTATTACTTGTCTCTGCTAATAGGTACAATTAGTAACTACCGTTTAGGCATTGATGGCTTAAACTTCAGTTTGAAGGTTGATGAAAATGGGCCTAAGTGCGGGTGGTAGGACCTTGTGCGAGGTCCGTCCGGATCGCTACCACCATCTTACTCGCTAAAACTGCCGCTAAGCAGCAGTGCTTGCACTGTTGTGTTCCTGTGTGGAGAGTAAGACAGCCGGTGTAATTACGGGCACAAGAGGCATTTCAAGAGAGCTAAGGCTCTCTAGGTTGGCAACGCATCTGCGATCCCTCCGGGGTTGTGGGTGTCTATGGGCAGTGGTGATCACTTACCATCAGGTGAACCACTTGCTCGTTTGCCTTCCTCGTCGTATAAAAAAAAAAGTACCTACGCAAAATGAAAGCTTTGGTTACCTTATAGCAATAGATACACGTGCCATGTTATTAAATGCGTTTAATATTTTAAATCATGTCTTATACGAAATATTACTTATTATGTGCTTAAAAAAACATTTAATTTAGATTCCCTTTAACAGGAACATAGCCCGTCAATTTTCATAAAGTAAGAATTTTTAATTTTTAGAAAACTGGGGGGAGAAACAAAAAATTACTTAAATTTTTCACTTCCTTGGAACTTCCTTTCATTAAACTTAATTACTTATCGTCAAACCTAGAGTGAAAATAACGTAATAACAGAGCGATTGTAATAAATAACAGCGTATACTTAAAATATCCAAGAAAAATTGGTAACTTAAGAAGAGAAGGGGTGATGCGCAGAAAATCACAACTTTTCTTTTTATTTTCTCTCTCTTTTTTTTTTAGTTTTCCCTTTAAAAATCATTAACTTTCTAAATACTTACTGAATCAAGATTGCACAGAACACAACAGAAATAAGCTTATAGTCTGGGTACCGAACCTCTATGTCCTTGACAATTATACAATCAAGCAGTTAGGTACTATTAGCGATTCGTGGATTAACGATTTAGCGAATCGCTTGGTTTAGTTAATGTATGCAAAAGCACGTCACAAGCAATGTCAAGAACCTGAGTTAATCCCCAGACTAAGCTTTAATTGTTCGTTGTTTTCTGTGTATTCTAGTTTCAGCGAGTATATAAGTATAAATCCAATTTTACTTGAATTCAAACCTTTCCCCCGCCTTGCCAGATGCCTTTGTAATTTATTTTATTCATGTATTTATTTATTTATTTATTCATTAAATTTCATAGCATAACAGTTAAACCAAAGCACTATAAAACTAAGATAAAATTTACAATTAAAACACATAAAATACAAAAACATAAGAGGTAAGTAATTACAATATTACAGAAGAAGGTCGTGCATCCATCTTCTCGCAGAATCTCAAACATTCATCACACACTTGTAACCATTCACTAGCAAATACGTCGCAGCCTATACAATGCTTGGTCCATTCTGTTATCTCAGCTTGTCTCCGCTTCAAGAAGGCTTCGCACTTTGAAAGGAGTTTTTCAATCAATATTAAAAAAAGTCACTTTTATTGGCTCCCACAGAAATAACAAAAAAGAGGATAGAAATGCGTTCGTATTTCTTTCCAGAACCAATGTCACCGCTTTTACCCTTCCGCCTGCCATTATTCAAATAAGCAAAGCACTAGGTATACGCAATCACGCACACAATTACGGACACGTTACCAAATGCATTAACCTAACCAACTTAGAAAAGTTGAAAAACCCCCGAAATTGTCATTTCAAAGTTTAATATTTTAAAAACGGGTGAACCGATTCTAATGAACCTTAGCTAAGAACCATCTCGATTAAAATAGCTTTTGACTGAAAAAAACCGCATCGAAATCAGTCCACCCGTTTGGGAGCTATGATGCCACAGACAGATACACAGATACACATGTCAAACTTATAACACCAGTCTTTTTTGTCGCGGGTTAAAAATACCACTTCAGAACACATGTGTCACGCCGACCTTCGAGCAATACTGAGTCACAATTCACGCACTTGTGGCGTACGCGTCACAAGCGTGACGTCAAGGTCACGCAACCGTGCCACTTCAATACTCTTTTTAACCCCCGACGAAAAATAGGAGTGTTATAAGTTTCACATGTGTATCTGTGTGTCTGTGTATCTGTGTATCTGTCTGTGTCATCATAGCTCTTAAACAGATGGATCGATTTCGATGCGGTGTTTTTCAATCGAAAGCTAGTTCAATCGAGATGGTTCTTAGCTAAGTTTAATTAAAATCGGTTAACCCGTTTTTGAAATATTGAACTTTGAAATGACAATGTCGGGGGTTTTTCAACTTTACTAAGTTGGTTAGGTTATTACTAATACTGTATTGGCTCCTTTATGTCGTCCCATGACCCTTAGTACATTATTAAGTACTCTGCCGGACAAAACATAAGTGATTTTTTATACCCTATTTATTTGATTTACGTACTCGCATCGCGATTTCAATGATCGCAACCCTCGTAACGACCGCGACCCGCAATATCTCAGGTCTATGAGCTATGGACCAAGAAAAACGCTTTAAGTTTATTGGTTTGTCCCATGGCGTTTATAGGATGCCAGATGCCAAAAATGTCGCTGGTTCGATGATTTAATATCTGTCTCATTGCTGTTCTAATAATTACTTTTTACACTTGTTTCTAAAATGCGGTTTTTTTTTCTCTCTTAATCTTTTAATGACAGAGTGAGGTTTCTTTGTGTAATTTGTCTGTGGTTACGTATTGTAAGAGCTAATGTAACTTGTTTTTAGAAAAAATGACTTTGTGCCAAGTTTCTTGCGGCGCATTCTTCTTGGCAATCATGGTCTTTCCGAAAGCGCTGGTAGACTCAAAAAAATGACGTGTAAAAGAGCATTCAACTGCCTATTTGCTGAATAAAATTTTGTATTCTGAATTTTGAATTTATCGTTACTGTAATTGTAAAACGTAGCTAGGTAGACTAAGTTTTAATTGTTGTTACGCGACTTTCTCTTTCTTTCTCATTTGATAACTCTATGTATTGTCTCTTTTCTTCACATAAAAATTTCGGTTTGTTTTGTTTTATTTACCAATCGTAGTAAGTACATAATTAAATAATGGCTGTTTGCAGAATAATATGTACCTAGTTTTTAAGCATTTCATATGTTTTTATTTTTCATATGTAAATAAATGATGACTTGCTATCCCTCTCACTCCTAACCCTCCTACCATTGGTCTAAATCAAATCCCATAAAAACACTATGTGGGTAGAAGTTTTTCCTCAGAAATTTTCTACCTTCATCTTCCCGCTCGCGCTGCTGCGATAACGCTATAAAAATAGCACGCGCGGCTTCCAAGGCATTCTACTCTACAGCACCGCAGCGACAACACCTCTCCCCTCCTCTTCGTGTAGCAAGCAGTAAAATCAAGAAGTGTATTTTTTATTTCCGCGCCATAATAGAAATCAGTCAGTAGTAAATTCAAGCAACAATACAGTCCACTACGTTCAACAATGGTCATTCGGAGCCCGGATCCCTGGAGCAGCTCAAGATATTAGCAGCTCAAGATATTAGCAGCTCAAGATACTAGCAGCTCAAGATATACCTCAAGAAATTTACGCATCAAGAACTGGCAGCGGAAGTATATTTGCAAGAAAGAATAACGAACGCGCGAGCGGTAGCTCTGGGTTGCTTTACCACTGCTACTTGTTTGGAAGCAAACCACGCGGCCACCTAACGGTGTCAAAGGCCACATGCGTGACTGAAAGCTAGTTGGACGAAGGGCGACTCCAACGCGTCTTTATTAAGACGTTCACAGCCTGACCTGCGTCGGTACGGAGCCTCAGCAACGGGACCACAAGTTGGTAACGCCGAGGGGCCGGTCGTTCCTACCGGTCCTGAGCGGCCCTGAGCTGTTGTTCCCTCTGCCGGGGGGTTTCCCACCTACCCTTTGCCCTACGTTCCTATTCCTGAACGGCATCACCGCGGTAGGCGTCCGTTCAGGCAGTTAGTGGTTAGGACGTAACTTAGGGAGTGAAGTGTTAAATTAAGTAGCGTAGGGACCCTCGTCGCGATGGAAGGCAAGGACGACCGTGTCCGTGTGTTACGATCTGCGAAGAAGACTGCATCCGTCGAGACACCCACGTCGAGTCGAACTACGTCGACGGAAACAAATACGTGGAGTAAGGGCACCGGCACCAGAGAGACGGACGGTGGTAGTAGCGCGCAACTTCGTGTTAGAGTAGAATCAATCGCTGAAGAAGCCGAAGATTTGGAATTTGATAGGCCGTTGTATAGGGATATTTGTGCACCGGGCACATCCGATGCAGGGAATGTAGGTGCGCCGGGCACATCCGCTGTCGGGAATATTTGTGCACCGGGCACGTCCGCTGCTAGGAATGTAGGTGCGCCGGGCACATCGGCTGTCGGGAATATTTGTGCACCGGGCACGTCCGCTGCTAGGAATGTAGGTGCGCCGGGCACGTCCGCCGCTAGGGATTTAAGTGCACCGGGCACATCCGTTGCAATACCTATGAGGCAGGCGAGTAGTCAGTTAGAGTCGTTACAAGCCGAACTTGAAGCGCAGGACGCTGAGCTAGCTAGGGCTCAGGCGGCAGCCGCAACTGCTATTAAAAGTCGTTTGGAGATCGTTCGCATAATGCAGGCAGCGAGCTTCAGCGGCGCGGTGCCGTCGTTTGAGGAGTCTCGTTTTGAGAGCTGGTTAGCGGAACAACGTTTTCATAATAGGCAGGCTACCGCAGATAGGTTACGGATACCCGAAAGTAGTAGTAGAAACGTGCACGTATCCAACGAGCAGACCGAACCGCCCCCCGCCGCCGCCGCCGCGAGCGCAAACACGAACGCGAACGACATGACGTATTTAGCGAACGCAATCGTGCAGGCGGTCAATTCAAATCAGTCGGCGCCGAAGTTCATTCACGAGCTCCCACATTTTGACGGAGCGATAGCGGAGTGGATGGCCTTCAAAGCCGTGTATGATGACACTAAGCATTTATTTTCGAATATACAAAACGTTGCACGATTGCGCAAGGCACTGCGTGGCACGGCTAAGGAGACCGTTAGGGCACTTTTGTATACTGTAACCGATCCATATGAGGTTATCGACTCCCTGGAGAGGCGATACGGACGGCCAGAGGTGTTAATATTAACGGAGCTCGAAAACGTAAAGCGCATGCCTCGCCTAACAGACGACGGTAGAAACATCGCGTCGTTCGCAAGTAAGGTTGCTAATACGGTAGCAGCAATTAAGTCGCTTAATCAACCGCAGTACCTATATTCACCGGAGCTAGTGAATAGGATTGTTGAAAAGTTGAATCTCATTTTAAAGTACAAATGGTACGAGTTTAGGTCAACTCACGCGGGAGCCCCGGAGCTAGTTTTGCTGTCGCGATTCTTAAACGGCGTAGGCGATCAATGCGGAGGTATGTTCGCGTACGAAACAGCGCGGGACGAACGCCGACCTAAAAACAATAGGGTAAATTTTGCAACGCGGGAGAGAGACTGCCCTCCGCGGACCCGCGCGTATAGCAATAGCTCGAATTATACCGAAGCCGAAGACGAATGCGAGTCGCGCACGCGAGCCATAGCAGCAAATTTAAAGTCAACTCGTATCGATAAGAAGCCCGCAAAGAAAACCCAACTTAAGCCCCCCACAGCCTCGATTAGATCCACGCCATTAGAAACGAAAAGTAGTAAGTGCGTAGTCTGCAGTGGTAATCATGCCATCACAGAGTGCGCAGATTTCGCCTCGCTAGATATCGTGGATAGGTGGGCGGCCGCAAAGAATTACAAGTTGTGTTTTCGTTGTTTGGGTGATAACCATAGGCGTCCGGTCCGATGCAGGTACATACCCTGCGGTTTAAAAGGATGTGAAGCGTCGCATCATAAGCTTTTGCACGGAGTCGGCAACAATTTAAGGGCGCCCGAGCGCGAGCAGTCGAGTCACGGTAAAGTCGGTTCGGTAAGCCACGTGAATCAATCAAATACCTACCTCAAAATAATTCCTGTAGAAATTCGCGGTCCACTCGGTACGGTCACGACCCACGCATTGTTAGACGAAGGATCAACAATGACGTTGCTGGAAAGGGGCGTGGCCGATGAAGTAGTGCCGAGGGGGCGTAGCGAACCTCTTTCTATCGAAGGGGTTGGGGGTAATGTTTTGAATGATTCAGAGTCCTGTCGAATTAAGCTATCGATACGCGGTTTATGTAGTCGGAACTACGAGTCTATAGACGTGCATACGATCGGTCAACTTAATCTCGCGCCGCAGCAAGTAGACCGGGAGCTAGTAATGAGATGCCGTCACCTCATAGACATCGAAGACGAGTTGTGTTACGATGCAGCGAAGCCTACGATATTGATAGGGCAAGATAACTGGCACTTGATAACGTCGCGACAGCTAAGAGTAGGCAATAAAGACGAACCTGTAGCAAGTCTTACAAACCTCGGTTGGGTTTTGCACGGTAAAGACTCGCTATCGCATAAGACTGTAGCCATCGTAAACAATGTAAGAGCGTCGAGACGCGATGACCCGGCTCTGGCTCTAATACGGGAGCATTTTAGCATCGAATGTTTAGGAGTAGAGCCCCGTAGACCCAAAGCAGACCCGGATCAGCGCGCTCTACAGATATTAGACGCTACGTGCAAGCAAATAGACGGCAGCAATAGGTACGAAGCGGGCCTGCTGTGGCGTACGGACAACGAAGTGATGCCGAAAAATAAAGGGCAGGCGCTTCATCGTTTGTACAACCTGGAGGCAAAGCTAGATAGGAATGCGGATATGAAAGTAGAATATACCAAGCAGATCGAAAATCTCGTTAAAAAAGGTTACGCGGAGAAAGTAGAGATCGCGCCTACTTCGCCGAGAGCTTGGTATTTGCCGCATTTTCCGGTAGTGCACCCGCAGAAGGGCAAGATGCGAGCAGTATTCGACGCTGCCGCTAGGTCGGGAGGCAAATGCCTAAATGATGCGCTTTTATCAGGTCCGGACCTGTTGCAATCGTTATTTGGCGTATTAATTAGATTTCGCGAAGGCAGAATAGGTGTAGTAGCAGACATCAAAGAGATGTTTTTACAAGTTAAAGTCATAGAGCAGGACCGCGATAGTTTGCGATTTTTATGGCGGGGTGAAGATCGTACAATGGCACCACAGGAGTATAGGATGACGTCGCTAATATTCGGAGCAGCGTCATCGCCGTGCGTCGCGATACACGTCAAAAATATTAACGCAGAACGTCACGGCAAACAGTATCCGTTAGTCGCGCGGGCCACGGTACGCAATTTCTACATGGATGACTACCTCGGTGCATTCGATGACGAAACGTTGGCCAAGCAAGTCGTAGAAGGCATGCACAAGGTGCATTTAAACGCATCATTTCAATTACGCGGATGGGCGTCGAACGCACCCGGCGTCATAGATAGCGTAGCGGACACACGTAGTAGCGATTCGATTGCGATAGGTAAATGCGAAACGGAGCGCACGCTGGGTCTCATATGGAACCGCGGACGCGACACGTTAGGCTTTAACGTTAACCTCCGAAACACTCCGCCAGAAATCTTACGCGGTGAGGCTCCACCTACCAAACGGCAAGTTACAAGTGCAGTAATGTCGGTTTTTGACCCACTTGGTATCGTTTCACCATTAACGGTGGTAGGTAGAGCTTTGATACAGGAGTTGTGGCGCAGTGGTATCGGATGGGACGATACCGTGTCCCCAGAGCATAATAGGGCTTGGTGTTCGTTCATAAGCAGCCTGCAATGTCTCAGAGACTTAGAGGTAGATAGGTACGTACCCGCTGTCAGCTCAAACGAAGGCGTGCTACATACGTTTGTAGATGCAAGCGAAAAAATTTACGCGGCCGCGGTTTATTTTGTGAGTACTGACGCGACTAACAATAAAATTGCGCGATTAATAGCGGGCAAAGCCAGAGTGGCTCCGCTTAAGCCGATATCAATACCGAGACTCGAACTGCAAGCCGCAGTATTAGGAAGTAGGTTAGCAGACTCAGTCAAGCGCGAATCCGACTATAAAATTTTGGATAGTCATTTTTGGTCAGATTCAAAAACAGTGCTGGCTTGGATAAAGTCGGACCCGCGCTCGTACAAGTCGTTCGTAGCTCATCGTTTAGCCGAAATCGAGAGTTTTACCGCGCCTAAAGACTGGCGATGGTTACCCTCTGCCGAGAACGTTGCGGACGACGCGACAAAGGGTATTCCGGTCAATTTTAACTCTAGCCATAGATGGTTTCGCGGGCCAAATTTTATAACGGACGACCCTGAGACGTGGCCAAAGGAAAGGCAGGTCTCGGCGCCCCCACCCCCTTCAGGGGAAGAAAGATCTACTAAGCTAGTATTCGTCATATGTAGGCACGAACACTACCTGCCGGAGGTAGAACGTTTTTCGAACTATAATAGGTTGTTGCGCGCTACGGCCACCGTCCTTCTCGCCGCTGAGGTTTTTAAAGCCAATCTACTCAAAAAGAAAGCAGACAAAGAGCTAAGAAATGACCACGTCAAGCTCGCTGAGTTGTTGCTCATACGACGTAGTCAACGCATGTCTTTTCAAGAGGAGATACAACGAGCAGAGGCTGGGCGACCCATGCAGAAGAGCTCTACAATAAACAAACTCGCCGTTGAATTGAAGAACAGCATTTTGTACCTTGACAGCCGTATAACCGAAGATAGAAAGCAACGACTGCCTATTCTACACGCTAAAGAAGCATATACTAAGCTGTTAGTGCATCACACGCACGCAGTACTGAACCACGGCAATCACTACACAGTAATGAACGAGCTACAACAGAAGTATCACATCGTAGGATTGCGCGGCGCTCTACGCTATATATGCAACAAATGCCAGTGGTGCCGGACCTTTAAAGGGCTACCACACAAGATCCCTGAAGGCGACTTACCTATAGAAAGGCTAACATATAATCAACCGCCCTTCACAGCTGCCGCGGTTGATTACTTTGGACCTATATTCGTGACTATTGGCCGACGCCATGAGAAAAGGTGGGGCGCACTCTATACGTGCCTCACCACACGCGCAGTTCATATGGAGTTGGCTCCCTCTCTAACAGCCTCCTCTCTCATTCTCACTCTGAGGCGCATGATGGCACGTCGTGGTACGCCAACAGTTATATATAGCGACAACGGAACGAACATGATAGGTGCAGAGCGCGAAATCGCAGACGCCATAAGAGACAGCGACGCCCAGATGAACGCATTCGTGACGAGCAAAAGTATCATATGGAAAAAGGTACCAGCTGGAGCTCCGAACATGGCGGGCGCGTGGGAAATTCTCGTACGTCTGATAAAAGCCGCATTGAAAGTAACTTTGAAGGAGAAATTTCCTCCTGAAGAAATTCTGCATACATTACTACTGGAGGCAGAGCACGTAGTGAATTCTAGACCACTGACACCGGTGAACCCCAACCTCGAGGAAGAGGCACTGACCCCCAACCACTTTCTTATTGGGAGGTCGAATGGGATAGCACCGTTTGGGACGTTTGTAGATCATAAGATTACTCCCAAGTCGTGGAAAGCAGCTCAGGCGATGGCAGACGTATTTTGGTCTCGATGGCTCATCGAATACAAACCAACACTGAAGACACGTCAAGCACACTACTCGCAGCAAGACAGCATCAAGGTCGGCGACGTCGTCCTGATTGTAGACCAGACTATGCCTAGAGGAACTTGGCCCCGAGGCATAGTGACTTCCGTTTTACCAGGCCCGGACGGCCGGATTAGAGTAACGGAAATCAGAACAACAAAGGGTCTAATGCGTCGCCCAGCTTCTCGCCTCATCGTCATAACAACAACATAGTTATATAAGTGCTATCGCACGAGGGGGAGAATGTAAAACGTAGCTAGGTAGACTAAGTTTTAATTGTTGTTACGCGACTTTCTCTTTCTTTCTCATTTGATAACTCTATGTATTGTCTCTTTTCTTCACATAAAAATTTGGGTTTGTTTTGTTTTATTTACCAATCGTAGTAAGTACATAATTAAATAATGGCTGTTTGCAGAATAATATGTACCTAGTTTTTAAGCATTTCATATGTTTTTATTTTTCATATGTAAATAAATGATGACTTGCTATCCCTCTCACTCCTAACCCTCCTACCATTGGTCTAAATCAAATCCCATAAAAACACTATGTGGGTAGAAGTTTTTCCTCAGAAATTTTCTACCTTCATCTTCCCGCTCGCGCTGCTGCGATAACGCTATAAAAATAGCACGCGCGGCTTCCAAGGCATTCTACTCTACAGCACCGCAGCGACAACACCTCTCCCCTCCTCTTCGTGTAGCAAGCAGTAAAATCAAGAAGTGTATTTTTTATTTCCGCGCCATAATAGAAATCAGTCAGTAGTAAATTCAAGCAACAATACAGTCCACTACGTTCAACAGTAATGGTTTTTAGGGTTCCTAACCAAAATGGCAAAAACGGAATCCTTAAGTATAGTTTAGTCTGTCCGTCCATATGTCCGCGGCTTAGCAAAGATTTACATGATATTAATTAGGCCAACAAATTGCTGGAATAAAATCTTAAAAAAAAATTTTTTTTTTGTGGTGGCTCCCCTACTCCCCTACGTCTACAAAACTTCTTCATGATCTCAAGTGGAGTATCTTTTTGTAACTTTTCCCAAATTTTATTTTCAGTTTTCCTGTGAGTACTTATTATACTTTTAAAAAATACTCACTGAAACTTGTGAATACACAGAAAAAAACCGGACAAGTGCGAGTCGGACTTGCGCACGAGGGTTCCGTACAAAGATTTTAACGCTTTTCCCCAGTGTTTTAAGTTATCCAGTGTTAGCAGAGCCCTGCTCTGAGGGGTCAAGTTTAAATTTTCTCGGACAACTAGAAGTACCATTTAGGTTTTCGGGGTACGGCAGTTTGTATGGAAACAAAATTGTTAATGACAGTATCTTTTGATCGCGTTAACTTAGAAGTTTGATTTTTTCATAGCTTGCTACCTCATCGCGTTCCAGAGAAAAAGGGTCTCGACAGACAGACGGATAACAAAGTGATCCTATAAGGGTTCCGTTTTTTCCTTTTGAGGTACGGAACCCTAAAAACCAGAAAAGGTTAACCCCGGGAATCGAACCCGGATCCTCGACATTCCGTGTCGTGTGCCATAACCCTTACACCAAGATTAGCAGAACTCTAATCTAAATCTTATCTTATTTAATTAATCTTGGTGTAAGGGTATGGCACGCGAATGTCGAGGATCGGGTTCGATTCCTGGGGTTAGCATTTTCTGGTTTTTTTATCTGTGTATTCATATTTCTGTGAGTTTTTTTAAAGTATAGCTAAAACTTCTTTCCAGCTTAAAATTTACGTGAGTATATTTTCATTCCCATCACGTATTTAAGCTCAGCTGCACCGCAACGAGATGAAGCTGACGTGGCATTTCGTGGATCGGTCACCGCTATCACGGTTGACGGTAACTTCATTACCGGCCGACAGTGTTGCCTCATCTGACTTTTTTAAATCCCCACATGTCCATGGAAAAGTTGTGAAAGGCAAGACATTGTGTTGTGTTATGTTATGTCAACTAGTATCGTAATAATAAGATAAAAAAATGCATTGTAAAACATGTCATTATCATAAGGTAATCGAAAATGTCATGTAAAATTAATATGTTATATAATATATATATTATATTATATTAATATATTATAATTAATATGTTATGTTATGTTTTTCTAGTAAATAAATAATCAGTAAATTATTATTATTGTGTTATTGGAACTGTACTTCGAGTATAAAAAAACTTAATGGAGTTTAAAACTGGAAACGAAAAACTGAAACCGTAGAATTTAAAGTAAAAATCTCGCTGGTAACATCGTGGAGAGCCTAGTCCTAACCCTTAGTTGGTCGAGAATGGATTTATTAGTGCGTCGTGCCGTCCATGGTACGCGCAACATTCTTCTCCAGCACCGCATTTTTCACGCCTCGGTCTTTGAACAATAGCCCTCCAAATTTTTCATTTCCTGGCAATGCAGTCCACTAGCGAAGCCAGAGGATTATCGTTGATGCCCTGCACCGAGCCAAAGCACAAAGGCTAACACCCCGAATCCAATTCCCACGTCACCATTCGATTTAAAAATGAAAGTGCACGTTGCGAGGCGAGGCTCTTTCGCTTTACTGGTTTAGTTAGAAGCACTGCATTTTATTTTAGGACATAATAAATATAATGCCCGCCTTCCACTGAAAAACGGCAATGAGTTACAAATCTGATTCAGTTCCGTTCAGCTCCGCGTGTAATCGCACCATAACGATATCGAGTTAATTTCAACGTTTTAAAAAATAAATAAATAAAATAAATGTCATGGGACAATTGACATCAATTGACTTACTTCCAAACTAGGCAAAGCCTGTACTATGGGCACTAGACAACGAACAAATATACTTATTGTAGTGTTTGGGACCTAGAATTAAGTAAAACACGCGAATGCCACTTAACGGTTTAATGGCTGACAGCAAACTGGTACAAGTCATCTTTATAATAAACTACCCACATTTCCTTAAACACTACATTCCCTCCACCAATATTACAGAACTTAAGAAGTATTAAGTAATTAACATTATGTTCTTATCAACGGCAAAATTGCAGTTAGTATTAAAATTAAATCTTATGATTAACTTTTTTATTGCGACTGTTCCTTAATGGGAAACGGCGGTTTGTATCGTCCGCGTCTTCCAGGGGGTTGGGTTGGTGACCGGCTTCTTCATCAGTGACGCCCTCTGCGTCCTCTGACGCTGACGAGATATCCGTAGGTAGTTCCCGCTCTGCCCCATCTTCTCCCCCTTCTACAGAACGTTGTTTAGGCGGGCTGTCCATTGACGTGATACTCTCGAAGGATGTGTCCGTAGATATTTGGGGTGGGATCACATCGCTTTGTAGATTGTCTTGTGGTACGTCGAATTGGATAGTCGGTATACTACTGTCATAGTCAGCATCCTCCTCATTGACGGGGCTACCCTTTAAAAGTAACAATTGATCTATGTGTTTCCTCACTGTCACGTCTAAGTCCGGTATATAGATGATAAACATCCTTGATCCGATTTTTCGATGAATTACGCCTTGTTTCCATGTATATTTAGTGCCATTTAAATAAAACGATTTTACTAATACATCATTTCCTTTTTTTAAATTACACTTTCTTCGTCCTCCATATTGATTAGTTTGTAAGATCTGTTTACGATTGACATTCTCATTTGCTGAGGAATTCGACGACTGCTCCTGCGCCGGTGGTGAGCCCGCGGCTACGTTCGCGCGCGCGCCGGTCGTGCCTACACTTAACAAGTCGTGTCGACAATGTAACGAGCGGCCTAGCAATAACTGAGCCGGGGAGAACCCGGTTGTACAATGAACAGAGTTCCGATAGTCAAACAGGAACTTATTAAATTTAATTGTGAAAGTGGACTGAGATGGATTCTGTGAAAGTATTGCCTTTATGCCCTTTTTAATATTTCTGACACTATTTTCTGCTTGCCCGTTTGAAGCTGCATGATAAGGTGCAATAGTCACGTGTTTAATTCCGTTCGACCGATAAAAATCTTCTATTTCAATCAAGGCCAAATCTACCGAACATGTCCGTTAATTTATGTATTACACTATTACTGTCCGTCTGTGTCATTACGTAACACTCTACCCACTTTGAGTGCGCGTCGACAGCGATCAAAAACTGCTTGCCCTGCACCGCGCACATATCCAGATGCACGCGTTGCCACGGCCCGGCCGGGTAGGGCCACGGCGCGAGCGGGCTGCGCGGCGGCGCGGCCCTCATACTCATACACACACTACAAAAACCGATTTTCTCTTCAATTTGTTGGTCGATTTTGGGCCACCACATACGCTTCCTAGCTACCGATTTTGTTTTTACCACGCCTTGATGTGAGTCATGCAACTCGTTTAAAAGTTGTTCTCGAAACACCGACGGTATTACCACTTTGTGTCCCCGTAAGATACAACCCTCTTCCAAAGTCACTTCTACTCGGCAATTAAAATATGGTTGTAACTCGCTGCATCTCACTCTTCGCGGCCACCCGTTTGCCACGTATGACTTCACCCTAATTAAAACGCTGTCTTTATTTGTTTCTGAGCAAACATCTTTTACCGTGATAGGTTTTAATGACCCTGATATAAAATTAATATAAGTAGCCCTATCCACCAAGTCCCCCTCGGGACAGCCCTGCGGACGGTCCGGCTCGTCCGAAGTCGCACGGGACAGATAGTCTGCAACGTTATGTTCGCTTTTTATTTATTCTATTTTGTAATTATATGCTGACATGAAAATTGCATAACGTTGCAGTCTATTTGCAGCCAATTCAGGGATACCCTTTTTACTACCGAAAATCGAAACCAATGGTCTATGATCCGTTCTAAGTATGAACGGTACCGATCTACCATATAAATAATAATGGATTTTTTTAATTCCGAATATAATCGCCGTGGCCTCTCTTTGAATCTGAGCGTAATTTTTTTCACTGGCGGTGAGCGAACGGGACGCGTAAGCTATGACGCGCTCTCGGCCGTCGGGCTGCGCTTGCGCGAGCACGGCGCCCAGCGCTGGGCCCGCGTCCGTCGTGAGGATCGTGGGGTACGCGGGGTTGTAGTGCGCGAGTACGCGCTCGCTTGCGAGTTCCTCTTTGATTCGATTGAATGCAGTCTCCTGTTCCTCCCGCCAGTTCCACTTGCAGTCTTTTTTAAGAAGCTCATATAACGGATTTAAAATGCCTGAAGCATTAGGCACAAAAGACCTATAGTAGTTTAGCATGCCTAGAAAAGACTGAAGTTCAGACACATTTTTAGGACTTTTGGCTTTAAGTATTGAGTCTACTTTACTTTTAGACTTATGGAGGCCGTGCTTGTCTATAACAAATCCTAAATATTCTACAGATTTTTTAAATAATTCACAATTGTCTTCTTTCAATCGTAACCCTGCATCGTTTAACCTATTCAAAACCTGCTCAAGTCGTTCCATATGCACTTCCCGTGTCGGTCCTGTAATAAGTACGTCATCAAGAAATATACAAATTCCCTCAATATCTGACAGCAGTTTTTCTATAATTTGTTGAAAAATACACGGCGCGCTTGATAGACCGAATACCAGTCGTGTGTAGCGGTATAGCCCTTTGTGTGTATTTATACAAGTTAAGTCTTTCGATGCGTCATCGAGCTCACACTGGTTATACGCTCTCGAAAGATCCAGTTTCGAAAACTCCTCACCGCCGTGCAACTTCGAAAAAAGATCCTTGATTCGCGGTAATGGGTAATTATCGATAAATAATGCCTTGTTGAGAGTCACTGAATAATCTCCGCAAATTCTAATATTGCCATCGGGCCGCAACACGGGAACAATAGGCGTTGCCATTTCAGAATGGTTGACCTTCTCTAAAATTCCCAAATCTAATAACCTATCAAGCTCTTCCTCTACTTTAGGTTTCAACGCAAGCGGGACCGGACGGGGCTTAAAAAATTTAAATTCCGCATCTTCTTTAACTTTTAAATGTATTTTGTATTTATTAAACTTGCCCAACTCGTTAGAAAAAATATCCGAGTATTTATTTTTCAATAATTTAACAACGTCCGTCTCATTACTTAAATTATTGCAATTTAATGCGCAAAAGTGCAAATCGAACACGCTAATAAAATCACGTCCCAATAAAGGCGGCTGACTTATCGTCTTAATAATAAACAATTTTATAGGTTTTGTTTTGTTATCAAACGTAATAGGCAAAGTTACACAGCCTAAAGGCAATATTTTAGTCCCGTTATAGCAATTAAGTCTTATGTTGCATTCGTTTAGGGCATATTTTCCTTTAAACAATTCGTTAAAAACATTGGCGGGTAGAACGGAAACCGCGCTGCCGCTGTCCACTTCACACAAAACTCGCTCGTTATCTACCGACACGACCTGCTGCATAGGCTTACCGTTATCACATCTGATACTATAAATAAACAAATCTTTGATACCTTCATGGATGTCGTCGGATTCCTGAGCTATGAAGTTGTTGCACTTATCACTAATTTTACAAACACGACTTAAGTGACCTTTAGTGTTGCACTGCTTACACGTATAATTAGCATAACGGCACTTGTCTTTCGAATGGTTCTTAAATCCACACACAGCACAGCACTTATTTGCCGCGTAGTAGGCGGCGCGCGGCGCCAGCACCGGCGCTCGCCGCGCCTGCAGCGGGAACACCTCGGCACCGGGCGCGCCCGCCTCCGCTGGCCGCGCGGCCGGCCCGGTGGCTTGCATAGCTAGACGAGCACTGCGAGTGGCTTGAGCCAAGTGCAATGCCTTGGTAAACGTCAGCTTATCAACACTTTCTGCAAACAATTTTTCCCTTTCACGAGCGTTCTCCAGCCCGAGAACAAAACGGTCTCGTAACGCCGTATCCAGCTCCTGAGTAAATCCACAAAACTGCGCCAGACTCCGTACTCGCGCCGCCCATTCCGCTAGATCTTCACCAGGTCGCTGCTCTGCTTTATAAAATTTATAACGCTCAGCAAAAGAGCATTTCGGTGACTCAAAGTGTTCGTCTAGTTTTCCTATGAGACTCTTATATTCGACGGTGTTCAACGTTTTAGGTGACACCAAGTCTCGTGCGACGCGGTAGGTATTTTCCACTAGCGTCGTGAGGAGTATTGAGCGTCACTTCGTACCCGCTTTGTCCGTGGCATCCGTTAGCTCATTAGCATGGCACATCGCTTCAAAACGCTCCTTAAAAATACTCCACTCTTGCACGCTGTGGTCGAAGGTGAGGTTGCCGCCAAAAACCAGTTTTGAGTTGTCCCCCATCGCAACTACAGTAATGAACACTTATTATACACGCGTTAGATACGTATTCGTCGCCAGTTGTCGTGTTTGGGACCTAGAATTAAGTAAAACACGCGAATGCCACTTAACGGTTTAATGGCTGACAGCAAACTGGTACAAGTCATCTTTATAATAAACTACCCACATTTCCTTAAACACTACACTTATATAGATACATACTTAAGTAAATACATATTAATCATCCAAGACCCGAGAACTCTGACTCTGGTCTGAGTGGAGAGTCTTGGGGGAGGCCTATGTCCAGCAGTGGATGTCTTGCGGCTGATATGATGATGACGAAGACCCGAGAACAAACATTCGTATTCATCATACAAACATCTGCCCCGACCGGGGATCGAACCCTGGTAACTTCTTGTGCCCACACAACATAGCTACTAACAGCCTTTACCTTTCTGAAATTCTTTTTTTTCTTCATTCTTCTATAATAATTTAAACTTTAGCAGTGCCATGTCTCCCTCCGGGCACGCAGTAGATATTATTACATTAATTCAAATTGTCAATACCTTAATATCATCTAATCCAGCAGTTCAGCAAACTTGTCATATCGCGGTCCGAGCATCTGGCATCGACAGACCGTTACTAATCAAAACAGAACTTTATTAAAATGTTTCCCGCAGAATATAGAGATAAATTCAACCTTCGAATTAAATCTTCTTCAAATATTTTAAGAAGAGCATTTTGTTTTAGCTGAATCTAGGGCTGAGCTGCGTGACATATTTTAGACCACTGTAACATCTGTGACGAAAAATGGGGACACCGTTTTTGGCATAAATTTAAACTAAAGCAAAAATTTAAACTCGGCCTTTAAAGTGAATTAATCTACGTGTTTGACTGAAACAGTATCCTATGCGTCTGTTACAAAAAAAAGGGTGCTTATAACACGAATTTTAACAAAAATAAAACTACTTAACTACTGCACTAACTAGATTAGATACGGAATACAATTACGCTACCTGAAACTCAAATTAGTTTGCCTCAGCATTAATCGCAACCAAAACTGGCTAACTAACTATGTGGACTGACTGTTACTCAGTAAGTGGAGTGATATGATATTGTGTCTTGTCGATTTTGTAACAGCGATTTAATGAGTATTGGCAACACCAAAAAATATAATAATATACGATTGTACGTATCGAATCTGTATCGCCCCTTTCTTTTCCTACGTTCTTAGCGGAGTACACGCATTACAATTAAAATGCATTTTATTTAATTAATTCACCCAAGTACGCCCAGTTTGAGCCACCTGGCCACCGAGTCATGGTGCCTCGAACCGGATCATGTAGAACAGGCACTGTAGATTGTATTTGCTCAAATTGGACGTACTTGGGTGAATTTAACAGTTTAACACAAAACCGTTCGAACATTTGTTGCGACGTGAAATTGAAGCTGAGATATTAAAGAGTACCTACCTAAGTCAATCATAATTTATTGAATCAGGCGTTACTTTGCGGAGGTCCATATTTATGAAAAAATGACTTTGTGCCAAGTTTCTTTATTATTAATGAACAAGTTAATTTGGTTTCTTCGCCTTTGTTACGACTTGGTTCTAATTTTAATAATGTGTCATAGTAATAATGAGAACATGACTTCTCTTTTTACCGTGCTCGGTTAAAAATAACGGGGTACCTGGCGTAAATTAAAAATAAAAATAAAAAGGGTAGTTTGAAATTCATTTTTTAAAAAACGGGTAGTTTAGAACTTACATAAAAGGGTAGTTTGGAATTTATAAAATATTAGTGGGTACGTTGGTTTTGTCATTAACTAAGTTGAGTACATGGTTTACATATGTCAGTAGTGGAAGTGGTGGCATGTTGAGCGGTTGTTGTTGTGCTTCGTAAATGGCCTCGTGGAGAGTGCCGAAACGCGTCAGCGTTTAGTTTAGTGGTGGTGGTAATAGTTGGGTCTGTGTGGCATGTGTTGATTCGTGTAGCAGTGGAGGCGGAGGTGTTGCATGGAAACATACATTTGCGGCACAGATATAACTAGTTGTCATTAGTGGTCGCGGGTGAGCAAAGTAATTGTTTTTAGTTCATAAGTCAATCATCATCACGGAATTTGAACTTACCAAACCGAACTCTAGTTAGGTATAGTAGAAATTTCGAGACACTTTAACTAATGATTCAAGTTTTAAGAACACATCTGTTTTAAACAAATTGGCCGTCTTCAGCGAACAGGTGTGTTTAATCTTGTTCAACTTACTTTTTGGCGAGAGGTACTTAACTCTGATTTAAAAGTTTACATCATACCATGATAGCGTATTTTTTGAGACGGGGTCAAACTTTACTAACAGAGTTAACTAATGTATTTTGAATGCTTTTTTTATGACGAATTTTCATCATAGTCTCATTAGAAACCATAAACCTGGAAACTCAAGTTTTGTAGTAAAAATACACACTTGAAAAAAAACAGAGATCAGATAAACCTAAAAGTTTCAAGAGGCTGGAGAGCCGACTTCAAGACATCTGTCTGCACAGATATATCAATGTTATATTTATTATCAAACATCTCGCGATCACATAAACGAATCTGCCGGAAATAGGCCAAGGTTATCCTAATACCTAGTTAATACGTTTAAACTTAAGCAAAATTTTCCATGCAAATTTTGACTTATTTATATTTCGAGAAAATCATTGCGTTGAAACTTGAAACTAGTTGAAATACATTAACGTTTAACAGTTTTAAATGATTCCCGGTTAACTGCATTAGACATAATGTAAACGGGATATTGACCGCGATTACCTTATAGGTTTGATGAGCTCCCGATATTTCGATGCAGTTATATGCATCATATCCCGTTTTCATTATGTCTAATACATAACGCTTTCGCCGACGGTAAATCAGATACAATAGAATTTTTATTGAGCTGAAAATTGCCATATTTATGTAAGTAAATTATTCTAACTGTTGCCCGCGACTTCGTTTGCATAGATTTCGGTTATCGCTATCCCGCGGGAACTATACACTTTTCCCGAGTAAAAAGTAGCCTATACCTATTCCTCAATGCTCAAACTATCTTCTAGCTAAATTTATTCTAGATTGGTGCAGTGGTAGGTAACAGACAGCTAGAGATACAGAGTTACTTTCGCATTTATAATATTAGTTAGGAAGTTAGGATATAAGTAAAGCAATGCAACTTGTGACCAAAGAGCTGGCGGTTTCTTTCTCAAAGAATCAGCATCGCTATTCAGCGAGGCAACGCTGCCAGCCTTTTGGGCAGTATGCCACGGGGGCCTTATTAAGATTTAATTTAGTTTTAAGTTTTAGTTTATTTAGTTTAAGCTTAGATTTGATGTCATTGTAAATTGCTTTTATTATGTAAATAAAGCGTCCCACTGAAAAAAAAAGTAAAAAATAAGTAAAGATAAAGGTTGTCATGCACTAGATAAGTGGCGACGTGTAAACGAGGCATGCCCCGAGGTGCCCATGACAGATGGCGGGGCATGAGATCGCTGACGAGCCAATGAATGTCTGCTCTGCTGGTCCGATAGATAACTTGTGCCCTTTTCCGCTTACGAGCTATTTTCTGGCGACGTCGGGTGGTTTTTCAACGTCACGAAGTGGACAATGAAGGATAATAATAATGTGCGTCTATTGAATACTGGTTATGCCCGAGAGTTTGAGCAAAGTGGGTGACTTTTGTTCGTTTATCAGGATAAAAATAGCCTACAGCTTTTTACGGGGCCCAATTTTATTAAGTCTTTGAATGACAAATTTATGATAAAATTAATCAAATGTCAGAAATAGACTAATAGGTAGTGTGCGTCTCGCTGCCGCTGGGTCGTGCGCTCCCAGAGGAACGACTACGAATTAGTCCAAAACATGTTGGGCTAAACTTGATTTGTATGCGTGAGTGATCCGTTTTATTTCACTATAGTCCGAAATAAATATTTTTTTTACATAATAAGGTGACATTTGCAATTTTTACAAATTTTTGTGGAAGGTGATGATTATGATAATTGCCAGCCTAATAGGTTAACCTAGTTGCATTTGATGCGCTGTTTTCGTACCTGTCTGTCCAATACTAAAAAAATCATTCCACTGATCAACTCAAACCTTGAAACATGATTTACATTTATTAATAAAAACTATTCCAAATTTCAAGTCGATAGCTTTAGTAGTTAGTATTAGTCTGAGATAACCTGCTGTGATGGATAGACATTGACTCAGTCACGTCGTTTTTACTACCATTTCTTTTTGAAACCCTAAAAAAACTTGTTTTCCAAAATTGTATTAGAACAATTCCTATTTGCCTCGTTAATTGGCGGTATAAATTTGTCTCGTCAATTGGCGGTATAAATTTGCCTCGTCAATTGGCGGTATAAATTTGTCTCGTCAATTGGCGGTATAAATTTTTGGAAAAGTTTAATCGAAAAACTGCTAGTCGCCGGTGACAGGGGTTATTACTGAACTATTTCGTTTTCAGGACGCGTCCATTTCAAACAGCTGACCCTATTTAATAACACTGTACCGCAACAAACTAAACCACTGGTATACAGCTGGTTGCATCATTAGTATGAACATTATTCCAATTGTAAGTTAAAATGGTTGTCTAATTAGTGTGGTTTATTTTAGTTGGTAGCCCCAGGAACCCATTTCACCAACTTTACAATTGTCAGTTTTCAATGACAATTCGGTTTCAACTGCTGACTTGAAGAGCTTTTGTTTTAGCGCGCTTCATGTTGTCAAAGAAATGTAGTTCGAATTGTCATATTAAACTGACTATTGTAAAGATGGTGAAATAGGGGCCAGACGGGAGAATGAACTAGCCATCTGCGCTCATTAATGGTCGAAAGTTGGCAGTGGCGAGAGGTCGAACGAAATTAATGCAATATAGCGCTGCATTGTGTCAGAGGTCAAGTTCCCTTCAGATAAGAGAATTTGAACCCAAATTGCTTTCAGCGCAGATAAAAAGGCGCACTTGGTATCGAGTTTCGATATAATCCAAGTGAAGTTACCAGAAAGTAATTACGTTGGGATTTGGGAGGGATAATATAGACTAAGAAAGAGTAATCTGAAACTTATCGTAGCCGTAGAGCAGCTGACAGTTTTGATAATTATTGTACGCTCTGAAAAATTAACACAAAAAGGCCACTATCAAATTGTGCTCCCAACACTGTCCTTAATCATATAATAGGTATCTGAAAATATTATCCATTACCGTGATGAGAGACATAATCCGACAACAAACAAACGTCAACGCCAGTTACAGCCCGTATGTTAAAAAGCTTAACATGACATTGTATATATGTTTGCAGCTGAAAATATTTTCAAATGGAAAGTTAACTCGTCAAGACTGCATTATAAGCTTATTCCTTTAGAGAAATCGCATAGTTTTTTATTCAAGTACCAATTTTTTATTAACGCCCGTGTAAAGATTAAAATATAGTCATGACAACAACAGTAATTGAAAAGGACGCTAAATAATGCAAATAAAATTCATTGAAATACCTTTATTTTCATATAAAATTGTGTCCAACGAGATGGAGCGACAACCTGGTAAAGATCGCGGGATCGCGGTGGATGCGGAAAGCACAAGACCGGTCTGAGTGGAGAGCCTTGGGGGAGGCTCCGGAAGCTTATGTCCAGCAGTGAACGTCTTTCGGCTGACATGATGATGATGATTCATAAATTGTGCTTTCTCCAGTCATCAAAATTAAGTAATACTACGTTTTGTTTAGTGGAAACGGAAAAGTGGAAATATTGCGATGAGTGTAACAGTCCGGCCACTGCTTGGCTACCAAAAACGGACGACCTGAATTGGATTTTTTAATATCTTAGTAGCTCTTCAGAAAGGGAACAGCATTTCGACGCAAGATGAACCCGTGTGTAGCAATTCAATGACGTGTGGGTAAAATCCCCAATCCTCACTGGGAATCTTAAGGACATGGACTCTGCCTATCAAATTTTAATAGCACATAATAATCAAACTGAATTAAAATGTCAAACTTAGACCCTGTCCTGTGTACCTCGCAATGTAACACTGCTCTAAAGAAGAAAAATGTGGTTGTAATGACTCCAAAGCTATTTAATAAACTGCCCACGACCCTAAAGAATTTAGATGTACCTAGATTAAAGAATCTTTTGCCAAAAATTCTACTAAATAAACGTTATTATAATAATATCATCATCAGCCTATGTTCGTCCACTGCTGGACATAGGCTTCTCCCATGGCACGCCACTGAGCACGATCATCGGCCACTCTCATCCAGCTCTTGCCAGCCGCCTTGCGAAGATCATCGCTCCACCGAGTCTGAGGACGTCCCACGCTACATTTGCCGATCCGTGGTCTCCACTCAAGAACTCGTCTACCCCAACGGTTATCGGTTCTTCGGGTTATATGGCCTGCCCATTGCCACTTCAGCGTGCTAATGCGGTGGGCTATGTCGATAACTTTGGTTCTCTGTCAGATCACTTCGTTACGAATTCGATCTTTTAGAGAAACTCCGAGCATAGCCCTTTCCATAGCACGTTGAGCAACTTTAAATTTGTGGACCAGCCCTATAGTGAGTGTCTATGCTTCGGCACCGTATGTCATGACGGGTAGGACGCACTGATTGAAGACTTTCGTCTTTAGACTCTGTGGAATTGGCAACGTGAAGACTCGACATAGTTTCCCATACGCTGCCCATCCCAGCTGTATTCTTCTGTTGGCCTCTTTCTCGAAATTGTTTTTACCCAATTGCATAGTTTGCCCGAGGTAAATATACTCCTTAACAACCTCGAGAATATTGCCTTGAACTGCTATTGGTTCCGGACTTACATGTTCATTAAACATAACCTTGGTTTTATCCAGGTTCATGCAAAGACCAACGCGTTGAGAAGAATCAGCTAGGCCATTCAACACATGTTGCAAATCTTGCAACGTTTCCTCCACGATGACGATATCATCTGCAAATCGCAAGTGTGAGAGGTACTCGCCATTTATGTTAATGCCGCGCCCCTTCCAGTCCAGCGTCTTGAACACATCCTCCAATGCATTTGTGAACAATTTGGGGGATATAACGTCCCCTTGTCTCACACCACGATGCAAGGGGATAGGTTCAGACTGCCGATTCTGGACTTGGACGGCCATAGTAGCGGCGTTGTACAGACCTCTCAACACTTGGATGTATCGCCAATTGGCATCGCTGCAAAGATTCCAGAACAGACCAGATCTCTATCGAGTCAAAGGCCTTTTCATAGTCCACAAACGCTAAGCACAGGGACCGATTATACTCTTCGGTCTTTTGTATAATCTGCCGCACTGTATGGATGTGGTCTATGGTGCCGTATCCCGATCGAAACCCGGCCTGTTCGGGGGGCTGGAACTCGTCGAGTCTTCGCGCAAGACGGTTCGTGATGACTCTCGAAAACAGCTTATAGACGTGGCTCAAGAGTGAAATGGGTCGGTGGTTCTTCAAAAGAGTTTTATCACCCTTTTTGAAAAACAACACTACAACACTCTTACTCCACGCCTCTGGAGTTATCTCATCAAAAAGAACAGCATTAAAAATGTTCTGGAGCTCCTTCATTATAGGTTTGCCAACAGATTTCAGGAGCTCAGTCGTAATACCGTCTTCTCCAGGGGCTTTTCCATTTTTAAGCTGTCTGAGAGCCATCGCGATTTCGTCCAGGCTGATTTCTAGCAAGTCTTCCGTAAAGTGGCGTGTTAATGCAGCTCTGGACTCCTCATTTTCGGGACCAGGTTGAGATGCATGCGTAGCGTATAACTGGCTGTAGAAGTTTTCAATTTCCGAAAGAATCCCAGACCTGGAAGAAACAACTACTCCATCCGTAGTGGTCAGCTTCGTCAGATGACTTCTCCCAAGAGATTTGACAAAAACCTTTGATCCCCGATTTTGCTCGATCGCTCGTTCTATTGAACGGGTGTTGGAGCATCGGAGATCGTATCGTACAAGTTAGTTATAATACTAAGGATTATTTTAATGATGCTGACGTAAGTTTATAATATATCGATTTTTTTATGTTTATCTGTATTTGTATATTTTGACTGTCCAATTAACCACTACTATTAACCACAATTATTAATAACCACTTTTGTCTTCATACGCCAACTGGCAAATCATTGCTGTAATATTTTAAACAGAGGGTCATCTTACCTTATACCTACCTGTGGTAACGAAATAAATGTATTTTCCCCTCACTACCTCGGGAAGCCGTATTTTATCCTTTAATACAAGCGGGTAAAATCGCGTTTTATCCACTAGTGGGGAAAGTAATTTGACCTTGGAGTGGAGCGTGTTTAAGTAGCTTTTGACTGATAACAAAACGTAAAACGTAATAATAACGTAACGTAACGTATTCGTTCGATATTAATTGTCATTAAATAAATGATAAATGGTTTACCAAATTTAGCTTTATTTAATAAAATTCTGTAAGAAACATTTGTTTTTTTTTTATAATGATGTTGAATATTATAATTCTGAACGCACAAGTTGAGTCGATGCAATTTCTAAACGCATCGTCAGTAATGTCAACATTGTCAACAATTTTTTTCTCACCGACTCCGACTGTTCACGTAAAAATACACAACTTCCAGAGTTTTATGTTATAATGTCGTAAAAAAATTGTAATTCCAGTGATGAAGATTTATTTTTATGAGCTGTTTTTTTGGATGTCGCGCTTTCCTCGCTACAGTGAGGTGAAAAGTTTTGTGTTACACACGGGTGCAAATGAATTTTACTTCTCGTGTGTTGAAACACTCGCTACGCTCAGGATTCTATTTTAGAAACTATAGAATCCTTTCTCTTGCTTGTGTTTCAATTCCACACTCGCGGGTAAAATACAACTTTGCACCCTTGTATAACAAATAATTATTGTTTTTGATTAACGTTTTCAGTTTCATTGTTTCGAATACGCAATGTGGCTGGCTTCAAAATAATTGAACGAAACGGATTTACTTCACGATCTCTTTACCTAATGTTAGGCCATAATAGTATTAGAGAATCAGTCTATCCTGATTGTTGAAGAGTACCCAGAGGGTGACTCTTGTGGTTTAGTTTTGATAATAAAGCTATTAACCATTTTAATAGCTGAGTCGAGTCTGGGCCTCGTTCCCAACAAGATTGGAGCTGCCTCCGTGACCACTCTTGGGAATGGCTTTTTAAGCCTTTATTTGGCATACACATTTCCGTATCTCTGGTTAACAAATTAATATTTTCTCAATTTAATAACTTATTTTTCGATTGTCTTTTATTGTTTCACCTAAATAAAGAATAACAACGTTATCCCCGCTAGGTACATTAAGGTAACATTAATTCCAATAATTTACACTGATACTTTTGTTGCTACGTATTGAGCTTAACGGTAACAACTAATGGGAAACATCAAAGACAAAATCAAAAAACTTGAAATCTAAATTTTATTCAACAAATAGGCAGTTGAAGGCAAAAGTTACAAGCAATTTCTTTTTAGTCTATACGCTTTCGGAAAGACCATGATTGCTAAGAAGAATGCACCGCAAGAAACTTGGCACAAGCGTTAGGCACCGGGGCATTTACTTTGATAAGTAAAGTATGGTTGCTGGTTTATCCGTTTATTTCACGTAAGGACGGAGCCGTGGTAAGTATTTGTAAATAGATGTTCATAAACATGAGAAGTGCCATAGGTTTCATTTAACTCACACGCATCACCGCGATCGTTCACAAGGCCGTATTCTATGCAGGCAGATTGTAAAAAATACTGTAAGTTTTTGTTCGTTGATTTCTTGTAGCAAAACTAGTCTAGTTATTTTTCAATACAATCACTTTCACGGATGGCAAAATTAAAGCAAGTTCGAGTCGCGTTGCTGGCGGATCACTCTAATGAAAGAAGTCGTATAAAGAAGTCTTAAGTAAACTTCATATTCCCTAAAAAGCGTTATTAAATAAAAGTCATCCTGAAAATGAAGGGGAGAAAATATTTTGTTCAAATTTGCTTTGAGGAGATGCTCGCCGCCTTTAAAAGCTGTCGGTTTCAAAGTCTAACCTTAGCGAATAAAAATTCAGCGTCTATATTTAGTTGTTTTACGATTTCCTCGAAACGAGTAAGTATCTCGATTTTATTACACGAGTTTAAGAACACGTGTCATATCTTCACTCTTGAGTGGAAATGTTGAGGCATTACTTAAGAACTTCGAAAGATTTCGATGTATTGGAAAAAGGATTTCGACAGATACAATCGGTATACTTTTATAACTAAAAAAAATTAAACCCGTAAGAGGTTATTGCACCGAGAAATGTCAATTTAATATCTACTTTCCGAACTCCCACTTCAGTGCTAAAACACGATATGTCATGCCAATATCATTTAACTTTATTGTTGGGTTTTGCTTGCGAAGCCTAAGGATGCATCGACATGGGAAACTAGGTAAATGTTTTGCGCGATGGATAATATTAATTCAAACCATAAAATCGATACTTTCCGTTTCGAGGGAAAACTTGTGAATTAAGTAATATTATTACTGGCATGACGTTATTGTTAACATCATGCCAATAATAATGTTATTTAATTTTATTGTTGGGTTTTGTTTGCAAAGCTTAAGGATGCATTGACTTGAGAAATTAGGTAAATGTTTTGCGCGATGGATAATTTTAATTCAAACCATAAAATCGATACTTTCCGTTTCGAGGGGAAAACTTGTTAATTAAGTAATATTATTGTTGGGTTTTGTTTGCAAAGCTTAATGATGCATTGACTTGAGAAATTAGGTAAATGTTTTGCGCGATGGATAATTTTAATTCAAACCATAAAATCGATAATTTTCGTTTCGAGGGGGGACGAAGAACAGACGAAGCTTAGAACAGGAAAGGAAAGGAGATGTTAACGCACGATTTCCCCTCTGCCAAAAATTTTACAATAAGTCTGTGCAAAATGCATAGAGTTGAATGTGTGCGTGTTTTTGGCATTTGTGTGACAGTTTTGTTTTAGTGTGAGTTTAAAGGAACGTAGCAAATTTTGACACTAGCGTTACGTAGACATGTGCTATAGTATGTACCTCGCCCAAATTCTAGTGCAGAGATAAACCAAAGGTGCCTACAGTCTGCTTTATGACACGAACAGCTCATGAATATACGCACGTGACAAAATTTGTTACGTTCCTAGAAACTTAACCCAAAACAAAATTCTTACACAAATGTCAAAAACAGACACACAAATAACAGACCCTGTCCAAAATGGTTAGAGTATTTTTTTTTCAGGATGCAAATCACACGGTAACATAATTATATTTGTCACAACGATCCCTGAAATCTCGCCTATCGTCAGATTTTTAGGGATAAAATGAGATTTGATATTTATATGATTTGGCTACCTTTCCTTCATATTTTTGAGAAGCTTTGCTTAATGATGTAGCATTGGCATTTCCTGTCATTATTCGTTCCCATTCGCCACATTAGATGACTTATTAACTAACAGTTAGAAAATTAAAAGAAGTCATCTAATTCAATGGAAATCAAATGTTTATGTACATTTATTATACAGCACCTGCCACAAGAATCAAAATCAACACATGCCTCATAGACCCAACTATCATCATCACCACTACACTATACATATATTATGCTGCCGCGTTTCTGAACTATTTACGAGCGCATTTTCCAAGCACCAAAACCACCATTTAACGCGATGTGCGTGAATAGAATAACTGCGCCCTAAGCACGACTTGTCGAATCCTGCGTCACGTAAAATCGAATAGTAAACTATAACGAGTTTGTATGACGTTTTGAACAGCGCCCGCCCGTGAGCATATTTGGAACTAAAATTTAGTATGAGATTTCTCGATCTCGATACGATAACCGTAACGTAACGCAGGATTCGACAAGTCGTGCTTAGGGCACTGGTAGCACGTTAAACAGTGGTTTTGGTTGATTGTTTTTGGTTCTTGGCGATTAAAAAGAAACGTTTACAAAAACGTTTCTTTTTAATCGCTTTCTTTCCACTTCTCTTCTGATGGAAGAAAGATTAAGCTAACACGAATATTTTTTAAGTACCAACAGTAATAGTAGGTACTCGTAACTCTTTTCAATAAGTTGTTTCTCGTAGTCGGTTGTTGGTTACGAGCTTGTTGAATGTAGAAAATCTTATTATTGGTATCGCTTCTCGTTATTTCGACGAGGGCTGAAGTCCTGTTGGGCCATTAGCGAGCGCAGACGGCAGAAATGAGGGCGGAACCAAAATCGCAGAAAATATTGTCTACGCCGTCGTTGAAGAGATTTCAGCTTATGATCTCATTAGGAGTATCTTTTTGTATTTTTTCTCCCAATTTTTTATTTTTACGGTTTTCCCGTGAATATCAATTATATATTATTTTTTTATAAACTCAATGAAACATGGATACACAGAAAAAAACCAGAAAAATGCATTTGGGTTGGCATTTTTCTGTGTATTCATGTTTCAGTGAGTTTATAAAAAAAATATATAATTGAGATTTCAGCTTATTTTAATTGAACGAAGTTCCTTAAAATATATTTTTATTGTACAAAGGCCTTTTTTTTATTAAAACGATTTATTTCTTGAGCTGGACTTAAGTATGTGGCAAGACGGATTTATTTTTCATGCCAGCCTAGTGCGACAGGGCAAAGGAGCTTTGATAAGCTAATAAGGATGGACGATGTTCTTTTTAATTTATTGAAATGTGACAGAACAAATCTAATTAAATTCCCTGCATAAGTATATTCCGAGAATCTAGTTAAAATTCATGTTCAATTAAAATGTCCCTATCATATCTTAATCATAGAAAAGTCTGTCCCTTTTTTCTCCCCAGCTTGATTGAAATTATAACTTTGATGGTCACATTACACAAATTATGAATTTAAATGATTAAACATTTTCCTCAACTTCATCCCTTGTGAGATCGAATGCCATTGGCGAACCTCACGATGCCATTACACTCCTACTTACTTAATAAAATTGCGTACGCTATCTAAAAGTGAAGTGGTGTCTCGAAAATACTTCAGCAAAGAGTGAGTGGTTCTTTTAAAGTTTCAAGTAATGTGAACCGTCTGAGAGTCTGCACACAGATATTTTCATTCTTCTTATACATATTAGCGATGTTTATTCATGCGTTATTTTAAATGAAACATGTTTAAGTCCCTACCTACCTATCCACTACCTTCCTACCTATGTACCTATAACGCCGAGCACGAGTTTTCACCAAGAAGGAACTACATTTTTGTATCGCCATCGAGACAAACTAAAATTTATAGCACAAAGTCAGTTCATTATTATGAAATTTCAGTACCAAATACACTCACGGGGCTTGGCCCTCTCATTCTGAGAGGAGGCCTGTTTCCAGCAGCGGGACGTAAAAAAAAGGCTGGTGATGTGTGACACTCACGGGGGGCGTTGTGCCCAACCAACGTCATATAAATTTTGTCGATGGCGATACTATAACACATACTACTAGATTCTTGGTAAAACTCGAGCTCGGCCTCTCAAAGGCCCTCATTCATCGCCAGTCAAAATATCCGCCAGGATCGCTAGTGTCGAGTGAGGTCTATCTGTCAATTTCCAGCAATCATAGGCCAGTAGCTTGTCTGTCATTGGTGGAGAACGACAGATAATAATAATACAGCAGTTTGCGTAACTTGGAGATAGCGGTGGGATGACTCATCTGTATCAAGGTTGTGTGACAGTGGTGTAGTAAGTACTCTTTTACCAAGTAACACGTAACGTACCTTACGTAAGGTAGTGTAATTTAAACAAGATTGACTAAGAAATTAATATGATAAGATAACCTACAACCACGAATAATACTATCTATGGTAGCGTAACTAAGCCCACAAAATGGCTCCACCAAATAGATGTCGATGTAGGCGGAGAAAAATATATGAACAACTCCGCGCGTCAGTCAGCCGTGACATTCGTGACGTGCGGGCTTGTGTCAGTAGAGTTTCGTTTGTAAATATCCGTTTTAATACACAAGTAATTTAATCGTGTGTTGTGCAGTTGCAATCATACAGATATGAAAAATACAAAAATTGCCTGTCTTAGGTGAGTAAATATACATTTTAATAACTCATGCTTCATAACTCACACCGTTCTGGCTTAGCGGGATAGTTGGATGGTTCGACCGAACATTGTCGAGAAATGCCGAGCGCAGCCGACGCGTGTCGTCGCTCACTGGCGAGCTGAAATTTTCGATGTGCGAGTATCATGTGTGTGCGCCGTAGTTGTACGTATTATAGGATCATATTTTCGTACGTCTATGTATATAGGCGTTATGCTTCCATATCTTTATAGTCTGCTGCCTACAACCAGTCAGATTTTGCCGCCAAATCCTAATTAATATAAATTAGGTTCACAACATTTTCTTACATTTAGAACATACCCCGACTAAAAAATTTCCAAAAAGTGCTTGTTTTAAAAAACACTGCCCGTTCCCGGACTAGTCTATTCCGGCTGGTCTGAGTCCTCGCAGCGATTGTTTTCTGGAGTAAAAAATGTCCAATCCATCCCGGCCTGCGACTAGCGATAAATCGGCTGTCTTCCGCAGGCTTCTTCTTGAATTTAAGCCGTGAGTTTTCGGCTTTGACAAGAAATCCGAGTTTCGTGTAGAAATAAAACGACAGACGATTGAGACTAAGAGTCTATGAACTAAAAACAATTTTATTACTTTGCTCACCCGCGACCACAAGAAAGTACATAGCTAATTGTTTTTAGTTGATAAATATGAATCGACGCAAAGTTTCGCCTGATTCAATAAATTAACTAAGAGTCTTATCACACTAGCGAATTGCGAGCGAGTGCTACATACTAATACCGCTCGCGGCGAACTCGTTGCGTTATCGCCTCAATACAATACTCGCTAGCAAATCGCCATTGTGAAAAGGCTGTTAATTTCACTCACAGTTAGGTGACTGTGACTTGGGAGTTGAGTGACTTCGGTGTACCGCAAGCCGACTCATACTGACCGATACCTTAGGGCAGATTCACACCACCATCCTAGTCATTTGTCTTCTGTGCCTAGAGCATTAATAGATCGAGCCCTCTGCATTTGTGATCCACAATACCTAAATCGTGAATTGAGTCACATAAAGGATGTCTTGGAAAGCAATGGGTATAACTGGAGGCATTGTAACCGTGTTGTGAATGCATCGGCTCGTCAGCCGCCAGCCGTAGTCGAGAGAGTGCCAGTATACTTGCTGTTTATAAAAGGGGTAACGGATAAAATCGGGCACTTGTTACGCCGAAGATATAGCATTAAGTCGATTTTCCGTCCCCATATGCAGCTTAGACAGCTGGTGCGTTCACCAAAGGATAAGGAGCCCCTAAACGTCCCCAGGGTATATATGATTCCCTGTTCATGTGGTAAAAACTATATCGGGGAAACTGGGCGGAATATATCCACAAGGTTATCGGAGCACATACGCAGTATGAAAAACAGGACAATAAGGGTTCTGCTGTGGCCGAACACTCGATGGACTCGGATTCGACGCATGACATTCGGTTTGATAAGTTGTCGGTACTGGCGAGAGAAAAGTTTTTTATTTCGCGGAAAGTACGTGAAGCCATTGAAATTAGTCGTCATCCCAATTTTAATCGTGATAGTGGATGGTCGGTGCCCCCAAGTTGGAAGACTGTGCTAAATACTGCGTCAACGGTGAATGTGAACGAGCCTTTACAGAGTGATGTGGTCAGTGTAGTGTGCTACCCTGCATTCGACAATAATAAAAATGACGATGAAAACGAGGGTAGTTGTGTGCCGCTGTCAGCTGCGTATAGTAGTAGCGCGAGCAGAGCCGCGGCGCGCAGTGTGCGTCTCGCCGCCGCTGGGTCGTGCGCTCCCAGAGGAAGGACTACGAATTAGTCCGAAACATGTCGGGCTAAACTCGACTTATATACGTGAGTGATCCGTTTTCATTTCACTAGGTCAAACAGTGTCACAAATTATCTAGGTAATGATAATCGTGGCATATAAGTATGTAATCATGGGTTCTCCTAAGCTTTTAGTCACTAGATATTTTGAAAATTCCCGAGGTAAGTACCAAAGTTGACGACCGGATGGCCTAGTGGTTAGCGACCCTGACTATGAAGCTTGAGGTCCCGGGTTCGAATCCCGGTCATGGCAGATGTTTGTATGATGAATACGAAAGTTTGTTCTCGGGTCTTGGTTGTTCAATATGTATATAAGTATGTATTTATCTATATAAGTATGTTTATCCGTTGTCTAGTACCCATAGTACAGGCTTTGCCTAGTTTGGGACTAGGTCAATTGGTGTCAATTTGTCCCATATTAATTATTATTTATTTTTCCCGTATATTTATTACAATCTTAGGCTAGGTTTTCACAATATTCATATAAAAAGTAATAAAACAATATTAATACAAAATATAAAAACATTATAAAAACCTAACCTAGGGTGCCACCGGCAGCGAGGCGGGGCCTAAGCTACCGGTGGTCAGGGCGACAGAGAGAGGAACCTCCTGACTATCCGAGCCGTGTCCAGGAGTACCGCCTTCTGTATCTGACCCTTGACCCAACCATCTAGCGAGAGCCTTTTAAGGTGATGGTCAAGGCTCTTCGCTATTAGACCGTTCGCCGAAACGACTATCGGGACAGTGATCGTCGAATCAACAGGCCACATGGCGGTAACTTCGTGAGCCAAGTCAAGGTACTTGCTGACTTTGTCCTTCTCGGCCTTCACGAGGTTCACGTCATGGGGGATAGTGATGTCGACGAGCACTGCCTGGCGCTTCGATCGATCTATCAGCACGATATCAGGTTTATTGGCGACAATAGTCCTGTCCGTGATGATAGATCGATCCCAGTAGAGCGTGACACGACCATTTTCAAGAACTGGTGCAGGTGTGTACTTATAGTACGGCACTTCGAAGTCCACAAGACCGAATAAAAGAGCAAGTTGCTGGTGAATAATCCTGGCTACAAGGTTATGTCTGTGCAAGTACTCGCCGTTAGCAAGACTAGAACAACCAGAGATAATATGCCTGAGTGACTCCCCGGGACGGCGGCATGCCCGACAGATGTCGACCGTACCGTCCTTCAGGATATACCTGCGGTAGTTATTAGTCATGATAACTTCGTTCGCAATTGCACAGGCAAAACCTTCGGTTTCCCCGAAGAGGTCCCCGAAGCGTAGCCAGTTCACCGACGCGAGGAGGTCTACATCGGGCCCCACGAGGGCCTTATAGAACCGCCCGTGTAGCTCCTTACTCTCCCATTCAGTCTTGCGGTCCTCGGTGCTCCATACCTTAGGTCTGCGCCAGTTCTCTTTTGCCAAGGCGAGAGGAGTGAAGGATTTGTCCACCGCCACTACATCGCGATGCATCCCACACTCGTTGTTCAGGAAAATTTCCCTAAGACTGCACACCTCACGGTTGTGGAGGTCCTGGGCATTTAAAAAACCACGACCTCCACATTTCCGTGGAATGTACAGTCTCATAACAGACGAGCGCGGGTGTAGCATGCGATGCGCAGTGAGCAATGAACGAACCCTTTGATCCAGGGCATTCAGCTCAGTCTGATTCCATCTTAGTATGCCAAAGGAGTATATGAGCAGGGGCATCACCCAGGCGTTGAAGGCGCGCACCTTGTTGCCACCCGACAAAAGACTATTGAGTACTTTTGCCAGGCGGCCAAAGAATCGCTCCCTCACCGTCTGTTTGATATCCCTACCTTCAATACCCAAGGACTGTGACATACCAAGATATTTATAGGTTTCAGTTTCGGAGATAGATTTGAGGGACATTGTCTCAGAAAGTTGTAAATTCGGTGAATTTACAACTTTTCCCCGCTGTACATGTATGACTGCACACTTGTCTACACCAAATTCCATTTTGATGGCATTACTGAAGACTTCTGTTGTTTTCAGTAACTCCATCAAGTTCTGGTTGTTTGGTGCAAATAGCTTGAGGTCATCCATATAAAGCAGATGAGAGATGACCTCACCCCCTCTCCGGAGCCGGCAACCTAGTCCTGAATCCGTCAGCAGAGTACTGAGCGGATTCAGTGCTAGGCAGAACCATAATGGACTTAGACTGTCACCCTGGAAGATCCCTCGTTCAATCCTTATGGAGTCCTGCGGACCAGAGGGGCCATCGCTACCTCCCGGTTGACGAAGGACTGTGGTCCACTGCCCCATGCACGTGCTTAAGAAGGATCTTAAAGTTGCATCAACTTTATACAGCTCTAAGATCCTCCTCAGCCATGAATGAGGCACCGAATCATAGGCCTTCTTGTAGTCAATCCAGGCAGCAGAGAGGGTCCCTCTATTCTGCCGGATTCGTTGGCAAATGGTCATGTCTATGAGGAGGAGCTCTTTAGTACCACGGGACCCAACCCTGCATCCATTTTGAGCGGGGGCCAAGATGTTGTTTGCAACGATGTGCGCGTTAATTTTTGCTCTCAAAATGGATGTAAGGAGTTTGTACAGTGTGGGCAAACACGTGATGGGTCTGTAGTTTTTCGCTTCCGTGGTACTACCGGACTTATAGAGCAGGAAAGTGATACCAGTTGTTAAAAGAAGTGGCAGGGAACCGAGCTCGAGGGCTTGCTGGAACTGCGTTGCCAAACGTTTGTGTGAACATCGAAACCACTTCAGCCAGAAGTTGTGCAATCCATCCGGACCAGGACTTTTCCAGTTCTGGGCCGTCCGGATAGCACAACTAACGTTCTCGGGGCTGATAGTAACAGCACCCATAGGTTCGATAGACTCGCACTCACGTTCAACAACGCTCATCCATTCGCCCTCGTTGTGTTCGACGGGAGCCGACCAGATACTACGCCAGAAGTTAATCATAGCAGTAGCATACGGCAGTTGTCCGTCAGATACACATTGGTCGGTTCCCTCCCACTTCCTATTTATTTTATTATTAAAGTCTTCATTATAAGACTCGAAATTACAACAAATTAGATATACTCTCTAACCACCCTTTTGAAACTCCAAGTTATTTTAAACTGGTCCCAGGAGGTAACCAAGTTGCGGAAGCGTTTAAATAATACTTATTATTTCTGTAGATAAGACAACAATAGCACATTGTCTGGATCGCATAAATCTCTGATAAGCAAATAAGTTATCACGACGTCGTAAAGTGAGCTTAAAAGTTCATGTTGATGTTTGACGACAGAATAATGATATTATAATTTTAAGCAACGAGCGAATAGCGGGCTGGGGGAAAAGTGTTTTCAAACAAGTATATATATAACATTTAGTGTAATTTTTTGTACAAGAAAACGTCTGATCTCGTCTGAATTACTATGGGCAAATTGGCAGCGCCTCTAGCAGCACGTATCGACTACAAACTATTCTAATAGTACCCATTCCTGCGTTTGAGACTTATGTTTTTGTCGTCGATTACACTAGGCGCTCAGAGCGTTTAGTGTAATCAACTGCCAGAAATACGTCGCGATCGCATTTGCGTTTACGTCCAAATTACTATAAGCAAATTGACAGCGCCTCCACTCTAGTAGCACGTATCGACAACAAACAATTCTCGAACTATTGTTGGCCGCGTTGATTATAGTATAAGCTCTGGCCCCCATTTCATTAACGTGACAGGTGTCAAATGACAACGACAATTCAATTCGATCTACACTTCGAAGTTAATATGAAGTCTGGTAATACAAAAACTTTTCAAGCCAGTAACCCACACCAAACTGTCGTTGTCATTAGTCACCTGTCACGTTTATGAAACGGGGGCCAGGAGACTTAAAGGGACCTTATGTGGTGCGATCCATCGTTACGATCCGTCGCTTCAGACATTACACTTTCGATCCATCGTTTCGATCAGTCTGAACCAGAGAAGACAGATCGTACCATATGGGGTCCATAACGCTGTCGTCAACAAAAACTCTCCTCTCGTGACCCGTTCCGCATTTCGCATGTTTTATTACCCATAAAACACGTATAATGGACTTTAAAGCCACGTTTATTAACGTGTCACACCTTCCGAGCTTCCGCGCATAACCATGGAGGCTGCAAATGTTCATTTAACTTGAATTAAATCCCGTCGACATAGCTGGCTGCTATACGAATACAAACCAATTTTTTGGGTAGTCGGGACAGACAGAGTTAAGGTCCTAAAAATATTTTGATTGGCTTTAGGCGGGATTCGTTTTGTAAAGTTTTAGAATGACACAAGGTTTCTGTAAGTGTATCATACACCTGTGTTGTACTATTATCAATACCAACCCGGTAATAGCTAAGTACCTACCAACGGGGTATGAAATAAATTAAGTCAGAAATTTTAATATTGAGGAGATAGTCGTACCTACTAAGCTTGTATTATAATATTCATAGCACTAAAATTTATAGGGTACATCGATCATAAAATCACGAAGCAAACGGACAACTTTCACATAAACCCGAACATAAATTTAAAACGTACGTTTCGAATTCTAAATCATAATAATGAGATGAGAAACGATTAAACGTTCCAAACCCGAGGAATTAGCATTTCAACTCTCAAAGCTATTCCGTTTAATAAAGTCGTTGGCAAATTTCAATTCCTTATTTCAATTAATATCATCCATAATTCCTATGATAAATGTTTTATGGTTGTACCGGAGAATATTGAAATTTTGATGTTGTCTAAAATGTATAAAAAGTCGGGTTTAACAAGCTGCAAGTTGATGGAAACTCAACATGCAATGTTCTCCAAGAATGTACGCAGCACTCTTTATTGTAAATAACACAAGCTCTGCTTAATTTGAGACTAGGTCAATTGGTGTCACTTGTCCCATGATATTTATTTATTTAATGGATTTTTCGGCCATGGCCTTTCTTTATGAAATAAAAAAACGCCACTCTTAACCGTTAATTTCAAGGGTTGCTTGATTAAAACTGCCTCGGTCTCCACTTTATCAATTATGATGGGTCATTTCTGAATTTTTAATAGGTCATACCGAAAATTTATAGAATATGAACAGAAGACTAACAGGGGAGAAATGGTTCAGCCCGTCATTTATAGCGTCGTAAAGCAAAAGTGAGGACGGATTTATTTAAATTTTAAACTACATCATATTAAAACGAAAAAATATATATATACCGGAAGCAATTCAAAAATCATTAATTTCGGAATGAAAATAGACTACTCCAATTAGCTGTTTTTCTATGCCTTATAGCTGGTCTTATTTTATCTGCATGTGACTCTAGACATGTCGAGATCAAAAGAGTCAGCTCTCACGTGTCCGCTTCAATTACACATTTGGGTGAGGATGAGAGGGTATGAAAATGACAAAATAAAGTTTTCCGCTTACACTTGACGTCGTATAACAATAACAAGTAGTCAAAGTGACAAAAGTTTTTCCATGTAGATTTTGAGAACATTGTCATAAGATTGAGTTAGTTATTATGTCTTGCCCGCGCAAAAAGTGTTTCACTATACCTAAGGATTAGAGGCTCGTAAAAGAACAGAGAAGAATGAATGGAAAATTTATTCTTATAATTAGTAAATCTGCTGGCTATATAAAATATGAACGGACTGTAATATGGTTGTCCAATAACACTAACTTTTACATAAATAGTTCGCGTAGGCACTTTTATTGTGTGGACGCTGCGTACCTACACCATGATATTTGCGCAAGATTTTGCACAAACTGTTTGCGCATGCGGCGAGATGGAGCGAGTAGCCAGCTTTAGTTACACCTACAAAATACGATACTAGTTTTTTTTTACCACTTATAGTTACTTAAGGTTTAAGGTTGTCTCGTCAGGTTTTAGGCTAAACGTGCCGTATCGTGGTTTCTGTGGATATTTCAGCCTTAGGTTTCCTTTGACGGTAAACAAAACCATTTCGTGTAAACAAACTTTAGGACGAGGGGGAAGAAAGGCGGAAAGAACAATAAATTAGCTTGTAATCCACCCTGGGCAAACGATTTCTCTGACGGTGATATGATACTTATTCTGTTCACGCCGCTTTTTTGACAGATAGGTATATCGTTCATAACGTCAGGTCCCTTGCTTTTAGCATTAAACTCAATAAGTAAAGTATATATACCTCACAATGCTCACAAAACAATCGGAAAACCATGTTCCGAACATGTTGAGATTTGTGCGCAAATTTGCACGTTATTCGAGAGCGACTGTGAGGCCAAAGAAAGAGGCTACAATGGTTAGCCTTTTCTGCGCTTCATTATCCGCGTGCTAGTGACATATAAATCCACCTCTTCTTTATGTAATACCTATCATTGATTAAACCATAGTCAGCGACATCGAGAGCCATTTGCCCACATATAATTAGGATATTTAATAAAGCTTTCCGGCACACAGGTCGTCACGGGTCTGTTTAAATTACAACAACAACCGAACACCTTGAATAACCTTTTGTTCCAACCTTTCAACCTTCACCACCTTTTTGCGCCATTAAGATTCCCTAATGATACCTGAAATGTTACTTAGTTGACAATGATTCTGACAATGGATGCTATCGAGGACATAAATCTAGGGTGGAAAGAAGCAGAACATTAATCAAAATGTTGCTTGCTCACGACGCCAAGAGTGAGGGCTCACGTGATGTCGCAGAGGTTTGGTTTAATGGATATTATTGATTATGTCGTAACTTGCGATAACGGGAGACCTACGGGACGTGTATACGTAAGCATGAGGCAGAGACAGCCATGTTTGTACCTAGTCGCAGCAACAAATTTGACAATCATGTATGAAGTTGTGGGTCTGAGGCCATATTTAGTTAGTTTGACACTCGTCATCGGATTGAAATGTCAGTTTTTGTAAGACTGTGACAGTTGGCTAGCTGTTTCCGATACCAATTGTCAGCCCGTACAAGATGAACACGATGCTGATTGCGAGCGAGTTGACAATAAGCATGCTGATTGCGAGCGAGTTGCCAATAAGCATGCTGGTTGTAGAGCGAGTTGACAATAAGCATGCTGGTTGCGAGCGAGTTGACAATAAGCATGCTGGTTGCGAGCGAGTTGACAATAAGCATGCTGGTTGCGAGCGAATTGACAATAAGCATGCTGGTTGCGAGCGAGTTGACAATAAGCATGCTGGTTGCGAGCGAGTTGACAATAAGCATGCTGGTTGCGAGCGAGTTGACAATAAGCATGCTGGTTGCGAGCGAGTTGACAATAAGCATGCTGGTTGCGAGCGAGTTGACAATAAGCATGCTGGTTGCGAGCGAGTTGACAATAAGCATGCTGATTGCGAGCGAGTTGACAATAAGCATGCTGGTTGCGAGCGAGTTGATAATAGGCATGCTGGTTGCGAGCGAGTTGACAATAAGCATGCTGGTTGCGAGCGAGTTGACAATAAGCATGCCGGTTGCGAGCGAGTTGACAATAAGCATGCTGGTTGCGAGCGAGTTGACAATAAGCATGCTGATTGCGAGCGAGTTGACAATAAGCATGCTGGTTGTAGAGCGAGTTGACAATAAGCATGCTGATTGCGAGCGAGTTGACAATAAGCATGCTGGTTGTAGAGCGAGTTGACAATAAGCATGCTGATTGCGAGCGAGTTGACAATAAGCATGGTGGTTGTAGAGCGACAAGGAACAAAAAGTGACAAGCTGCTTTTGACGGCGACTATGCAATACGTATGGAGCAGATAATAAACAGAGCTCGGACAGGTCATAGCAAAAACTGATATGGTAATAGAACAATACTCAATAGAGTCGATACTTAAGATTATAATTACCTAAAGAGGATATTATCGTAATTTAACATTAAACCTTATTTAGTTGCAATTTGTCATGGTTTTGTCCTGAAACAGTTTTGTGGTGACAATTTAAATCAGTAAAATTGTTTACTTATGGTGATTGCATAAAATGTTCAATACAACCATCAGCTTTAAAAAATAATGTTAATTTAAAATATCTTCACAAACATATCGTGAATGTTGGGTTACTGTTATAAATGTAATTTAAAAAATGTAATTAAATAATACTGTAAATAATGCGACTCTATTAATCTTGTTCTATTACCTTGTTGCAATTATTTTGCTATGACCTGTCCGAGCTCTGGTAACAAACAGTTAATTACTGCACGTTACTAAAAGGAAATGAACTAGATAATTTTGAAGAAATACTTACAATTATTAGAAAACATTAGATACAAAGAATTTGAGAGGTGGCAAAATGCTCAGGTTTAGCATTTATAAGCCGCGAGTTTGAAACTTGCAGCGCTGATTTTTCATCCTGTGCCTATTCCACAGTACGAAAACTCATTTAAAAGTCAAGCGAGGCAACTAACGAAAATGTTTCATGCAATGAGCGTAAACTGAAAACAGTAGTGTGCTAAGTTCAGAATAAATTTCCAGACAGAAATTCAATTAGGCCTGGTGTTGTAGTTTTTGTTTTATAAAATTTTGGTAGAAATAGAATTTATTTGTGCGGAAAACATCGTTTTTAATTAACGAGAATTGCGGGATCTTAATAGGTCTCCTGGCCATGGACAGGCTTGTAAGGAATTTAATTAATAGCAAAAGAAATACGTTTTTACTTCAGACGTCTAAGATTTTTTATTTTAAATTCTACCTAAATAGTAGATACCTCGGAACGTAATAAATAAACGTTTTAAATTATAATATTTAAAACGATGGATATTTTTGTGACCACTTTGTATATTTTCGTGACAGCAAATTTGATTACGTTCAAAGGTAAACGCAAAATGTATATCTCGGAAACGGGTCTAAAATCAACATCGGAAAAGGATGGGAACGATATTTTTACGGTCACGGGAAGACATAAAACTAGTCATTTGAAATAATAATCATGGTAACGGCGAAAACTCTATTAATTACTTTAGAGACGATTGCGTCTATAAAGTAATTAATAGAGTTGAGTCAAGAGTCAAGTCGGGGGCGAATGAGAGTTTTAGTTTAGTGTAAGTAGGTACTTATTTTATGGTTTTAGTTTAGTTTAATTGGATACCTATACTTACTCATTTTATTAACACAATATTACTAAATATTAAATTAAACTACATCTAAAAACGTAATAAATAAAAACTAAAATTAAACTAAACTGAAACAATAAAATAACTACTTATCCTAAATGAAAATTCAAATAAAACTACTTAACAAAAACTAAATCATGTCTAAAAAAGAAGTCCTCTTGGGCATGGTACCAAAGATGCTGGCAGCGTTCCCTCTTTGGATAGCCAGGCTTAGCCTTTGTCCGAGAGAGCTGCCAGCTCTTCGGTCCCCTGTGACATCGACTAGCCTCTTGGAAATTTCATTCCTTGAATAATTTCAAAGCGCTAGGATCCCACGGACCAATGGTATCCACGCTGAATAGGACAAAGTCATATTGGGAGCCTAGACCCCCGTATTTATAGGCTTTAGCTTTTTCAGACTATTCAGGCGCTGCACCAGTTTTATTGCTACTTAATTTAAGTTTTTATTTATTACGTTTGTAGATGTCGTTTAGTGTTAAAATTAAATGTGATGAAGTTTTCGCGTTTGCGTCTTTATTTGGGTTAAGAGATGTTTTACGATTGTGAAAAGTAGATACACTGATCACACACACAAATACACACACACTCATTGTATTGTAGATGGTTTCAAGATTGTTTTACGCAAATTGCGTCAGCGTCGGATGTTGGGAGCTATGAGAAAATACTGAAAATACACAGGCTGAAGTCGGAAGTCATGGAAAAAAGACATTGATTTGCATGTCGGGAACAAATAAAAATAAATAAATATCATGGGTCAATTGACACCAATTCACTTAGTCCCAAACTAGGCAAATCCTGTACTATGGGTACTAGATATTAGACATCCAAGACCCGAGAACAAACATTCTTATTCATCATACAAACATCTGCCCCGACATCGTCAAAATGAAATATCTGATCTATGATCATAACTCTATGAAGCATGCGAGTATTTTGATATTGAAATTTATTTATGAGATCTATCTCAGCACAACCAGCAGATTACCATGTTTTTTGCATACAGATTGTTCGCCATAAAGAAATACTAGGATATTTCGTGTTACAGAAGCTTGCCACACCCTTATGTAAATAGGTACCTACGAGCTTTGACAAATAAAATTTGAAGATTCCGATGAATACGTATCACTACGTGTTTGGGTCAATACAGTGGTATAATCTCATGAAAATATATATTGGGATAAAGCTGGACGAAATTCAAAATGTCGTTATTTGAGTCAAATTTAATACATGCTCTATATTGTAGTGAAATAAAACAAATCACTCACGTATATAAGTCGAGTTTTGATCGACTGTTTCGGACTAATTCGTAGTCCGACCTCTGGGAGCGCACGACCCAGCAGCAGCGAGACGCAGAGGAAAGACTACGAATTGGACTTATATTATATTATTATGTGAGTGATCCGTTTTATTTCACTTTTCTGATTGAGTCTCACGGTAGTTTCGTGTTAAAACATGCTCTATATTATTTATATTATAAATTTTACTGTCGGATATGACTATGCAGAATCAAAAAGTCAATCATGAAGCATTTCTGTAATTTTTTTTGAGAAAAAGCACTTTTATGGAGGAAGAATTTTCAATAATTACATTACTACTGTGCAATAACTCGTTGCATGCTTTCCAGCATACGTTTTTTGCCACTGCACGATAAAAAAATACTTTAAATTCTTCGTAAGTTTTTTTATTTCAAAGACATTTTGGGACCATCGAGAAATAAACGTGCTTTATGTAACAAATAATTGGCATGCTTTTTCTGATAGTTTTTACCGCTGAGAAAATTTCAATATAGCATTAACAGCACAGGTAACCCGTAGTGGGATTGCAATTTAAACACACCTCACGAACACTCTTTTGAGTTGAGTTGGCCAATCAAAATATTTGGAAGGATGAGCTTACCCAAAAGGGTTCCATTTGATCAAATCAGCTGGCTCGATTCTACGTGAACATCGTTAGTCGAGGACAGAAATTCACCCTATCTAGTTTATAGATTGAAAAAGATACGGATACAGTGCCCTAAGCACGACTTGTCGAATCCTGCGTTACGTTACGGTTATCGTATCGAGATCGAGAAATCTCATACTAAATTTTAGTTCCAAATACGCTCACGGGCGGGCGCTGCTCCAAACGTCATACAAACTCGTTATAGTTTACTATTCGATTTTACGTGACGCAGGATTCGACAAGTCGTGCTTAGGGCACTGTTAGCTTTTCAACGAGGTTTATTTAGACCGACCTACTTACGTCAACCTGGGCTAAACATTACTTTAACCCAGGACTAAAGTAAAGTTAGACGATACGTATACGTCAAGTTATACCCAGGTTAGTGTGTAACCCTGGTTAGTGCAAGTCGGCCTTAGAGATATAATATACGTACATAAGTATACATGTATTGCAACAAAACTGATAAGGTAAGCGTCCCAATTTTTGATATATTAATTTCAATAATGAGACTGACGAAATGAAACGAAATGTAGAGTGTAATGAGCGTGCTGAGTCTTGTTAGGTTAGGTTATAATGAATATCAGAGTAATTAAATTACTGCCAACTAATATGCAAAAGAAGCATTGCCTTGTCTATTCATCGCTGAAGTTTTATTAGCGCATATTCCAAGTAGCAATAACGGCATAATTATGATGTAGCTTCTTCGCTTGTTGAATCAACATCGTTATTTTACAATGTTGAATTAATTAAAAATGTTAAGTTCTTTTTTAGGGTTCCGTAACTCAAAAGGAAAAAACGGAACCCTTATGGGATCACTTTGTTGTCCGTCAGTCTGTCTGTCTGTCTGGCTCTCTGTCTGTCTGCCTGTCTGTCTGTCTGTCTGTCTGTCTGTCTGTCTGTCTGTCTGTCTGTCAAACCATTTTTCTCTGGAACGCGTGGAGGTAGCATGCTAAAATTAATATTAAATACGGTCCCTTGAAGCTGTGAAAAAATCAACCTTCTAAGTCAACGTAATCAAAAGATACAGTAATTAAAAAGGCCATTTCCATACAAATTGCCGATTTCCAAAAACCTAAAGGGTACTTCCAGATGTCCTAGAAACTTGAAATTTGGTATGAAGGTAGCTCTTATAGCACAACCACTCCGAAGTCTCAACATTTTAAAGTTTCATGTCTGTCTGTAGGTTTCGCAGACCAATATAAATTGACCCCACACTGCGTACATTTTGCTTAGGAACGGGGCTCTGCTAACACTGGACTTCTTAAAACACTGGGGAAAAGCGTTAAAATCTTTCTACGGAACCCTCGTGCGCGAGTCCGACTCGCACTTGGCCGGTTTTTTTTATTAATACGCTACACTTTTAAACTAATAAACAGATACGAGAGAGATCTAATGAATATAAAGTACCAAAAGGTCGATGACTTTTCCCATTATCATAAATGTCGTGATACAATTGACAGAAATTTATTTAGTCCCAAATTAAGCAGAGCCTATGTTATGAGTGTTAGATATACTTTTATTGATAAAATATATTTAAAAAATACAGATCAAGCCTCAAGCTTTGTAGTCAGGTTCTCTTATCACGCTTATCGGATAGCCATCCGAGAGTCGAGCACGACTTTACGAATGCTGCGTCACGTTGTCACAGGCCGTTTTCATGAGGGGAAACAGTCTGTTTAAGGTAGCCTACCTAGGGTTTTGTGAAGGAAACAAATTACAAGTTTAATACATTTATTTCTACAAAATCGGTAGGCTAAATTGACAATTAAAATAGAGAATCTCAGGGGATTGAGTTCGAAGACACTTTTGAAGATACTGGGTTCGATTACACGCTAATGTGGCCTACACTTCCCTCGGGTGTCTGGATCCTCCGGCGACGGCGAAGATAGGGCGCAGGCGTCGTAGAGCAACCAGGAGTGACCAGGGGGCTCGTGTGATGACGTGGTGTTGAGATGGTGTGAAGGGGACCGTAGCGTGCCAACGGCTAGCCTCTGAGTAGGCTGCGAGAGGTCGGCAGGGGTCCGTTAGGAACCAGTAGTGGGTGGAGAGATTTCCACGGGTAGCGTAGTTGCCCTGTAAATAAGCTGGTGTGAGCCAAACGTCCATGGTATGCTCGCACTGCCATATTCCGCTTTCCAGTCCGACCATTCCCGAGGGAGTGGGAACCAGATTGGCAGTGCATGGCATGCGGAAAAGCGCCATCTAGCGGATTATGGCGGAACTTTTTAATGTCCAATAGCTTGCGTATTGTGACAACGTAAAATCGAATAGTAAACGTTGTCGAGTTTGTATGACGTCTGGAACAGCGCCCGCCCGTGAGCGTATCTGGAACTAAAATTTAGTATGAGGTTTCTCGATCTCGATACGATAACCGTAACGTTACGCAGGTTTCGACAAGTCGTGCTTGATCCACCGGTCGCCGCCAGTATTTTACCCTGTTATTCATAAGCCTTATTTTAACTAAAATGCCGTTAAAGTTCGTTTGTCCTTTTTTGTCACATTGACATTTCCGTTAGTAAGAAGAAGACAGAACCTATTTTAACTATGGAGGCTTGAGTGAAGTTTATAAATAATAGCATTAGTCTGTAAAATAAAAACCTTTCTAATGAGGGAGGGCTACCGCGAGTCAAAAATCCACTAGAATTGCTGCTAGTGTCGAGTGAGTGTCGTGTCAATTTCCACCAATGAGAGAGAAGCTACTGGCCTACATCATCATCATCATCAGCCTATTTACGTCCCACTGCTGGGCACAGGCCTCCTCTCACAGGCTTGGACTATAGTTCCCACGCGGGCCCAGTGCGGATTGGGAACTTCACACACACCATTGAATTGCTTCGCAGGAGTGTGCAGGTTTCCTCACGATGTTTTCCTTCACCGAAAAGCTCATGATAAATTACAAATGTAATTTCGCACATAAATTCCAAAAAACTCAGAGGTGCGAGCCGGGGTTTGAACCCTCAACGCTCTGCTTCAGAGGCGATAGGTCAAACCACTAGGCTATCACGGCTTTTTTTGGTGAAAATTGACAGATAGAAATCAGCCGACACGAGCGATCCTAGCGGATTTTTGAGTCGCACCAGCGCCTTCATTTAGCTATCTATTTTGGTATCTATCCAGTAATTTAGTCTGTAAAATAAGAACCCCTAATTTCGCCTACTTCGTTCCAATTCCCAAGGCTACGTAACCTTTGTCCGCGCTTCCAAAGTTACCCGCAATAGCTTAGTAAATATTGGAAGCAATTTTCATCGAAATTATAAATCCCGAGAGAAATTAAAATGGAGATTTTCGGAAAACCAATCGTACGTATCCCGGGCGGTGACAAATGGAAACGTGAATGACGCTATTCGAGGATTTTATTAAGTTTATTAATTAAACATGTGACGAGAGTGACGTAATTCACCAAGCGAGTGCAAATTCCTCCGTTTCAGCTTGGGCAAAAATTCTTTCATAGGTATGTCTGTCCGGCTGTTGTCCTTCGACAGGTCGCATTTCTCAACAGATTCTCGTGAATTTTTTTGACCCGCAGCCTTTGTCTAACTCACTTGGGATCACAATCGCCTGGAAACAATGCCTCCATGTAACGAAATGATACCGATTACGAGCACGATCAGCATCATCAAACTCATATCAAACTAAACCATGCCGGGCTGTCATTTTCCCTACAGTTAAACCAATCTTTCGTTCAATTGGATTGAACAATGCCTCGGCATCGCTTTCGATTGTCATGACCTTACGCGATACAAGTTGTTTCATTTTCAAAGCGAGCTCGGCTTTGAAATGTCAAAATGAACGCGATTGTGATTCCGAGCGACTTTGACAATAAGGCTGCAGGTTCGATACTTATAATTATAGTTTTATTGATGAACCGTGTTTTGGAAATTTTTCAATAATGTGTCTTTTTTTTTAAATAAGCTCACAAAGCCACTAGTAAAATACTTAAAAACTAAGAAGCACAAGACCGGTCTGAGTGTAGAGCCTTGGGTGAGGCCTATGTTCAGCAGTGGACGTCTTTCGGCTGACATGATGATGATTTGAAGTATTGTCCTCGTTCGTAGAATTGGCATTACCATTCAAAGCAGCGATGCCAATGTCGTCTATCACAGACTCTGGTGTAATTTTTAACCCCCGACGAAAAAGAGGGGTGTCATAAGTTTGACCTGTGTATCTGTGCTAGCTGTAGCTAAGATGAAATGCCTCTTGTGCCCGTAATTACACCGCCTGTCTTACTCTCCACACTGGAACAGGAACACAACAGTGCAAGCACTGCTGCTCAACGGTAGGTTTAGCGAGTAAGATGGTGGTAACGATTCGGACGGACCTCGCACATGGTCCTACCACCCGCAACTGATTTTAGATAAAACACGATTTGAAGTAGGTAGATAATTATCCTGTTATGTTATCAGCATACAAATTATACATTTGCATATTATTAGGTATGTCTGTACCTAACCCTATAATAACTTACTATGTATACGTATTGTGGTATCGTGCCTCAAGCCTGCGCAGAGCCAAATAAACGCTTACCTGTAAGAAAGAAATAATAATGATTAAACAACTGGGTAAAATATGCAGTAAAAACGTTTCAACCTTTAAGAATAACTAATGAACGGATTCATCGGATACGGTTAAAAGTATTTAACCACATTATTCAAAACCTTCTTCATTCAAAATCTGTATAAAAACGGGATACGCGCCTTGCATTCATCAGCAGCTGGGTCCACACCAACTACACCCTCCCGCTCGAATATTTAAGTCAGATTAATTTAAAAAGAAAAATACAGTTTTATTAGAGACTAATTCGACGTATACTTACACGTGCAATTAAGAAAGAAAACAATAATAAATAAATAAATAAATAATCACACACCGCACACCGCAAACACTATTAGTTAACAAAGACAACTTATAAACAGACGACTAAAATTTTTTGTGCCGAATAGCACTAAAACGGTCACCCTCAGCATGATGCTCGGCAAGCCGTAGCGCTGGTTTTCAATGTGACCCTTTTTACCTAAAACCTAAGTTTTAAAACTAACTTTAACTTTAACTTACGCGACGACAGACGAACGTCTGAGGGTCGATCACGACTTTACGAATGCTGCGTAACGTTACGGTTATCGTATCGAAATCGAGAAACCTCATTCTAAATTTTTGTTCCAAATACGCTCACGGGCGGGCGCTGTTCCAGACGTCATACAAACTCGACAACGTTTACTATTCGATTTTACGTTACGGAGCATTCGTAAAGTCGTGCTCGACCCTCAGGCAGAGTTTAATCATACGTTCATTTAAGTACTTACGTGGTTGCATACCTTTAAAACAATTGCCTGACTGATCCACCTGGTAAACAACGTAAAGCTCTATGGAGCCGTCACGCAGCCACCCTTCCCAAAGACATCGTTTTGACATGTATTGTATTCTTGTACACAAATAGTTCTTAATTTTTTTTTGTTATCGCCTTGTTTTTAACCTCCGACGAAAAAGTTACTTGTTTATAAGTCTGACCTGTGTGTCTGTGTATCTGTGTATCTATCTGTGGCGTCATAGCTCCCAAACGGATGGACCGATTTCGATGCGGTTTTTTTGATCGAAAGCCAGTTTAATCGAGATGGTTCTTAGCTAAGTTTTATTAAAACCAGTTCACCCGTTTTCGAAATATTGAACTTTGAAATGACAATGTCGGGAGTTTTTCAACTTTTCTAATGTTTTCTACTGCTGAGCAAAGGCCTGTCGCCTTTTCATCCTGTCCTGTCTATGGCTATGGCGTTAGGATAGTTTGTTTAAGGTTCTTTTCCATTTCGTAAATAATTTGTAAAACAAACTCGATTGTAAACATGCATTATATCTCTGTGTGTACACAGTCCAGTAGATGATCAAGTAATTTAGTTTAGTAGATCGCCAGTGGACCCCGCTATTTACATTTTAATTGAAGTCTTTGATTTAGGGTAAAACTTACAGTAAACTAGCGAGTTGTAATACAGTTTGATTTGAGATTAATTGATAGGGTGTTAAATGAGGTCAGGGTACACAAACGTTTGGCGTGTGGGAAGGCTTAGGGTGTGGGCGAAACATTTATGTAGTTTAAGACGGAACTTTCGAACACAGCCGCAACAGCAGAAACAGAAACCTTATAATTTTCATTTTATTCGACAACTGTTAGCGGTTTATTTAATTAATCGCTGTATTCCTAGTTTACAACCTTAACATACCGATTTGCAGTAAGTATTCAATGACTTTCTTAGCTGTGTTATTTAGTGTTTGAGAATTTAAAACGTAGTGATTCATAAATAACTATCGTCTTTGTAAGAATATTGAATATCTGTTTAAAATTACCGCCCAAATACAAATTCCGACTAATCGATGAAATTAACTAAAGCGATAATTTCCCCACTTTATATCAAAACCGGTCTCCTGTACTTTCGGCATGAACTATCCACCATGGCCGCCAAAGTTCGACGTTTTGAGTTATTGCGTTTCTAATAAGTACACGTCCTTTGTCATTATTGTCATATCAGCAAGAAACTTCCGTCGCAAGAACACTCCAAGGTTGTCCACAGCGATCGGAGCGGCTGTTCGGTTACATCCTCAGAATACAGAATCAACCAAAACCCTCGCGCGCGCCCCAAACTGAAGCCACAATACCAACTAATACTACCTAAACTTAAATACGCACTACCGCTCCTTTTTTTTTCAAATTTCCAAATACTTACCACAGTTTGTCTGGTAGAGGGGAAGGGGGAGACGGGACGCTTGACTCTTAACTCCAACAAAAATGAGCACTTCAAGGCTAAATATTTCGCAATCGAATTTCTCAATCGAAAAATGATCTTCGGACACCCAACAATATTTTTAAAAGACCTATCCAACGATACCCCACACTATTGGGTAGAAAAGAGAAAAAAAAACTTCCCACTTTACGTGTAGGTGAGGTGCCCAAAAAAGAAATCCAGCACTTTTTCGGCCTAGGTAATAAGTATATCCGTACAATTACAGCTTACTAATACCAATAGTTTTTGAGCTAAGCCGCGGACAGACGGACATGATGAAGCTATTAAGGGTTCCGTTTTTGCCATTTTGGCCCGGAACCCTAAAAACATCATAAGATTAAGTAGAATTCAAGTGTACATACCTACTTATTGTTTTCGGGCACAGTACGCGGCGAGCGGATAAGATTGAACGCGGCTTCTGGTGTGTTCTGTAGTCTGAGGTTCCAAGCAAAAAAAGGTTCGTAGTTATTTTATGACGAATTGAGAGAAAGTAGGCAGGTTTGGGCGACTTAAAAAAAAATTGCCCACGAGAGATAAGCCGCGACAAAAGCTGTTGTTCATAAATCATAAATGAAAGCAGATTAATTCTGTAAATAGATAAAACCTAACATCAAGTAAGGCTTTGAGGGTAAACTGACATTTAAGTCCTCGTACTTTCTTCAATTCATGATCCCAAAGGAATAACTGTGTTTTTTTTTATTTAAAAGCATAGGCACGTGACAGGGAATGTCAATAATCCGGGTTCGATTCCCGAGGTTAGTCATATTTTTATCTTTTCTGATTATCTTTTCTCTTATCTCTTTGACGTAAAACTTGATCGAAGCTGCAGTGTTTGCCAGCGCTCGAAAAGTATCCCTTTTCAGCTTGCTCACAAAGACGAGAGAAGAGATTCTGAATCTGTTTTTATTTCAGTTTGAAAGCGGACTATTTCTTCCGCGTTTCTGGTTCGGTTGTGTAGTGTTGGACACTAGGGAATTTACCTTAAACATTATTTTAAGGTGACTTTTAATACCATAAGTTGTTTTTAATTTTAACAAGCTCTATGGACTGATTGTAAATAATCTGGCCGATTTCAAGTCTAGGTCATATGGGCATTTGCTAGGCATGCGTGCTCCATCGTAGACCACATCTTCGCTTACCATCAGGTGTGATTGTGGTCGAACACAAGCCTATTGTGCCTATATAAAAAAAAGAATTTGCGTCTCGGATTTCAAATTGGAAGCTCTTGCCCAACAATGGAAGCCTAATGCCGGCCATACACGTTACGGTCCACCGCACAGGTTACCGTATATGGGGACGTTCCGGTGTACCGGAGCGGTCTTCGGTTCTATTTCATGGTTTCTATGGTTCACCGTACGGTGCGACCGAAGCAAAATCGGTTTTCGCATTTACTCCGGTCGCCTGCGCAGGTCGAAAAAACTGCACAGGTCGGTCGGCATACACGCTCCGGTCGACCTGCGCAGGTACACCTGCACAGGTATTAGTACTGCACAGGTACGGTGGACCTCTCCGGTAAACCGTAACGTGTATGGCCGGCAAACACTAGAAAAACCGGCCAAGTGCGAGTCGGACTCGCGCACGAGGGTTCCGTAGAACGATTTTAATGCTTTTCCCCTTGTTTTAAGAGATCCAGTGTTAGCAGAGCCCTGCTTCTAAGCAAAATGTACGCAGTGTGGGGTCAACTTATATTGGTCTGCGAAATCTACAGACAGACATAAAAATTTTAGATTTTGAGATTTTTCTGAGTGGTTGTGCTATAAGAGCTACCTTCATACCAAATTTCAAGTTTCTAGGACAACTGGAAGGTTTTTGGATTTCGTCAATATGTATGGAAATAGCCTTTGTAATGTATCTTTTGATTGCGTTGACTTAGAAGGTTGATTTTTTCACAGCTTCAAGGGACCGGAGGATTGAGTATTTGATGATAGACAGACAGACGGACGGACGGACGGACGGACGGACGGACGGATGGACGGACGGACGGACAGACAGACAGACAGATAGACAGAAGAACGGACAACAAAGTGATCCTATAAGAGTTCCGTTTTTTCCTTTTGAGGTACGGAACCCTAAAAATAAAGAGATGGTTTAAGTATATACTGAACTTAATCTACGCATACATTATGATAATGTGTCACTTTAATAATTGTAACTCTGGTTTAATTAAAGCGACGGTGTAACTTCTGTCTGCGAAGTTACGGCAACACTTTCCTCGGGACATGGGTCTGACGCCATCTTGATAATACCCGTGTAATCTGCCTAGTACAATAGACTTGAATTTTAAGATAAATGTGCTATACTAAGTAAAGAGCAGATGCAGATGATGAGGTAGTAGCAGGATAGATATTCTTGGTAAGTAAGTAAGTAAAAGTTTTATTTGTTAACAAATATCTTACAACAATATTACAAAACAGTACATACAAACTAATACAAGTTTTACCCTGTACTGCTCCTTCACTTTCATACGCATAATAAAGTTGTTGATTTTGTCGCCTGTTGGTCGCCTTTAGTAAACACAATCGTAACTATACCAGTAATCTTAACAGTTACTAACAGATTTGTGATGCGACGAGTTTAGTAACTCGTCATGATAAAGTAATACTAATACCTTTTTTATTTATTTATTTATTTATGTCTCTATAAAAGTCAAACAAAGTCTGTTTGCACTTTCGAGTGCTACCCAAATGCTATGAGATTATAGATGTCTAATCATAACCTAAAAATTAGGTACCGGATTAACTACTTAAATAATTTTAAAGTTGTAAGAAATAGGAAAACGTTTCGAAATTATGATAGTATTTAGGCCAAAAATTTAGACCATTATCATTCAATGAAAATAATCGATTTATTGATTATTTTTGTTTTTATTTTATGAAACATTCATAGCATGAAATTCAACATACAATGACAATGCAAAGAAAAATCCGTTAAGCAGCTGGACTTGAACCAGCAACCTCGGTAATCCGTACCACGCTCCACCAATTAAACCAGCTGCTTAACGGATTTTTCTTTGCATTGTCACTGTATGTTTCATTATCATTCATTATATTTATGTACCTACTATAAGAAACTCTTAAGAAAACATACTTAGTACTAGTATTCTCTTTTGCTCTATATGAAACTTTGCTAAATATACAACACGGGTACAGATTTTTTTTTTGATTATTAATATGTTAACTTCACTCTTTGAAAGTTCAACTGTAGTAGATAATGGATCAGTAAATGGACAAGATGTATTCAAAGAATTTGAAAATCGATTATAACTTTTTCTAGAGCTTAGGCATTACGAAGAACCCAAGAAAATCCTTGAGACAGAATTTAATTGATTCGAGCTAGAGGGACTGGAATTATGAGCATATTGTCTCGAGAATTTGAGGAACTCATTTCAGTTTATTCATGGTATAATTGAGTACTTATCAAAGTTCTAGGGCGGAGGAATGTAAGACATTAGACAATGGAGAGAGAAACAGAAAACAATTAATCTTTTTCGGTTAGTTAAGCTTATTTCATAAAACTGATTTGACACTAAGATACTATGTATGACACTAATATAATATGTATTATTATACTTATTATTTGACCGGGGAGGCGTTTTACACCTCTGCTGATTTTAAATTTAGTTTAAATTGACCCTAGAGACTATACATCTCTAAGCCATTTAGATTAAGTATTATATATTATATACATCCCCTTATAATTCTAAAGATATTTGACCTGGAGACCCTATACATCTCCTGCTCAATTGAAACGTGCCAATAAAGTAAAGTGTTCTGGTTTTGCTGTTCTAATAATTATTTTTTTACACTTTTTTCTAAAATATGGTATTTTTTTTTCTCTTTACTTTTTTTTTAATGATAGAGTGAGCTTTCTTTGTGTAATTTATCTGTGGTTACGTATTGTAAGATTTAGGTCTTACAATACGTAACCATAGTTATATTAGTAACTTGTTTAAAAAAAAAATTACTTTGTGCCAAGTTTCTTGCGGCGCATTCTTCTTGGCAATCATGGTCTTTCCGAAAGCGCTGGTAGACTCAAAAAAATTACGTGTAAAAGAGCATTCAACTGCCTATTTGCTGAATACAATTTGATGAGAAACATACTTCCAAAAAACGTGGCTACGTTTTTGCGATATCTAAACTAAGGTAAACGTATCAGTGATTGACACGTTAATTCCAATCATTGACACCCTTCTTGTCTCATTTATTGCCACGTGTTAACATTGAAGGTGCCAACTCTATTTCGACTGTATCGGGGACAGACACATTTATCCTATCATCATGTCAGCCGAAAGACGTCCACTGCTGGACATAGGCCTCCCCCAAGGCTCTCCAGTCAGACCGGTCTTGTGCTTTCCGCATCCACCGCGGTCCCGCAATCTTTACTAGGTCGTCGCTCCATCTTGTTGGAGGCCTACCGACGGCTCGTCTCCCGGTCCGATTTACCCTATAACTCAGAAACATTATTTTAAAATTACGTTTCCCTTCAAGTACTTGTTGTTAACGGATTTTTCACTCAACTGCGGTGGATCCCAAAAGGACGGTTGTGTTTTTTAATATGTACCTAGTTTAGTTTACCCATACCCTTTTAGTTTCACAATTGTTATTAAAATAGCGGCTGAACACTAAACTCCCAATACGTAAAATATTTCCAGATTCAAAATGTACTTACCTAATAGTATCAATAATTCAATGCCCTTTCCACTGCTTGAACCTGTATTAATAATTAATTACGATACGAGACAAGTCATAAGTTGATCTGAGATATGCTTTGATTAAGTCGATCGCGTATAATCAAACACGTTTGATGTTGAAGAGACTATCTGACGCGATCATTTGAGATTATGGCGTCATTAAGTGTAATGTTTTGGGGTGAACTGTTCTTATGCTACTACTGGATGGCTTTATGTGGAAGTAATTATTACGAACTGGCAGAAAGTATCCTGGAAAGCAATTTCATGTTGTCAAGGCAGTGCTAACTTAGTAATCTATGAATTATGAATGCGGTGGTAAGTTTTTGATTTAAAGTATAAAAATACAAATGGAAGCAAGTAAAAAGGGCATCAATAATTAAATGAGGAAGGTGGGGTTGTGTTTGGGTTGTGATAAAATTTGATGCGCTGGCCTCTTAAATTTTACTTTAGAAATTATATGCAGATAGTATCCATCTGTATTCAGACTATCTCCAGTCCAAAGTTAACAAGGATCTAGATGCCACACATTGGGAGAGCATTCTAGCGTTAACTAATGTCACCGAAATGGTCAATGTTTTTAACGCCTACCTCATTGCTCTGTTCGACACCCACGCCCCACTTAAAACTATTTACACGAAGTCACACAGCTGCCCCCAGGGGCACAGTATATGTGATCCAGATCACATATACTGTCAAGCAGATGATGCGTCTTCGTGACAAAGCACATGCTAGGTACCGACGCACAAAGTTACCGGTCCATGAGCAATACTACAGGGAGCTCAAACATGTAGTTAATTCAGCCATTTATACCGAAAAACGCGCTTATTTTAACCAAAGTATTAACTGTAATATTAACGATCCAAAGGTTTTATGGAAGCATCTTAAGAAAGACGTTATTAAAAAACACACGGACAATGAGTTACCTGTACACTTTAACGATCCCAATAAAATTAATAAATGTTTTCTTGACTTGCCTGGGGAAAGCGGTGTGTCTATTAGTGACCTATCCTACCTTGAATTTCACCGTCGTGGCTCAGTTGTTTTTAGTCTTAAACCCGTTACTGAAGGTCAAGTTTATAAAGCGATTAAAACTTTTAAATCAAGTGCGCGAGGGTATGACGAAATTTCTCTTGACATGTTGCTGTTAACTCTGCCGAGAACTTTGAGAGTCATTACTGCCATTATAAATGAGTCGATTACCTCACACCTCTTTCCTGATCCCTGGAAGATGGCTTTGGTACGACCTATCCCAAAAGTAATCAACCCTGCAATTTTAAAAGATCTTCGCCCTATTAGTATATTGCCGTGTGTGTCAAAATTTTTGGAGAAAATTATATGTCAGCAAATTTCGGATTATTTAGAGTCAAATGATATCTTGCCCCCGGTACAATCTGGATTTCGCAAACACCGAAGCACCACAACTGCGTTGCTGGACGTTACCGACAATATACTGGCCGCTCTGGATAGCGGAGAGGGAACTATACTCGCACTACTTAATTTTTCTAGGGCATTTGACACTATAAATACTTCACTGCTATTGTCCAAATTATCGTATTACGGATTTGACACGGGGACCGTTACTTGGTTTGCAAGCTACCTTACTAATCGTAGCCAAATGGTTGACATCTCGGGCCAAGTGGTAGGCATATAAGGTCTGAGCGGTGTGGGGTTTACAGGGGCGTCCCACAGGGATCAATACTGGGCCCAGTTTTATTTATAATCTATACCAGTGATATAGTCGACGTCTTATGGAATTGTAAATATCACATATATGCGGATGATTTACAATTATATATGCCATGTAATGTCAGTAATGTACACTCAAGGGTGGACATGCTGAATGAGGATCTTGAGCGTATTTACAACTGGTCGTGCAGTAGCTCCCTAGCCATAAACCCGAGCAAATCGAAATATTTAATTCTTGGGTCTAGGCAACAAATTGATAAATTGTCTAGTAAACATTTTATAATACATATAAAAAACGAACCATTAGAGCGAGTGTTTGAGGCTCGTAACCTGGGTTTGCTCATGGACGGTGAGCTGCGATTTGAGAGTCACTTGTCAAACGCTGTCCGCAACTGTTTTTACAGGCTAAAGGTGTTGTATAGAATTCGCGAATATCTAGATGTCGAGCTGAGGGTTAGGCTCTGTGATGCACTGGTACTCTCTGGGTTGAACTATGGAGACATCGTGTACGGCCCGCGCCTCCTGGCGCGCACACAGCGGGTTATACAACGCGTGCAAAACGCCTGCGCGCGTTATTGTTATCACATCCCGCCCCGCGCCCACGTGTCTCCGTATATAAACCAAAGCAATATCCTAAATATGTCCACGCGTCGTAAATTGCATTTGGCTTCCCTAATGTTTGGCATTGTGAACCGGCAGCTTCCCTCGTACCTGTACAGCAAACTAACTTGGTCGCGTAACGCCAGATCCACAGAAGTCAGGTCGTCAAGGTTTCTCCAGCTTATCTGCCCTAAGCATCACAGCGCCGCATTTCGTGGTAGTTTCCGTTACGCAGCCACGAAATGCTGGAATAATATGCCTCCACCGATCAGAGCACTGCAAACGGTAGAAAACTTTAAAATTAAATGTAAATGTTACTTGCTCGCAGAACAGAAACATAAACATACATAACATACATAATTATCCCAAATATTCTTTGCTGTATATATTATTCTCTAATGTCTATGTAACTTGCCTTATTTTCATTCTCCTCCGTCTTTACGTGAGTCAGGCTGCGCACAAGACACTTTTTCCTTCTGCGAGTATAGTTTAAAATATTTGTTGAAAAAAAAATTACGGTATCTACTACCTGAACTAAGCGTGGGTTTTCAATAATAATTAACACTGTTTAATTTAAGAATATACAACTAGGTACATGGATTTTGTATAAATTGAACTGGGTTGTTTGATGTTATTACAATTTTACATTATTGAAATTGATAATGATGCGACTTGATCAACCATATTAACAGTTGGCTAGCTTGTGGGGTTTGCTTGTATTTAAACGACTCGACCACGCAGGTGTTGCCATACATTCTTGGTGGATGGGTATTTATTAAGCTGAAAGTTTTTTATTTCTGTTTTCGTTTTTGTTATTATTATTATTTTTGATAATCAGTTCACGTCTGCCACTGACGTTCGTGTCGTCGCGGCATACTTAGTTTTAAGGCTTAGTTTTTAGGTGGAAGGGTCACACTGAAAACCAGCGCTACGGCTTGCCGTAGCATCATGCTGAGGGTGACCCTTATAGTGCTATTCGGCACATATTTTTAATCGTTAGTTTCTAAGCTGTCTTTGTTAGTTAATAGTGTTTGCATTGTCTGGTTATTGTTGATTATTGATTTGTTTTTAACTATGAGTATGTGTTGAATTAGTTTCTAATAAATATATGTTTCTTTCTCTTTCTTTCTTTCTTCAGAGGATATTTATTGGTCTAGTTCTGTTCAACTACATTATATCCTTTTCCTTTTCTTAAATACCTACACAAATAATCATATCAGATGCTCCATTATTAAAAAAATAGGTAGCCTAGTGGTTTCATCTTTGGCCTCTCAAGCAGAATGTCGTGGATTCCCCGGCTCGCACCTTGGAGTTTTTGGAATTTATGTGCAAAATCACATTCATAATTTATCATCAGCTTTTCGGTGACCATGCACACTCCTGCGAAGGAAATCAATGGTGTGTGTGAATTTCCCAATACGCACTGGAGAGGGAGCCCTGGGCCCAGCAGTGGGACGTAAAAAAGACTGGTAACGATGACTCCGTTTCATTTTAAAATTGTTTATAATATGTATAAGTGACATATATATATTTTATAGTATTCAGTTACTAAATCGTATACATATGTGACATTTCTTCAATGAAGGAGCGTAACTTTAGTCATACATTTCACAGGCAAAAAGGCGTTAGTAGGTATATTATATACAAGAGACAAAAATGCCCATGAACCCTTGGACATAAGAAAGCCGAGCCTGATTGATGACCCCAAGAATAGTGATCGACTGGACTCTATCGTCCCCAAAGTCTCTGAAAAACTACACACACTAATATTCTATTACGATATTATCTCACAGGATTCATTTATCGCGTCAAATTCAATCAATTCTCACCATAAAACGGACACAAAAATGTTATGCTCCGATTGTTTCCACTGAATTTCCAAATCTTGCTAGACAATAACGTAATTTGGATTCAGAGTAAGTAGAAAAATCGCGGGCGTAACAATGGAGTATGATGATTTCATTCAACCGTTTTGGGAAATGTAACTGCTGTTGCTTTTATTTCGGTCCCGTCCTTGAAAGATTTTGATTACAACTCGTAAAACGTACTGACATCGGCTGTTCAATATTTATGCCAAAAGATATTCGTCGTCGTAATGATAATTATCGTTAGAGTTTGCGAACTGACTCCCAATCGTCTCAAACTCATCTGATGGCGTTTATTGTTTAAAGGGGCATAATTTGTTCTTGATCATCAACTAATTTTGTTTTCAAGGTCCCATGTTGGGCGCCATTTATCAAGTAAAATAAGTAATAACTTAACTTTATTTTTGCTGAGCTGGCAACGGTGCATTTTTTCAGGTTTTCTAAATTTCTACATTATTCCAAAATGTAATGAAAATTTAAAATGTAGTTTGACTCTGACCAAAATATTCTTAGTAGATGAAGGGTACACGGAAAGAACAAGTCTAGTCAGTTTAGCAACTTTTTGAGTTAATCGATTTCAAAGTTCGGAACGTTGTACTTATAGTTGTCATAAGTATTATGGCAAATAAAGTAATTATATTTTATTCTATTCCATATGATTTTCGTATACAATTTTTTTAAAGTGACAAAAAAGACAAGTTATTATTATGTATTATGTTACCTACTGGTAACCTATAGTCTATTGAGTGCTCTACATTTTGGGATTAAAATATAGTTTTAAAAAAGTGACTAGAAATGTTTTTTCCGTGTACCTCTGATATAATTATACTGTATGAAAATGTGTCTAATGCAATAATTAATTGTGATAGATTTTTATTCTCTTATAAAAAAGTAAATAATTCATTGTTCGTATAGTAAGGAAATAAAAGTACATCACTATTAATTTACTTGTATACTAAGAACAGTTTGGTCGGACCATATTTTAAATTTTCATAAAACTTCTATGGAATAATCGAGAAAAAAAAATGGAACAGCAGGAATAAAATCCTCTTATTAAGTATTTACTGTTTTAGCCCAGGCATATACATATCAATAAAATTGAGCTAGTCCCAAACTAGGCAAAGCCTGTACTGTGGGTACTAGAAAACGGATAAATATTTATATACTTTATATAGATAAATACATACATAAATAAATATTAGGTAAACATCCAAGACCCGAGAATAAACATTCGTATTCAACATACAAACATCTGCCCCGACCGGGGATCGAATTCGGGACCTCAAGATTCATAGTCAGGGTCTCTAACCACTGGGCTATCCGCTCATTGTCGTCGGTAGGTAGGTATTATCATTCTTACGAATCATAATCATTAGTGTTAATATGATTTATGATCACTATGATCAGGCAGGCACCTAGACTAGATTCTGATCTAGCGCATTAGTTTATAGTTCAGATTCTATTGAGATTACGTATTGTAGTGAGTAATAATATTAACATCATTGGACCCATACAATCACAGGGTTTCTTAGAGCAGGAAAGGAACCAAAATGATCAGGGTCTGTTGATTGTGTGCGTGTTTTTGGCAATTGTGTGACAGTTTTGCTTTAGTGTGAGTTTGTAGGAACGTAACAAATTTTGACACGAGCGCAGACGTGTGCTGTACGTGTGTTCCTCGTCCCCCTCAAAGAGTGGCAGAAAAATTGTAGTGCATAGATAAGCCTAAGGCGCCTCCCGTCTGTCTGCTTTATGCAGGGCTCCCCCGCTCGCCTTTCGACGAAGACAATTCATTCAATTTAATCTTATGTACATCGACAGGAAACCGGATCAATTTGTCTCCGTTAGCCCACTTTTGTTAAACCAATCATTTTCCAAGTTATGATAGATTTTAACTGATTTTGACGACTGTTATAGTAAGATAAAAAGTTTGAGATCACAATGGAGTTGATACATAGCTTTTTGTATTTTTCGCTCCAATTTTTTTTTTAAATACACACTGAAACATGAATACACAAAAAAAATTTAACTAACGCCGGGAATCGAACCCGAATCCTTGGCCATACCATGTTGTGTGCCTGTGCCGCTACACCATAATGAGGATGTACAGAAAAATCGAACCCCCTCTTTTTATATTTTATTTCGATAGAATAGGTCAAAATAAAGATACGAGTTTCTCATTTTGTTATTTAAGTGCGTATTTTTTTCACATTAATTAAAAAGCTACAGCAATGACGTCACCATGAGCGGATTTGATCAAGATAACAGCTTTTTTGCTCTTGAATGCAACCCAATGCACGTTTAGCAATATCTGACTGGCAACACTCACAAATAACGTGTCATGTCATTGTCAATCCGATATGTCATGATACCGATATTTGTTGTTGATTTTAATGACCGTGCGACAAAATGGACAAATATAGGCACGTATTTCGTGCCTGATTGCATCACCTTTCACAGAAATATACCTACGTGGAGAAGGTACAGGAATATTATAAAACCCAAACCAGAAGTAACGCCTTTGAAATTCTTGTCTACGTTGAACCCCTTTTTACGAATACTGCGCGCACTGAGGATCACTTTAAGAGATGACTAATACGTGTATCTTAATGTTCCTCATTTGTGTCTGTTCCTATATTTTTGTGCAATAAATCATTTAGGTATATTCATATACATGGTGTACTTGAAATTTTTATTAAAATTTATCGTAAACAAATTAATCGTGTTTGAATAAAACGTCTAAAAATTCAAGTGGTCCGAAACCGTAGTACGACATTCAATGCTGTGATTTTAGTATGACATTTTAGTACGACATTTTAGTACGACATTCAATGCTGTGATTTTAGTACGACATTCAATGCTGTGATTTTAGTACGACATTTTAGTACGACATTTTAGTACGACATTCAATGCTGTGATTTTAGTACGACATTTTAGTACGACATACAATGCTGTGATTTTAGTACGACATTTTAGTACGACATTCAATGCTGTGATTTTAGTACGACATTTTAGTACGACATTCAATGCTGTGATTTTAGTACGACATTTTAGTACGACATTCAATGCTGTGATTTTCAGTGACCTTTTTAGCTCAATTTGTACATTGAAATGATTTGACTAATTTAATATATTTAAATATCAAACCAGCTTTTGCATCGTAAGTGTTCATTTATCTTATTTTATTTTTATTTTGTAACAAAAGTATGACTGAAAGTGAAGGTAAAATAAGAATATACACAACAGCCGTAATTAGGACTCTCAACAGACCGACCACAGGTTAAGCAAAAAATATTACGAGCTCGTGTCTTCCATGTGTCTTCGTCACAACGGTTAAGGTCAAAATATAGTTAAATGAAAAAATAGCAAAAACTTGTTAGTAAAATCATTAGCATAAAATCCGATAATTGGAAGTTGTTAAGAAAACCTATTCCTCGAAATGGTTTTTGAATTAGCATAGGTTGTAAAAAAATGGTACATACATCCTAATTAGCATTGGTAGGGCCGTTGAATTTTCCTAGTAACAAAAAAAAAGTAATTTTAGATTTAATTGGACATTGTAGTGGTATCGTTGGTCTTTTTGCTTTTAGCTAATTGAATTTTACTAATTGGCTAAAACTGAATTCTGTCAGCCCAAAAAAATGATGTAGCAACAAAATAAATAAACAAATAATCTTCGGCAATTAAAAACGAATGGTTCCCCCCATGGAATCAGAAAGGTGTGAAACATTTCTTTAATTAGCATTGTAGTTTAATCGACTTAAATCGATTTAAGTATCGAAGTTTTCAAAAACGGAATCAGCTTCCTTTTAAGTGAATAAGTTTTAATGGAAAACATTATTATTTATTCAATCACAGACTTGATGAACTCGTACATTCATAATTCCAAGAACCATTAATCGCGATCCAATAGCCACTCGTTGCGGCGCCTGTATCTACCTGCGCAGAGCCGAATCGGAAACTGTGCCCTAAGCACGACTTGTCGAATCCTGCGTTACGTTACGGTTATCGTATCGAGATCGAGAAATCTCATACTAAATTTTAGTTCCAAATACGCTCACGGGCGGGCGCTGTTCCAAACGTCATACAAACTCGTTATAGTTTACTATTCGATTTTACGTGACGCAGGATTCGCCAAGTCGTGCTTAGGGCACTGCACTGATAATTCTGAGGGTCGAGCACGACTTTACGAATGCTGCGTAACGTTACGGTTATCGTATCGAGATCGAGAAACCTCATACTAAATTTTAGTTCCAAATACGCTCACGGGCGGGCGCTGTTCCAAATGTAATACAAACTCGACAACGGTTACTATTCGATTTTACATTACGCAGCATTCGTAAAGTCGTGCTCGACCCTCAGCGAACCTATGAATGTGCTGATATCTTATTTTCTCATTTCGCAACGCTGGATTTAACACGAGTGTTCGGGATCGTCGATGTCACGCCTTATTCTGACAGCGAATAAATCTCCCTACCTACAATTTATTACTCATTATCAACATCAAACTTAAGAGTTACACTCTTGTCGGTGGAGTTTCTTCCAATCATCTCTCCTATGAGCCAGTTCCTTGACCTCCTGATACGACACGACACCGGCCTTCTCCTTTATCTGGCCCATGTAGCTTTGCCTAGGCCGACCTCTTTCTCTCTTTCCTTCAATTTTTCCTTCTAAAATGCTCTTAAAAAAGTTGTGTCGTATCAAATGTCCAATAATTTTCCCGCGTCTAAACTCTATAGAATTCAAGATTGTTCAGGGTTATTGTTGGTTGTTGTTGAAAATGTATACTAAAGAACTTAAATTTTTACAGAAACATTCGAAACGAAAATTTTATATCATCATGATTCTGCCGGAAGACGTCCATTGCTGGACATAGACCTTCTCCAAAGGATCTCACTGATCATCAGTGTTGTGCTTCCAATGGCTTTCAGCGATCTTTACCAAATAGAACTAATTTACTGAGTTACAAAAGCGCTTAGTTGATGCAACTTGTGACCAAAGGGCTGGCAGTTTTCTCTTTCAAAGAATCAGCATCGCTATTCAGCGAGGCAACGCTGCCAGCCTTTTGGGCACTATGCCACGGGGGCCTTATTTAGATTTAATTTAGTTTTAAGTTGTAGTTTATTTAGTTTAAGCTTAGATTTAATGTCATTGTAAATTGCTTTTATTATGTAAATAAAGTATTATGTGAGATTTACAAAAACTCTTTACCAAATAGACTAATAAATTGACCGAAACCGATACACCGGTTCAGGTGCGTAATTAATTGCTAAAATGGGTAAAGTCTTACAAGAAACGCTAAAACAAATATACAATTTCGCGCTAAGTACCTAGGTGAATTTTGTACTAGACCTATTGTTTCGCTTTGAGCTATTTTCTAAAAGCTGCTTCTGGCCCCAGTACGTCAGGTAACCGCTAAGCTAAGAGGTGAGGTTAAGCGGTTCTAGGAACCTTCTCGGTTCCGTTATGTGATGAATTTTTAAATGCACACAAGTTTATTTTCTAGACGGATTTAACAACGGAAAAGCAGAGATGAGCTTTCCTATTTGTGTATTGCGAATACAGTCTGCTTTGGTTTAGGTGAATGTGTGAATTAATGGCCACTTTCCACTGCGAATGGAGTGGGCTCAATAAAGATTTTGTTTAACTCGCAACACTCAAAGTCAAATTAGCTAACTGTTAGAAATATGTATGAAGGTTGAATGCATGAGACATCGACTTTTAGATCCAAGAACTGGTCAGGTGTATAAAGCTAAAGATGTCCTATTTTTTGTGCAACAAAAATGCAAATCAGAACAGGAATCAGCGTCTGAAGAACTTCCTGTTAGCGCAGGTATTCAACATGAGGAACGTGAGTTTTATCCGTTACCTATACAGAAAAAAGTCCAATGACCTGTGGAGGTAGACACGAAGGAGGATACTCAGTTGTCAAGTAGAAACCGAAGTACAGGCAAGGGAGACGAATAATCAAGTTCAGTGGCAACAACCAGAAAGTGTGGACTATGAATCTGAAATAAAGATGTATCAAGAAAGGTATATCGATTAACTTGTCTTGACCATTGGAATTAAGGATTGCAAGACTGTTACCACACCAGCAGTCCCTGGTTCTCATTTAGAGAAATCAGATACGGGACTTGAACCAGATAAAAGAATTCCATATCAAAATTTGATTGGATCCTTAATGTACTTGGCAGTATGCACTAGACCAGATATAATGCACAATGTAAGCTTCCTGAGTTAGTTTAACAACTGCTACACAGAGGATATTTGGACAGCAGCCAAAAGAATGCTACACTATTTAAAAGGAACCAAGAGTAATGGAATAACATATTAAAGACGACAGAAAGTCTTGGTCAGGCTATATATTTTTGGATCAAAGAGGAGCTGTATGTTAGCAAAGCAACAAACAAAAAACTATCGCCTTATCTACCGCGGAAGCAGAATATGTGGCCGCAAGAGAGGCAATATTTCAAAGGAGATTCATAGCTAAAGTAACAGCTAAAGATGAGGCTTGTAATGAACATCCTAAGTGACAGCCAATCGGCAATTGCAATTGTGCAGAACCCGGTTCATCACTAAAGAACTAAACACGTAGGCATACAATACCACTTCATTAGAGAAGCTATTGCAAATAAGCAGATAGATGATAACTATGTATTTGGAGACAAATCGCATGGTGGCTGATGCACTGACCAAACCTTTAGTGAAAGGAAAGTTTGGATGGTATGCAAATGCGATGGGTGTGAGAAGATGAAAGACAGGAGATATGTAAGTTATTTGGAAAATAAGGAGTGTCAGAAATATGTATGTAGGTCGAATGCATGATGTAACAAAAGAATGCTGTCTTGTCTAAGTTGTCAGTTACTCTAAAAACGATGTTTTTCTAAGCTACTTTTATTGTATTCGTTCCGATATAACTATATATCACAGACAAAACACCGAACAAAAACATGAACCCTTTACGACCTCAAAGATCATCCTCACGAATCAATTCAGACTCCAACATTCTATTACACGAACATAAGTAGAAAAAGCCTTCGGCAATCAGAAAGGGGAATGGTCTTTTTACAGCGGCGATAACGTGACAGGTTTATGTTCGGTTAACGTTCGGTTTACGTTCGGTTTACGTTCTCATCTAACATTCGATTCGGGAAATCGCGTCGGAATAGGCGCGCCGGTTTATGTTTCTAGGGTGTGAGCCGTCGTAGCCTAGTGGTTTGAACTATGGCCTCTCAGAGGCAGAGGGTTGTGGGTTCGAGTCCAAACTTGCACCTCTGACTTTTTAGAAATGTATGTGCGAAATTACATATGTAATTTATCATGAGCTTCTCGGTAAGGGAAAATAATATGTTGAAGAATCTTGCGCACTCCTGCGAAGCAGTTCAATGGTGTGTGTGAAGTTCCATACGCATTTGGCCCAAACTATAGGAAAAGTCCTCTCCTTTTGAGAGGGGCCAGTGCCCAGCTGCAGTAGTGAGACGTAAATAGGCTGATGATGATTATGTTTGGCTTGTGTTAGAGGTCAAACCTGGCGGCAAGCTTGCCACCAACAATAAAATAAATATTGGCAAAGGCTACCTTGAAACCAGTTCTAGTTACAAAACATAAAAATAAAACAAAGTTAAAAACTAAAGGGGGCTACGGCAACAAATAATCAAAATTGAATGAAACAGTGAATTAAAAATGGTGAAATCAATTTTAAAAGTCGGCCGCCATACTGGAACCATTTAAAAATAAAGTAGTCTACACGGTGGTACAGAACCCTTCGTGTGCGAAACCATGAACTAAAACAGTTAATTTGCTCACCCGCGACTTGCTTGCTTTGCTTATGGTTGCGGGTGAGCAAATGAATTGTTTTTATGAACTAAAAAACAATTACTTTGCTCACCCGCGACCACACAAAGCACTGTAATTGAGCAAAGTAATTGTTTTTTAGTTCATAAATATGGACCTCCGCAAAGTAACGCCTGATTCAATAAATTATTTGAATTGTTTTTACTTCATACATTTATAAAAAGCAAACACCGTTTTCATTAATAACATTAAATTGATAAATAAAAGCATAAACACCGCTGTAAAAAATCGATAAGGTGGCGATAGAAGTAGTCGCAACATAGCTTATCGAACTGTTTAGAATTACTGATAGCAAATATTGTAACATTAACACTTTTATTGGCTTTCGTATCCAATCTGATACATGAGTCACGAGTTGCTATGAAGTTTAATTGTTTTGTATTTTGCAAGGAAATATTTATTGATGAGATACTTACTATAATTACATATAAAAAATATTTAACAATACTTTTTTTTTATACGACGAGGAAGGCAAACGAGCAATGGGTCACCTGATGGTAAGTGATCACCACTGCCCATGGACACCTACAACCCCGGGGGGTTTGCATATGCGTTGCCAACCTAGAGAGCTAAGATAAAATGCCTCTTGTGCCCGTAATTACACCACCTGTCTTACTCTTACCGGAACACAACAGTGCAAGCACTGCTGCTTAGCAAGTAAGATGGTGGTAGCGATCCGGACGGACCTCGCACAAGGTCCTATCACCCGCATACATAAAAACCAATTGGATTAATTTACAAGTACTGTTGTCTATTTTTCTAATACAAATATAATGACATGTGTAATTTTGTCCTCTTTCGTAAAGATACTAAAGCGCACGGGCATTAACAAACATGGACTGTTTTCGACTTACAAGCGAAAAACTGGAAAAGGGCCGGAAATTTCGAGGTTTTTCGTCCACCATTATAATGTTTCCTGAACCACTTTTTGGATCTGAATTATATTGGCAGTGACTTCCAAAACGCGTTAGCGTATAGAGTAGTGGTGGTGGTGATAGTTAGGTCTACGTGACATGTGTAATATAACATGAAAACGTATATTTGTTGCATAAACGTAGATATCTTACACGTGTGGTCGCCGTTGAGCAAATTAATTGTTCTTAGTTCATCAATTTGACCTCCACAAAGTAACACCGGATTTAATCAATTAATTCCATTCCACTCATCAAGCAGCCTTTCAACCCTATAATTATTAATTACCTAAGTGGGTACACGTTAATTCACAGTGATCATTCAGGTATATTATAGGATAAACTTAGATAAAACAAATGGGATTTTTATTCAAACGAGGTTCTCAAAGCGTTAGTTCTAATTAAATTATCCAGTTTTAGTATCACGCCCACTCTCCCGCCATTCTGTTTGCCTAATTCGTTATTTATTGGTTTTACAGGTGAGTTCATTAATTTGTACAATATTGCTAAGCTTTAGCGATATCCTTTAGTCACATTAAAGGATTACTTTGTAATTTATTGAATCAGGCTTTACTTCGCTTTACTATTGAACTAAAAACAATTACTTTGCTCACCCGCAACCACACGTGAAAAATAGTTATGTCTGCGAGGCAGATGTATGTTTCCATGCAACACATCCGCCTCCATTGCTGCTACATGAATCATCACATGCCACACAGACCCAACTATCACCACCACTACTACACTAAACGCTGACGCGTTTCGGCACTCTCTACGAGGACGAAGCCATTGTCAAAGCACCAATCGTCCAACATGTTACCAGTTACACTAGTTAGGTACTCAATTACTTTACTACTTATTTCAGAGTTGCAAAAACGCTTAGTTGATGCGACTTTCTTTCTCAGCTTTCGCTCTCAAAGAATCAGCATCGTTATTCAGCGATGAGACGCTCCCAGCCTTTGGGGCCTTATTTAGATTTAATTTACTTTTCGTTTAATCAGTTGTGGCTTGGATTTGATGTTATTGTAAATTGCATTTATTATGTAAATAAATGTCTCCTTTACTACTTACTTTATATTTATAGCTCGAAGTTTTAAAATGCGTATGCCTTACTGAGTACCTTAGTGTTCCCCAAAGTGTGCCTACCCGGATTGGCTGGCACAGATTTCAATCTATCCCTGAATAAATAAACACTCAGCGAGTCGTCATTTGGATGATGATTTCATTAAAGTTTACCCAGTATTTACTTTCCGGGTAAATGTAATCAGGACACTACGTTTGCTTTCGCCTGCGTCACGTGTCTGCGGTTACAGGGTTAACAGATGGAGCGTTTTGGGGTTAAGTCTGACGGTCGGCATTGTTGAGATACGTTACATTAGTTTGAAGAGGGCAACAAGAAAATATTAGTTAGCTTTGATTTTCAGTTTAAATATTTTGTTTTTCATTGCGGTAAGTACTGTAAGGAGATGGGAGGATGACATTCGCTTGACCCTGGGACCATATTGGATAAGAGTTGCGAACAACAGAGCACAGTGGAGACAGTTAGAGGAGGCCTATGCTAAAAGGCACACCGAACGAAGGGATGTTTTATAAACATAGATAATAAGCAAAAATGTTACTAAAGTTTGGAAATAAATGGCTTTATTTTTATTATTTATTATTAAGTACTGTGGGGAGCAGCTCAGGAAAGAGCTCTGGTGAATTACTGTAAATTTATGTATCTACTAGCTTTTACCCGCGGCTTCAATCAATCGGAAGCAATCAGCATGCAAGCAAGCAAGCAAACAAAGCAAGCAAGCATGCAAACAGGCATGCTAGCAAGCAAGCATGATAGCGTGCTAGCATGCATGCATGCAACAGCGCCAGCTAGCAAGCATGGAAGCAAGCAAGCATTCAAGCAAACATGCACACCTGCGATCAAGTTGCAACCAAGCATGCAAGCAAGCATACAATTAATCCATTGTGTAATTGGGCCTTAAGAATGCAAGCATTAATCACATTATCATCGTTTGAAGTTCCGAGCTCGACTCATCCGCCTACCACATGACTACCTATACCTTCTTTATTTTAAACACAATCCTATATTCAATACGAAATAGTTCATTACCAGGACAGGGTATATAGCCTCATACAGAACGTTGTTTTTGCATTGTCATCAAATCATTATTAAAAATGTATCAAAGCTTACTTTTTTATATTCTTAAATGGTACCTTAACCTAATTCGTTGCTGTACCAGAATAGAGTTGACTCAAAATTAAATAATTACGTAGTAATTGCTTCATTTACAACGCTAGACTGCTTACGGCCACCTGTTGAAGCACGAGGGTTTTACGTGAAAGCATTTTCACTCCTTGGTGTTAAAAAAACAAAAAAAAAAAACAAATTGAAACTACCTACCGTGATATTATTCAATCATACTGTACAGGGATCACTCACGAATGTCAGTCGATGACATCCATTCTTTCTGGCCATTCCATAATCCTTCTCCTGGGAACACACGCTTTGGTGGTAGCGAAACGAAAACTGAAGCGCCGCTACCGCCGAAGCGTGCGCTCCCAGATGAAGACTACGGATTAGTTCGAAACACGTACGGCTATACTTGATTGACATATCCGTTTATTTCATTAATAGCCAACGAATAATAATATCTATGCAAGCGTAACTAAGCCCAAAAAATTACTCCATTCCACCACATACGTACCGTGACACGAGTGGAAAAATATATTAGGAACAAAACAATACTTCAGTCAGCCGTGACAATCGTGAGGTGCGGGCTTGTGTCACGGGAGTTTCGACTGTGAATGTTATTATGTTTTGTGTAATTTAATATTTTGTAAATATGCCATCGTGTATCGTGAAGTGGTGTATAAACCATACATACGGATATGAAAATTACTAGAATTACCTTTCTTAAGTCAGTAAATACCTCCTGTCCTGTTTTTCTGTAATCTCCTTGTACTGTTTTGTGGTTTTCAATAGGTGAAGAATATTTGTATTGTATTGTATTGTAAATATGCATTACAAAAACCCATACTTATGACTTATAACGTCCTTGCTGAGCGCGATAGTTGGATGGTTAGACCGAACTTTGTCGAAAAATGCCGAGCGCAGCCGACGAGTATCGCTGCTCATTGGCGAACTGCGAATTTCGATGTGTGAGTGTCATGTGTATGTACGTGTGTCGTAGTTGTGCGTGTTATATATTCGTGCGCCGACGTATAAGCGTTATGCTTCCATATCTTTATACTCCGCTGGTAATATCATAACGATTCGTTCGAGTGGAAAAACAAAAACAAAACCAAACACTATCCAATTACAATCCCACCGCATTCATGTTTATTTTGCTCATTAATTAGCCGAGTCACTACATGCCGAAGGTAATGACTTGTGCTCAAGAGCTTTGATTTGTGCCGTTTGAGGCAGCGGCCCGGTTGACTTAGTAGATGCTTGTAATGAGGCGCGAGGAGGGTTGGGTTCTCATGTCATTAACAACCAACGCTACTACTCGATTACGTTACGTAGGATCCGGATGTTCGTGCTCGGGGCACAGTTTAACTGGATTGGTCAGAGTAGGATTAAGGTTACCGACATAGCCCGAAGAATTGCGAAATTTAAGTGGCAGTGGGCGGGGCACACTGCTCGCAGGACTGATGGCCGATGGGGTCAGAAGGTTCTCGAAAGACGGTAGGCCTCCAACAAGATGGAGCGACGACCTGGTAAAGATCGCGTGATCGCGGTGGATGCAGAAAGCGTAAGAGCGGTCTAAATGAATTGCCTTGGGGGAGACCTATGTCCTGCAGTGGACGTCTTTCGGCTGACATGATGATGATTATGATGATGGTCAGAGTATGTACAGTGGGTATAATATGATAATTATGTCGCAGCAGCTCAATGACTCAAAAACATTTTGGAGCCATCTTATATAATACCCATTAAACCTACTCAGAAAACCAGCATTATGCTGAGTCTTCGCCTTTTCACATATTTGTTGTTTAATTGAATATTTTTTTGTGAAAAATTATCTTTTATTTTATTTATTTGTTCATTCATTTAATAAAGAACTTATTATAACTAACGAAAATTGATTGAATCAAGACTACTTTGCGGAGATCCGTTTTTATGAGTTAAAAACAATTTCAATTTGTAGAATAATTAGTGGCACGTTGAATCGCGGGTGAGCAAATTAATTATTTCTAGTTCATATTTTATTCTCATGATGACTGAAATGTCAAAAACAGTTATATAAAGTTCAGATGATTGGCCACATAAACGGGCAAACAAAATAGTAATATCTTACTAATTTTTACTACGACGGAATTTCAATAACAATGTTTTATTGCTACCTACTAATTTGATGCGCTTTTCCTATAAGCAGCATTGTTTAGATATGCAATATAAAAAAAATTGGTTGGGAAATAAAACATGTGATTTCTTGCTCTTTTATCAGAAGAAGGGTTTTTAAGCTGATGGCCCTGGTAGCCAAAGCTCAATAAAAAAAAAGAAGGGAGGTATTATTTCATAAATTTTTCATGAGGCATCCAAGTGGCCAGTAATATTTCAGGTTCGAACCAAGAGGAAATCGTTTTTATGTCACAAACAAGCATCAACAATTTATGCGCAGCTTACATCATAGACCCAGTAAAAACGTCACGTCTAGACGAAACACATCACTCAAAAACATTAACAATAAAATTGAAGTATCATAATATTATTTGCGTTGAAAACCTGAAAACTACGATTCCGTGTTTAACCGCGAGCATTGGTTTATAAAAGAGTGTCGAAATTTTATGATGAAAACAGCAACATCAAAGTGATACTGTTGATGGTGATGGTATTATACTGAGCACCTAATAAACGATATGATTTACGCCCATTTTATGCGCCGGCCATTTTTATTTCAATAAAACGTCGAAGTCGAACGTCGAAATGTGTCGAAGGGTAGAAAGCGATGGTAAAAACCTTATTTATCAGATGTTGCTCTGCATAGTGAAATAAAGGTCACCCATGTATGTCAGTCGAGTATAGCCCGACATGTTTCAGACTAATCGGAGTTTACGTTTTATGTATTCTGTGGTTTCACTACCGGTGAAGCGTGTGCTCCCAGAGAAAGGACTCCGGATTAGTCCGCAACATGTCTGGCTATGCTCGACTGACATGCGTGAGTGATCCGTTTATTTTACAATGATAGAATCTCACGGTTTCATGTTAAAAGTTGCTCTGCTTGTCAGAATCACAAGTTTAGCAAGTACTTGTGTCCTATATTTAAAACTAAATACTTGAATATATTTAAACCGCTCAGGATTAGGATGAAAATAGTATGCTTACGTCGTATTAGATTTGCAAAAACAATCTCGTAAATATAGATTCAGTAGTGTTGAAACTATATGCACGGTAACTGTATTTCAATTTTGTAAATTCGAAGATGGGAAAGAATGTTTTTACGCAACTAATACTTACTTAAACGTCTAAATGTGCGTTCAATAGATATAGTTTAGTAATGAAACTACAGTATTATTCAGCTAAGATGAGTTCTGTGACATAATTCGCAAAATATTTTTGAAAAATTATTTACATTTTGCAGAAATACAATAAAAAAATTAAAAACTATACTTCGTGAAATATTTAGCAAAATCTGTTTATTAATTAAATTACATTTGACTGAATATGATAGAAAACTATTTTATTTTTAAAATACGTAATGCGTAAAACGGAACAGAGTAGAGGTGAGACACAACAGAGTCGACAATTGCCGCCGTTCATTATTCGATAACAGTGCGAAAAATGTGTCCCAGTCGCGCTCAATATACTTTATTCGTAAGTGCCGCCATTGTTAACGCCAGAATCGGTAATACGTGTTTGAATGATTTAGATACATTGGTAACTACTGTGGCATTCATCTTGAAACTTTTAAAGGCCTAGATATTTTTCAGACGAACCAAGTGTTTATGAAAGCTTGCTAAGCTTATGTTGTTGAAATTTGTTAGGGTTCCGTGCCGCAAAATGAAAGAACGGAACCCTTATAGGATCACTTTTTGTCCTTGAGATATGTTTTAGCATCTCGATCGCACTAAAAATAGTTGACAACTGACATTTAAAATGTGTTAATCTGATTTTACAATACAAACATAATAAAATTACCTGTCTGTTGTATTATTTGTATTCATAACCTAACGTATGCTGCATAATGCAGGCACAATAGGAATATAAATCACAAACAAGAATTGTTAGTAAATTGCGTAATAAACTCTCTAAACTCAACACTTTTTATTACGACAAAGGCTTTCAATCGTCAAATTACGACGACATTCGCGTCTCAAAACTCATTTAATTGTGTAATTATAAGGTTTTAGCATCGTATTCGTATTTACTTGTGATAAATAGAAATGCTTGTAGGACTTAAACTTTCTACAATGTGTCAACATAACAGTCGCCAAGTCGAGAGCAAAACTAAACTTTCATTTCGCTAACTAAATACGACTTTTGAGTTCAGGTTTAAATTGAAAATGAGGCCTTGATTAGTTAATGAAGCTCTTTTATGAAATTGCGTAAGTATACAGAATGATACTAAAGCTGAAGGCTCAAAGCAGAGGCCTTTAGGGACTGGTTCAGTGTGGAACGTCAACGCCTGTATTTGTACTGAATCAAAAACACATTGCGAAAGAAAGAATACAAAATATTAGTAAAAAAAGTATAAATCCATACAAAAAGGTTGTGCTTTCGGCACAAATACTTTTTGATATAATGGATTTAGCAATCAGCTTGAAAATGCTTGCTCTTGTAGTACATTTTTTTTTTTTTTACTTTTATATCTCGGTTTCTTTGTATTTTGTTTTCATAGGAAAACGGAGGCATAGGTACGGTACGAATGGGTCATCTGATGAGTGTTCACCGCTGCCCATAGACACCCAGAACACAAGAAGGATTGTAAATACGTTGCCAATCTAGAGAGCTAAGATGAAATGCCTGTTTTGCCCGTAATTTCCCCGGCTGTCGTACTTTCCCTTAGAGCAGGAAAGGAATTGAGATATTAACGCGCGATTTCCCCTTTGCCAAATCTCTAACATTAAGTCTGATCAAAATGATCAGGGTCTGTTGATTGTGCGCGTGTTTTTGGTTTTTGTGTGACAATTTTGTTTTAGTGTGCGTTTGTAGGAACGTAACAAATTTAGACAGGAGCGTAGACGTGTGCTGTACGTGTGTGTTCCTCGTCCCCCTCAAAAAGTGGCAGAAAAATTGTAGTGCATAGACAAAGAATATAAGCCAAAGGCGCCTCCCGTCTGTCTGCTTTATGTACTTTCCACGCCGGAACACGACAGTTATCGCTTCTCCAGGAAAAGCTTAAGCACTAGAAGTGTTAAATTAAAATTTTACTAAGTATTGTCAAAGGTTTAAAAATATATCGAAAGAAATCTTACGATGAGAATATTATATCCTCAATTACGTTTCTTGACCATACCTACAAAAATGTTTTCCCGTACAAACTTCCACACCCCTTTTCACCCCCCTACAGATGGAATTTCAAAAAAAACCCGCCTTATCCCTAGTTTACATTAAAAAGGGACCAGTATGCCAAACTTCAACTTTCTAGGTCCAAGGGTTTGGTCTGGACGTTGATCAGTCAGTCAGTCAGGACTTTCCTTTTTATATGTAGAATAATCTGATGCAGCCCCAGTCTAGCAACAATAATTAAACATGTCAACACTGCCTTCATAATCTGCTATCAATGGCCTGCCTTTATATTTACGAGATAGCTACTTTTGTTAAACTCCATCCAGAACTTAGACAAAGAAACAACTAGGCCACAAAGGCTATAGGTTAGTACTACCTACTAGTAATAAGCTGGTATTAAGAAAAAAAAGCGCACATAATATGTGCATACAACTTTTTAATAAAGTACCAGCTACACTCAAGGCATTATCTAATAGGGAATTTAAAATAAAACTGTACAAATTATTAAGCGAAAATTGTTATTACAGCATAAATGAATTTTTAATGCACAAATTCTAAGATTTACATGGAAATTTAATTTGTTTAAAGGCAGTAAAAATAGTTTTAAGAAATTGTAACCGAATGTCTTGTCTGTTTATTTATAAAGATTATTTTGTGTTTCACTGACAATTTTATTATTGTGTAATTTGATGTAATTAATTATTTTCTCGTAACTTTTAATTTAATTGTGACACATATTTTATTTAATGGCACGTCAATGATATATTTATTTCGGCCCGAGTGATTAAATCACTAGAACTACTTTTCACATGCCTGTCTTGGTTAAACATATTATGGGAAATACCTAATTATTATTCTACTGTAAGATCCTGAACTACCATATGTTTTTGTAAATAAAAAAAAAAAACAAAAACATTCAACTTCTTCGTCTCATATTATATCAGCACCAGAGATTCAACGCCAACGACGTATAATTATGTCCGTCATGGTTGACAGCGGAAAATAGACCGTAGTATCTGCGGGGTAAGGTTGAGGTGACAATAGCTCTCTGGCCTCTATTTCACCCACGTTACAAGTGTCAGTTTTCGGTGACAATTCGGTGTCAGTTGCCGACTTGAAGAGCTTTTTGTTTTAGCGCGCTTCATTGGCAAAGAAATGTAGTTCGAATTGGTCATGTTTCATAATTTTCTTGTATGGTTTTTATAATTTATTTGACAAATATATACTATTTATGAAACCGATTACGGTATTTTTATATTTAATGAATCCTATCTACATTAAAAATAAATATTAATTATTGCTGACGTGACGTCATCAAACGCATAATGGATAATGTAGTCTTCGCCTGCACAAAAAAAAAACAGTAAAGTCTATGGTAAAGTCAACGTCAAGGTGTTAACGTCACTGCGGACGGCTAACCTAAAAAAAAATTGAAATCACTAACACTAACTGAACTTGTTTGAAATGAAAGGCTACGACTGTTTCGTCCCTTTATGTCCGAATAACAACAGGGATAACCCGGGTTTGTTATTCGTAACAATCCCAGAACGACGGCGAGAGGAATGGTGACGTGAAGTCAAGCAAAAATACTTAAAGAACTATTTGCAGTTTTGTTGTGAAGATACCTAATTAAAACAAACACATTACTTTTACACAATGGTTTAACAATAAAGTATTGACCATTGAGTACACGAATAAATTAATAAATTAGTTTGTATTTATTATTATAATATTGTTTTATTTTGCTTTAGCTCCTCTTATTTCAGCGATGTTGTGGTTGCTAGAATTCGTATGAACTCCAGTATCATGACATTGTCCACTTGTGGCAAAGTGCGAGAGTCGGTTTTTTCGAAATTAGGCGTCCATTTTGCCATTTTCAGTGCCGTTAGACGATAAAATGCTGCTGGTTTTACTCTTTGTGTTTAAATAACAAATAAACAAACGAACTACAAAACGAAACGACACGTCAATGTCAAGTTTGAGTTTGTATTTGGTATAGACTAGACAGACGTCAGTCGTTTTTATTTTAAATACCTAAGCCAAAGGAATCATTATCCATTAAGCGTTTGATGACTCACAGAAAGGTCATTTGAAGGTCAAAATATTTCAACGAATATCTTAATAACGTAAGAGTTTTTTTAAATCTGATATACAGAAACTGTACCGAAAGCTTGTTTCTCGAAATGGTTTTGAGGTTTCCATGCATATATAAAAAGTTAGCATGGCTAAAACCGACAATTGTAAAGTTAGTGAATTAGGGGCCTGGTGTATAGGCCTGTCATTGGCGTGTGAGTGACGACTTTTATATTTGACATAGCGTTGAGAAGGTTAAGTTGACATTGCAGACTAAAGTGATCACTTAAAGACCTAATAATAAAGTGTAACAAACTTAAATATAGCCACCTTCCCACATCGTTATAATGTTATCTTCAAACAAACCTACAATACCACTTAAGCTGTCTCATCCGGCCTACACCAACGCTGAATTCCTAGGAACCCCATTACTTAATAGATCAAACAGTTAATCCATAATCCATAATACGACTAAACATAACTTAAGTTAATGACCCACTTGATTGCCAATAAACGCGACACGTTCTCCAGCGGTGACATATGCCAATCAACCTCCACATGACCTCAACCGTAATGATGTGCAAGTTGCGGAAAGTTTCCAAAAAGCTGGAAAAGTTCTCGGAAATTTCTTGAAAGTTTCATAGAAATATAAGAAATTTCCATTTTAAATTGCGGAAAGTTTCAAACCCCATACAAAACCATGCAACCACAATAATTGTGACAGACGAAAGGAGTCTTAGTAATAGAGTTTCATTGGCACCCCTCGGGTATGGAACCCTAAAAATAATACGTTTATTATATTTAACACTGGAAGTAAGTAATGAAGTGGCATCACCATTAAGTTAAATAAATTATGTAATTTGAAGTTTGCCGGTGGTGATCAATCTTCGCGTATTTTATTTTTATTTACTGTGCGCTAGGACATGGGAGCGCCTTTCATGGAATGTGAGTAATGTTTCGTGAATTTTAATGAATTTGGGACGTAAACCTTGTAAAAATATCTTGTTTATTTTTGTTGTTTACTTTACATTGCATTAAAGACGTTCCTGAATGAGAGTGAGCACTCGTGATTTTGGATTCGTGTGAAGACGTTCGACGATGATGATGATGATGATTTACGGGTGGTAGGACCTTGTGCGAGGTTTTATTCGCCAATTCTGCCACTAAACAGCAGTGCTTGCACTGTTGTATTCCGGTGTGGAGAGTAAGACAGCCGGGGTAATTACGGGCACAAAAAGTATTTCATCTTAGCTCTCTAGGTTAGGTTAGGTCTATGGGTGGGTTGTGGTGATCACATCGTATAAAAAAAAAAGTTGAAAGTCTGAACGACCAGCCCCAACCTACCACGCCCGCCACACGTGCCACGCCATATCAACACGCCAGTACGCTAGGTACTACGCCACATACATCGCCCCAAGCACGAATATTCGAACCTTGCGTAAAGTAACTAGGGATTGCAATCTGGAAAACCGGATCCAGTAATCCGGCGGATCCGGCATCATTTAACGCTTACCGGATCCGGTACCTATATACCGGATCCGGCGATAGGATTTTTTTACAAAATAATATCGCTGTTGCTTGCGTAGGAACATTAAACCCGATACTAATACCTCACGTCAAACTTTTAAGCACACGTAATTAAGCTCCAGAATCTATATTTAAATCAATAAATTAAGTACTAGTGCGTGTAGCATCAAGTTCCCGCTAGTCTGTGCTATTATTGGCTTGGAAATAAAGTGTCTTGCTAAAGTGCTTGTTTTCTTCCCACTCCCTGCTCTACCTGCTGATTGTGGTCCTCCTCAAGGACCTACGTCACAGTGGCTTTAATATGCCTGTACCTGCTTTAATATGTTCTTACCTTTATTCCATTATGGTTGCCTGGTAGAGATCGCTCTGTAGCGATAAGGCCGCCCATTGCTGCCTTGTATTTTCTTTGTGCCTTATTTCTTGTTTTGACTGTTATGTGGTGTTCAATAAAGAGTTATTGTATTGTATTGTATTGTATTGTAGAAGTCGACTGGCAGATGACACAACCATATAAAACGAACACTATTTGTTTTCTACGATATTTTTTTATGTATAATATATGAAATAATTATTTATCATAAGTTTATTAATCTAAAGAGTTATTATTATAACAAGCTCATGCCAATAATTATAAAGATTCATCAAATGATGATTGTGTCTGTCATAAATATGAAACTTGTTTATTAGCATTCTCAAATGTTTTAATAATTATTGTGAATACTATGAACTAATATTTTATAAACTTACATAATTTCTAAAATAATTGATCTATCTGTGAAAGTAATAAGTAGAAAAATTGTGTCACTTTCACTTCGTTAAGTCGTTAAAATTCGACTACTTAGTTACCTAGACTAGGTACATATTACATTTTAATTGTTTGCTAATTGTTTAGGTTTTTTTTTATTTGTGGGTGTTCATGGTTCTAGTACTCTAACCTTAGTTTGTCTCAAAGAGTATTTACTAAAATACTACCTTGATAGGAATGCGATCGACTGGCAAACAAACAAACGAAACTGACGATTTTCTCGCTGACCGTAGTAGGTACATACATTTCATCAAAAATCTGTGAAGGTAGATTGTCATCGCTAAAAAGTTAGTAGAGGTTTCCTAATGAGCATTTTCGCGTTACAGCAAGATATTTCTACTCTTACATAAATTAAATTTAAAAATCATTTATTTTATGACCAAAATCCCATACGAGGGGCGGCTGATAAGTAATCTCCTTGGTCAGAAATATATACAAAAATAATGCTGGCTGGTATGGATTTATATTCGTTTGTTATTCTATTTTCAAAATGTATTACATTCATTTGTTTATTGCATCACGTTTATTTGTCTCCTACAATTGTTTCAAACATGTCGGTAGAAAAAGTGAAAATGGATAAAATCGAGCAGCGTGCGGTGATTAAGTTTTTGACGAAAGAAGGGAATACGCCTTCGGAGATCAGACAGCGTATGTTACGTGTGTTTGGCAGTTCGTGTTCTTCCGAATTTGTTATAAAGTTTTGGTCAAAGCAGTTTAAGTTAGGTCGTGAGAGCCTGGAAGATGATCCTCGTAGCGGAAGACCAGTTTCGGCCGTCACAGATGAAAATGTAGCCAGGGTGAAAAAAAAAAATATTACAGGACCGACGAGTGAAGCAGTGGGAGATAGCTAGAGATGTGGGCGTCAGTAAAGAGCGAGTCAATGAAATAATTCATGAGCATTTGAACATGTCCAAGGTTAGTGCACGTTGGGTCCCGAGAATGTTGACTGCATTTGACATGGAGAGGCGTGTCAAATGTTGCGAAGAGTTTTTGGACATGAGTCGAGGGAAAGAGGAAGAACTAATTTCTAGAATTGTAACATTGAGACTTGGATTCGACAATGGGACCCGGAAAGTAAGCAAGAGTCGTTACAGTGGAAATTTAAGGATGAGAAGCCGCCTCGGAAATTCAAGGTCTGTCCATCGGCAGGTAAACTTATGGCTACAATCTTTTGGGACACAAGGGATTTTGCTCATAGATTATTTACCGAAGAAAACTACAATGAATGCTGATTATTACTCAAACTTGCTATATCAACTAAGAGAGGCAATAAAAGAAAAACGGCGAGGTAAACTAAGCAAAGAAATTCTGACCAGTGCATACCGCCCGCACAACGAAGCTAGCAATTAAAGACAATGGCTTCGAAACCATTGACCACCCCCCTTATAGTCCAGATTTAGCCCCCTGTGACTATTTTCTGTTTAGACTTCTCAAGAAAGACCTCAGGGGACCGAAGGTTTATGACCGATGACGAAATGAAGGCTGCGGTTACTGACTTTTTTGACGACAAACCGAAAGATTTTTTTTAATGGTTTAAATTCAATATTTGAAAAAATTTATAAGTGAATTTTACTAGCAGGGGACTATATAGAAAAAAAATAATAAAAAAATTGCCACGACAGTTTTTTGTTTCATTGTTAGGTAGATTACTTTTCAGCCGCCCCTCGTACATACTCGTAGTGTTAGTTAGGTAGGTACATTTTAAAAACTACGTTAATACAATACATTTGAAAAATTGAAATCGTAGTCGACTGAGTCATCAACACACAATTATTATTAGTATACAAAAAAAAATGTTTATACAAAATTTATACTTAATAATGTTTTTTTATAAGTACTGTTATACTTGACGAAATCACTAAGATAAAGTTTTGGACCGAAAAGCGAAAATCAACCTGATTGTCCTGATATAATCGATCCGGCGGGATCCGGTCGGATCCGGCCGGATCGATGCGAAACCTACCCGGATCCGGCCGGATTGAAAATGACGCCGGATTGCAATCCCTAAAAGTAACGTTATCGTATCGCCATCAAGAAATTTCTTATTAAATTTTAGTACCTACCAAATATGCTCACGGGCGGGTGCTGTTCCAAACGTCACACAAATCTTTCTCGATAACGTTACTCGATTACGTTACGCAGGATCCGAATAAATATTCGTGCCTCTGGATGCATAAAAGGCAAGTTACAGTACCTACTGATTCAGGTTATTCATTCTTACTTTGTCGGGGGCGCAGCCTTCATACTAGGGCAAGCCGAGGCCGGTCATACGACGCGACACTGTAATTATTGGAGCCAATATCAATTCACACAAACTATTGGTCATAAAGCCATATTAAAATTATTAGGCATCGGACTTTGCGAGCCGCATTTGACAGCATGTTATCGACACAATGTTTTTTATGTTGCGTCTTTATTAAATAAAACCTTTTAAATTAATCTTGCATGTACCACTGACTCAAACGTCCCGCTAATACAACCTCTTTTCAGCGTTCGCTGATGAAAAACTTCGAAACATCGAGAAGTCTAATCTGCTTAAATCGCTTTGTTTAAGTGAGTAGCAATTACGGAAACTTTATATAGCCCGAGAGAAGCATAGATAGAGTACCTAATGGTCCAAAAATACCGATGACATCGGTAAAAAGCGGTGCTCTCTCTCTATAAACTGTCAAACACGACCCGCGAAAATCCGACCCCTGTCGTATAATAGTATTCGTTCTAATGTGCTCCACGCAGCACAGCGACGAGACTTACACGACTGGAATTCCTTCACGAATTGGGCGAGTCTGTCTACCATTCGGGATGATATATGTATATTGCACAGATGTTGCATATTATCCATTTATCCAACACTCTTGACGGATGTAGTAGACCTGTAGCTACAGTGCCCAAATTGGCAATGCAATGAGGCCCGCTGGAAATTGCAATTGTGTTGCATAAGAAGCGTCTAGAAGTCGCCATGTTAAATTTTGATCATCGTCATTTGTCTTTCTGACACTCGCATGCTGATTTATGTAGGAATCGTTGAAAGCGGCATAGGCGTTGGGTCTCTAGAGCGCCACAGAGAAACACATATAACATATTAGGCTGATAAAGACATTACACTCCTTTTCGTTGCCCAATCGGGTAAATAGTCTGACCTGAATCCTAAACTTAAGCACGGTTGAGATTTGCGGCTCAATGTTGAGCCGATGACGACGCTCAAACACACAGCGCAACGTAAGGGTGACACGAGTTTTTTCATTTACCTGTTGAGGCCTTATTGTCTAACGCGCTCGGCTTCGTTTTGGCATTCGCCACCTCTTTCTCGCGTAATCTCGTACTTATTGACAGAAAAAGATGGCATTATGCCAAAGCTAGACAATAAGCCCAGCACTAACCATACGTTTAGACAGAGAGAAGTTCCATCGAGTAGAACTTCTAGAATTTAGCGCAAATCTCTCGTCGCAACAAACGTCTCGATCGCGTTCGCGCTAGTGTCGTAACTACCAATTTGTCCATACTAATTGAGACGTTAACGCGAATGCGATCGAGATGTTATCTTGTGTCATTAAATTACACTAGAGGCCATATATTTTTGTGTGTGCCCATAACAGCGTCTCCACATGCTTCAATTATGCTGCTCTAGATGAGCGTATCAAAGAGCTCAAGTACGGTAATACGACAGGCCAATATTCCTACATAAAAGGGTTTATTGCATGGGCTGTCATAATTTAATTAAACAGACAATCTCTTAATATAGAGTGCGTATAGTTTGAGAGGGGAGCGGTTGAAACACCCCCCGCTTTATCATCACATGTTTTCCTGGTTATTGCGAGTAAGACATATTCGTGCGTCTAATATATAACTAGTCTGTTGTCATGTGAAATTGTTTATTTTTGATAGTCAGTATACTGGCTTGTAGTATCGCAGTTGTGAAGGAGAATGACTCATTTTGTTATTATATTTAAGTACCTAGTTACGTGTTAGTGTGACGACTTTTAAGTAATAAAATCATCATTATCATCATCACCAGCGTTTTATACGTCCCACAGCTGGGTACAGGCCTCCTCTCAGAATGAGAGGATTTGGGCTACAGTTCCCACGCGGGCCCGTCTGGATTGGGAACTTCACACACATCATTGAATTGCTTTGCAGGAGTGTGCAGGTTACCTCACGATGATTTCCTTCGCCGAAAAGCCCATGATAAAATTACAAATGTAATTCCGCACATAAATTCAGAACAACTCGGAGGTGCTATACCACTATTATTCTATTTATAACATGCCTTAATTACAAATTATTGCATGTTCTTCGCAGCTCGCATGTCAGGGAGTCGTATGGTTCTGAAAATGTGTTTGTTTTGACGCGAAGCAATGGCTATGGTAAGTGCAATGATGTAATAAAGAGGCAATTACCACATTTATGTCTTTCTCTATGTTAGGTAATGAAAAAATACTTGGAAACTACATTTTGTGAGGTCTCTTTAAATGAAATGAAGCTCATACACAATTCCAGTCGGTGAGCTTTTAAATGCTCACAAACTGTAAGTACTCATATGTAATGTTTTAATGATACTAAATCCATTTTGTCACATCGTGCGTTCTTCAATATGGCCAGAGAAAGATGGCAAGACAATCTGTGGTACCGATGGGCAAGTTGCGGAAAGTTTCCAAAAAGCTGGAAAAGTTCTAGGAAATTTCTTGAAAATTTTATAGAAATACGCAATTATAAGAAATTTCCATTTTAAATTTCGGAAAGTTCCAAACCCAATACAAAAATGTGAGAAATTTCTGAAACTTTCCCATGTGGCAAATTTCGCAATTTTGGAAAATTTCCAACGGCACATCAGTATTCTCTAAGGTTATTTACGGCTGTTTCAACGTCGAAATATCAAATTAGTTGTCATATAGTATCGAAAATTTCACTTCGACGCGGTTGATTGAAGATTGATCTGATATAGCGCAAGATATACTACTCAAAAGAAAATAGGGGCCACTAAGTATTTTGATCATTACGTGTAAATTATTATTAAACAGTATATTGAGAAATATTTTGCTAAATACTTAATGAAATGATTATTAGCCTAAATAAAAACTAAGGCCTTGTATTATTGTTATTTCAAAACACATTTATGACGATTAATATAATTTCCACGTCACGACCAAATTCTTAGTGACCCCTATTCTATTTAACCCCCGACGAAAAAAAGGGGTGATATAATATAAGTTTGACCTGTGTATCTGTTTGTGGCATCATAGCTCCCAAACGGATGGACCGATTTCGATGCTGTTACAATGTCGGGGGTTTTTTTAACGTTGTTTGGGTTATGAGTAGTATAGATCAACAAGGAGAGACAAAAGGCCAAGCAGAGGGGACCAAAGGTGACCAAGCCTTGTTTTTAGGGTTCCGTACCTCAAAAGGAGAAAACGGAACCCTTAATAGGATCACATTGTTGTCCGTCTGTCTGTCTGTCTGTCAAGACCCTTTTTCTCTGGAACACGTGGAGGTAGCATGCTGAAATTAATATCATAGTATCCATGCTGTATCCTGTCTCAACGGTATCAACGGTCTTAAAAGGAGGACAATATAACTATTTTGCGATACTTCACAAAAACCCCCGACGAAAAAGAGGGGTGTTATAACTTTGACCTGTGTATCTGTGTCTGTGTGTCTGTTTATCTGTGTATCTGTCTGTGGCATCGTAGCTCGCAAGCGGATGGACCGATTTCAATTTTTTTTGTTCGAAAGCTAGTTTAATCGAGATGGTTCTTAGCTAAGCTTCATTAAGTTCGGTTCGCCCGTTTTTGAAATATAGAACTTTGAAATGAAAATGTCGGGGGTTTTTCAACTTGTCTAATAAATAATTCATACGTTTTAGCTATAAAATCCCGAAGTTGGGTCGTTAAAACTAGCGAATATTTTTAAATAGTATCACGCGGCATTGATTTGGGGCACATACATTTTCATGAGACAAAAGATTAAGGATCCTTCAAGCTGAGGCCTGTGGTGATAAATATTGTAACATCTTGAATTCCATTATAAAATTTATAAATTTAACAGTTTGTATTCAGTCGAAATACAATTATACGAAGTCTTCGATTGGAATCAAACGCTTTTAGTTTTTTTTTTTCACTTTTATCACTGAAAACTTTTGAACATTAAAATGCGTGTGGATAGTATCGAAAAGAACCATTTAAATAGAAATTTGTTTAAGTAACTAGTAAGGAAACTTGTGTAATTGCATTACATTGCGTGGCTGTAAACCGAACGTAGAAGCAGTGTATCGAGCGCCGTAATGTATGACCTAACCAACTTAGAAAAGTTGAAAAATACCCGACATTTTCATTTCAAAGTTCAATATTACAAAACGGGTGAACCGATTTTAATGCGACTTAGCTAAAAACCATTTCGTTTAAACTAGCTTCCAATTGAAAAAAACCGCACTGAAATCGGTCCACCCGTTCGAGAGCTATGATGCCAAAGATAGATACACAGGTCAATCTTTTAACACCCCTCTTTTTCGTGGGGGGTAAAAATACCTACAACCTAATCATTTTTTCTTATCATTGTAAATTTAGGGGTAAGGTTAAGAAACACGGAAGAAGCTAGCTAGCTATTTACCATATGTTGTCGTCCTCACAAGTCAACCAGAAGCAGACTGCTGTCTGTGCTGTTTATATGCTTATAAACAATCTGTTTTCATGCCAAATCTATTCTATACCTACGAAACAGTACCGTGACTGACAGAGGGTCGAGCACGACTTTACGAATGCTGCGTAACGCTCGCATCGAGATCGAGAAACCTCATACTAAATTTTAGTTTCAAATACGCTCACGGGCGGGCGCTGTTCCAAACGTCATACAAACTCGTCAACGTTTACTATTCGATTTTACGTTACGCAGCTTTCGTAAAGTCGTGCTCGACCCTCAGCACAGCCTAAACTACTGGTGTTAGAGACTTGAAATTTGGCGTACATGTACCTAGAGTATCATAGAGATGCACTAAGGAAGGATTTTTTGAAATTCCCACGGGATAGGGAGAAAATGGGGTTTATAATTTCGAAACAAAGTGGCTCTATCCCCGTAACTGTGATTAATAGAGATTTCAAATTTGGCATGCAAGTTACATACATACACACATACATACATATAGCTAAAAACCGTTGTCAGGATTTCCGAAATTCCCACGGGATAAAGAACAAATAAAGGGTCTTCAATTTCTTTTTTTATCAGTTGAGATAAAGATGGCGATGGCACTTCAACACAAATTATTTGTTCGCGTACGAAGTAGTGGGAAAAGGCTAGTTGTTTTTATAAAACCAGGTCTCAATCAGTCGACTCTGTTATTTGTTGCCGAGGTGCCACTAAAAGGCTTGAAGATAGATGCCGAGCTAACATTGAGCCGGTAAGATACGATTATTTGACAAAGGTAAATATTTGTGGCAAGAAAACACGCATTAGTGAAGAAACAAACTGTGGAAGTACACACGGGCTTGTGGCTTCGCGTACAGAAAAATGTTTTATGTTTATGTACTTACTAGCTTATGCCCCGAGGCTTTGCCCTCGTGAAATATTTCAAAATGGGCTAGTTCCCTATCCCGTGGGAATTTCGAATAATCCCTTCTTAGTGACCTCTAGGATACTCAAAGTAGGTATATGTTTGCCAAATTTCAAGTCTCAATGGCTATCGAATTGGCCCTGTTCAGAGATTTTCATTTGATTCAGAGTTGTGATCATTTTAGTGAAAATTTCAGAAATGTCAGATTTCAGGTAGCCATTATAAATTTCTTTGTGATAGATAGCTAAACTATTCGACCAACGACCGTGTTTTTTTTTTATTAGTGAGATAGCGGGTCTAACAAATAATAAAGTCATTTTAAGTGGCCCTAACTAAGATTCAATCATAGTGAAAAAAAAACGGATCACTCGACTATTCTCGACTAACATACGTTAGTGATCCGTTTTTTTCTTCACACTAAACATTGAATTGCTTTTCAGGATTGTGCAGGTTTCCTCACGGTTTAATAGTCCTATCGAAAAAGCGCGTCACCCCCGACGACCGTAATTCACACCCAAGTTTGTTATCCTTCCGCAAACGTTTACAAAATAGCTCGATTCATAAAACAAGTAAACAGTTCAGATCCAAGATCACCCTTTGATTCGTTCGCTACATTTCTGTAAACTTTATATCGGATTCTTTTTTAATACGATGATTCATGCTATTTTAATAAAAAATAGGATTTCAATTTAGCATGTGTGATGTAACGCTTTCGAAGCGGTGGGTTAGTGGGTTTGCTGGATTTATCCTACTAATATTGTAATTTATTGTGAAAGTTTGTTGTATTTCTAACTCTGGCTGCATTCAAGTTTAAATATCTTAGATCATGCGTTGCCTTGGATCTAGAAACTGATATATGATACTTAAACCTTGCAAATGACGAAGTTCTCGAGCGAAATAGTACTTTTTGATATAAGTGCGGAAAGTATGTCATTATGCACGAGTCCCGAGGTGTCTAGGCCCGAGCCGCAAGGCGAGGGTCGAGTCTCGGGACGAGTGAAAATGATACTTCCTCACGTGTACCAAACGACGTTTTTTAATACATTTGCGAAAAAATTACAAAAACCACCCGCCGGCGCCGCGGGGGAGGAAGACGGAGGAGTGCCGCCGGCGCCTTGGAAAAGTAAAAAGCACTAGTACGAAAAATACAACTTTCCACATGAAACGTAGCTACAAATGTACCACTTTTTGAGCAACTGTATTAAAAAATAACATGAATAGGTAAGGGAAGTTTAGAATTTTCTTGGTAGTGTCGTTTGTCATCTCAATGGAGGTGGCGGTTTTTAACCCCCGACGAAAGAGAGGGGTTTGACCTGTGTATCTGTGTGTCTGTGTATCTGTGTATCTGACTGTGGCATCATAGCTCCCAAGCGGATTGACCGATTCAGATGCGGTTTTATTTTAATCGAAAGCTAGTGTAATGCAGATGGTTCTTAGTCAAGTTTCATTAAAATCGGTTCACCCGTTTTTGGAATACTGAACTTTGAAATGATAATGTCGGTGGTTTTTCAACTTTTGCAAGTTGCTTTTAACATGAAACTACCGTGAGACTCAATCATAACTAAATAAAAACGGAACCGAAACGGAACAGAATTAGTCCGAAACATGTCTGGCTAAACTCGACTTATATACGTGAGTGATCTGTTTTTATTTCATTATTTTTGTAATTTGGTTATATGTATATTGATGTTTTTTTTTTTCACAAAGGCCGAGGCAGTAAGTGGTTCAAACTCTTCGGTAGGTAAATCTGATTGATGAAATAAAAAAAGAGGCAAGCATTATAATGTAACATACACCAAAAAATACATATTATGCTATCCAGATTATAACATGACTAGTGGCAACGACTACTTACTCAAATATCTTTTTTTGCCTTTTTTTGTTTGTCCTTATAAATACCAGTTGCCTTTTAACATAAAACTACCGTGAGACTCAATCATAGTGAAATAAACGGATCACTCACGTATGTCAGTCGAGTATAGCTCGACACGTTTCGGACTAATCCGTAGTCCTTCCTCTGGGAGCACACGCCGCGCCGGTGGCGAGACGTAAACACCGTCCGTCCGTTTATTTCACTACCAGTTACCTATTAGCTTTATTTGGCGACATAGGCGTGTCCATTACCTATTACAGTAAAACTAGATCAGGTCATAACCTGATCTAGTTTTAGGCAGTTTTTATTTCTTAATATTAATACTCTTACTTGTCAGTATTTCAATATTTGATAATTCTGTTCGCGGTTGATGTAAGACGCGCGGTTGCGTTATTTTTAAACCAAGCGTTATGAACCAATGTTTACGATCCTGATGAGATAATTATTAGTAGCAAAACGTAAGAAGTATCTTGTTCCTACGCGATCTTTGGATAAGGATGCGTTTTCACTGACGGCGGTGGGTCGGCTCCTCTGAGCGGACCGTGATTTGACCAATCAAAATGCTAGCCATCTCCAACTCGCGTTAGTGGAAACACATCCTGAAAGGCTACATGCATTGCTATATATAACAAGAATTTGCATATCTACTGATCTACTAAAAAATATATTGATTTGAAGGCAGTAACCAAATCAGAACTTCTGTTATACAATTCACATACTGGTGATTGAAAACTTGTGTCACTTAGGCAAGAAACTTAGCTAAGTTTAAGCTAGCTATGAAATAACAGCCATCGAAAATCGTGCAACGGTCAGTCAGACACGGAAGAATATGTCACTGGTTTGAGTTCTAGAAGTCGAATACCAATACTACATTACTACATAGGCCGGGAAGTAAGGGGTTGCCGGCCGAATATACATAGACGGCCGAGCGTAGCGAGGTCGGATAGTTAAGAGGCTGGCAACCCCTTTTCACGCCGAGGTGTATATAGTGCTTTTCTCAAACATTCAATGAAATAAAAATGAGACAAAAATACGTCAGACGTGGCTGTATGGACTTACTTTCCCTTGCCTGTCCCTTATTGGAGAAATTAGTAAAAAAAAGCTGTCAACTTTGCCTCCAAAATTATTAGGTTACTATTTTTTTCGTGGTTTGAGGAGACATTTTTATCGCTAACATTTAAATAAAATATTTAAAATGCGTTTTTCTGTAGTTAAATTTGCTATTTAAAATTATTGGAATTTGTTAATAATGTGTTATTAATTATGTTCAAGTCGATTTTTTATAAATAAAACTACAAAACGTAGCAAGCAATCTTTATTATTTGTGTTTGTGTGGCTGAACGCCTTGATGCTGTGTCACAAATATAGTGGAATGAAAATTAAAAAAGAGCATTTTGCCGGCCTAGGCCGGGAAGTTTGTATGAAATTCCATTTCCTATGCATCTCGCCTCACCGCGCCGGCAACGTGATACTTCCCGGCCGGTTTTTTGGAACGTAACGTCAATATTTCATTGCATGTTTGAGAAAATGAATTTTCTTCGATGTCTTTATACATTTTTACCTTCGATCCGGTCACGACGAGACACATTCCCTTCCTCCCCTTCTATTAATGATTTCTAAACACTTCAACCGGAACCCCTTAATTTCACGGATAGAATTAAATTGATTTAGGTACCTATCTAACCAAGAGTACCTACCTATTCTGAGTTACAAAAGCGCTTAGTTGATGCAACTTGTGATCAAAGGGCTGGCAGTTTTCTCTCTCAAAGAATCAGCATCGCTATCCAGCGAGGCAACGCTGCCAGCCTTTTGGGCACCATGCCACGGGGGCCTTATTTAGATTGAATTTAGTTTTAAGTTGTAGTTTATTTATTTTAAGCTTAGATTTAATGTCATTGTAAATTGCTTTTATTATGTAAATAAAGTATTTCTTCTAACCAAAATACCAGCGAGAAGGTTTATTGAAGTTATTGCCTTTAACTGTTAACTTACCTGTGCCATGAATCAATATATTCGATGGACACTTACAGAGTAGGGGCGGGAAGTAAATTGTACCTACTCATCCCTTAGGTCCGCCATGGAAACAAAGGGTATTACCGTGTTTGATTGTATATTATATATATCTTGGGGTTCGTAATCGTACGTGTTGTTCCGGAATCACATACTTCGAAGCATCCGTACGTGCTTCGTTGCACACGAGTCAACAATATGTAACTTCTGCGTCTTATCTAACGGGCGAAGTCGTGTAAGAAAGCGCTCAGTTTAAAGTTCATTTAAAGTTTTACTGATAGGCGTGCTATCGTTGGGTACTTTTGCAAATCAAAGAAGAACTCGGACTAACAAAATGGTACCTATCCAATTAAAAACGGCGTCCTGCGTTATTAAATTGTAATTAGATTTAAAAGTTTGTATTTTTTGGTATTATAGCTTTTGGCAGGCCATGCCTATTATGTGCTACCCGACGCGACGCTGTACCTAAGTAAAAATATAAATTAAAAACTTGTCATTCAATCGTTATCGTGGAAATTTGGTTTATTAACCGACTGTCGAAGGAGGGTGATGTTTTTCGAGCGTATAATATCTAGATTAGATAGATAGAATATATAAAAGCGAAAAACCAGAACGGGATAAAAAAAACGAGACAGAGCAGGGTGGCGCTCTACAACACCATTATAACACGTTTCTCCCAAACAACGCAATATTTCTATGGAATTTTAAAGCAGTTCGATTCTTTGACCTTGGGAATCGCGTAAAACTTGAGAAAATTATGATGTTGGGTGTGTAAAATTTGTATATTAAGCAAAATACAATCGCAAGTTCGAATTTCGAGCCAAAAGCGAGCGATCTGTTATGCCAGTGTTGCCGTTCAGGGATAAAGAAAACCATTCATTATCCTGCATTGCAGTCTACGATTTATTTTTATTTTATCTAAGTAAATTTTTATTGATATCATAAAAAGCAAAAAATACGAGTCCAATATTTTTTTTTCGATAATCTACGGACTGATTATAAATATTACACATTCCTATTGCTATAGAGATTCCTTACGTCAATATAATATTCCATGCGGGCGGAGCCGCGGGCGCTCTCTAGTGATTAAAAATTATGTATGTATTTTTCACAAATTTCGCAACACGCAGTAACGCGCTAATTAGCGCGTTACCACGGTATGGTAAAGGTTTGGGTTCGAACCCCAATTCGAGAACAAATTTTTCTGGTTTTTCTGTATATTTATGCATCAAATTTGAAATTTGTGAAAAATTAATTTCAAACGGGATGACCGTAAAAATAAAAAATAATACAAAAAGTTAATTTATGTATGTATGTCTAATTCTTTGGCACGCTCTACAGCCTAAGCCGTTTGACGGATTTTAATGTATCTGTCATTAGATTCACCTTAGTTGTGGGAGTGACATTGGGACTAAAAAGCTTTGTATATATAATTTAATTAATTAATTTGCGCTCCGGCGACCGTGCGTGTAAGACAGCTTCGTCTATGTATAATTGTATAGCGTCTAGCGTAAAGTGGTGGTGATGATAGTTCTGTCTTAAGTAGGTACTTTTTTTTCTTCTTTTTTTTACTTAGGTACTTGTAACATTTATTTCTTTAACTAAAAACTGATTACTTTATGCAATGATTATTTGTGAGCGTGTGTGTGTCTGTGTGTGTGTGTGAACACTTACTTGTGATTGCTAACATTACGTTACACAAAAACAAAGGACGACGGGACGGCCTAGTGGTTAGAGAACCTGACTACCTGGGTTCGACCCCCGGTCGGGGCAGATGTCTGTATGATGAATACAAATGTTTGTTCTCGAGTCTCGGGTGTTTAATATGTTTTTATCTATATAAGTGTGTTTATCCGTTGCCTAGTACCCAAAACACAAGCTCTGCTTAATTTGGGACTAGGTCAATTAGTGTCAATTATTTATTTATTTATTAACTTCGTCATACGCCATAAGTTAATACGTAGATTATTTAGCGCGATACAGTAACGCCTCCGTCTCATCATAACTGAACAAGCACTTGCCTCCCTTTCCCTTTAAAAAAAGTATGGTTGAAATCAAATCGTTAATTTGTTACGTCTGTATCGTGGTCAACCCTCGTCTGAGTTGTCTAAAGCACTCGCTAAACATGACTGTCATACAGACACGTTGCTTGCATCCGAAACGTTCATGTTACTGCGACTCTTACGCCCGTCACACACAGCTCTCAGGGAGAGTGTACTGCCTCTTTTCATCATCATCATCATCATGTCAGCCGAAAAACGTCCACTGCTGGACATAGGCCTCCCCCAAGGCTCTCCACTCAGACCGGTCTTGTGCTTTCCGCATCCACCGCGGTCCCGCAACGCAACGCAACGCAGGCGGTACTGCCTCTTTTATTTACTTCCTATTTCTCAATTGTACAGCAAATACCGAATTTGGGAACAAGATCGAATAAAGCCGGGAATACTCATGCCTGTAGGTGGCACACTTGCATGACAGCGCCTTGCACGTGTTACCTATTGTCATGTGTATACACTTACTGGTATGCCCGTATCTGTACAATTTTATTTATTGCCATACTTAATATGCATACTGTATTGAGTAATGAATATCATTACACCAGTCTGGCTAGCACGACCGGCCGCGACTTTGTTTATCTCGCGCGATTATTATTACCCGCCCCGTTGTAATCTGAGCGACAGAAAAGGACGGGCAGTTGTTCTCGCGCGAGATAGAAGTGGTGAGTTGTGTTAGACCTACGAGTACAGTGTGTTGTAAAACATTAGTTGTATTTATTTTGCCTCCTTACATTTACGCTTCCCACTATGAACTTTCTCTAAACATTTCAGCCAAGGAAAACCCGGAAGAAAATAGCAGCCCAGCAATTCAACAACGCGTTCCATTCCCCAATCCGCACTATAGAGCCCTGGGCAGTCCCTTTGAATATGAGACGAGGTTTATGCCCCAAGGAGTCGTATAAGCACTGGATTACATATCACTATGATTTATTAATGTAGTTTTTATCAGAGTTTCCAAAAGAAACTTCCATTTTTGCCATTTTGGCCACGGAACCCTTAGAACGACCGAATAGCCTAGTGGTTAGAGACCCTGACTATGAAGCTTGAGGTCCCGGGTTGAAATCCCGGTCGGGGCAGATGTTTGTATGATGAATACGAATGTTTGTTATCGGGTCTTGGATGTTTAATATGTATATAAGTATGTGTTTATCTATACATGTATGTTTATCCGTTGTCTAGTACCCATAGTACAGGCTTTGCCTAGTTTGGGACTAGGTCAATTGGTGTCAAATTGTCCCGTGATATTTATTTATTATTTATTTAATTACATTGCACAAAGCCGCTTTTGAATGCACCTGCATAGTCCACCTGCTTAAATGTGCATTTATTACTGCTGTTATTTAAATAACAATTAGTTCTTCTTTTTTTTTCTAGATTTCTATTCCTGTTTTGATATTGCGCGCCGAAAAATATTTCTATGCCGCGTTGTGGTCCTCAATAATCAAAACAAACAATCAATTATTTTGCACTAACTAATTGTTACATAAATAAAATCTGGTTTCATGAATAATCATTCCCGTCATTTATTACCGGCAAATTATGAAACCACACAGTAGTCGTCAAATAAAAAACACTGCTTATTAAGAACAGTATTCGTAATTTTTAAACGACTTCAAAAAAGGAGATGTACATCGATTACTCCGTCAATTGTAGACCGATTTTCAAAATTCTTTTTTATTCGAAAGGGTATACTCCTGAGGTGGTACCATTGTCACCGAGTCATGATCTGATGATGGGATCCCAAGGAAATCGAGGGCAACCCTCAAATTTTACAGGCACGTACTATGTGTTTCATATATTTTCTAAGGTTATTTAAGAATTTGCGTCTGGTAGTCATCATCTCATGATGATGAGCTGATGATGGAAGGTACAACTCCTTAGCGGTTAGGAGTTGGAGGATAATTCTGAAAATGTTAAATCAACGTCACATTGTGAAATACAAATCTTTTAACAAAAAAGTAAAACCGCCTTAAAAAAAAACCTTACAAAAAAACGTAAAACAGTCCTCTAAAATAATGATAAATAAATAAAATAAAATAAAATGCGTTTATTTCGGACAACAGAAACTAAAGCCTAAAGTTTTATGGCCTAGCACTAAGTAGCAGAAATATGAAGTCGGTGCGGTGCGAGCGGAATATTCTTTGAATGAAGCACCGACTTCATATTTCTGCTACTTAGTGCTAGGCCATAAAACTTTAGGCTTTAGTTTCTGTTGTCCGAAATAAAACGCATTTTATTTTATTTTATTTATTTATCATTATTTCAGAGAATTATTTTACGTTTTTTTTCTAAGTTTTTTTTTAGAATTTTAAGAATTACCGTCCTGCACAGTTCAAACCAGACAAATATAATATATTTTCATGACAATCAATTGTGCAACATACAAGGTAATACCTAACATGAATGTACAATTTCTAGTTTATCAATCAAGCTTTCGTCTGTCGGTTATTACTGTCTGCATTTCACAGTAATATGTCTGCTACTCTGTTGTGCAGTGTCTGCAAATTGCTACAAGGCTCTTCAATATTGCAGTAATGTATATACCTTGCTTTGTAACTCAGGGTCGAGCACGACTTTACGAATGCTGCGTAACGTTACGGTTATCGTATCGAGATCGAGAAACCTCATACTAAATTTCAGTTCCAAATACGCTCAGGCGGGCGCTGTTCCAAACGTCATACAAACTCGACAACGTTTACTATTCGATTTTACGTGACGCAGCATTCGTAAAGTCGTGCTCGACCCTATGCGGACAAATAACGGGAAGACATATTTATGTTGAACATGTTTATCTATATTATATATCTTATAATCTGCAAATGAAAAGTAGTTTTTACGGAGTAACAAAATTCTATTCCATTCCTGTATTTCAATTCTTGTTTATTTGTCCTAGTTGGTGGCTTTTATCGCCATTTTCTTTACCTTTAACACTTTAGTTGTACCTACGTAGGTAGATGTCTAGATAGTAGCAAAACACCTGATTTTAGGGTTCCGTACCTCAAAAGGAAAAAACGGAACCCTTATAGGATTTCTTTGCTGTCTGTCTGTCTGCCTGCCTGTATGTCGGTCTCTCTGTCTGTCAAGACCCTTTTTCTCTGGAACGCGTAGAGGTCGCATATCAAATATTCAAGCCTGCGGTTCTTTGAAGCTGTGAAAAATCGAACTTCTACGTCAACGCAATTAAAAGATACAGTCGTTAAAAAGGTTGTTTCCATACAAATTTCCGTACCCCGGAAACCTAAAGGGTACTTTCAGTTGTCCAGAAAACTAGAAATTTGGTATGAAGGTAGCCCTTATAGTACAACCACTGGGGAAAAGCGTTAAAATCTTTCTACAGAACCCTCGTGCGCGAGTCCGACTCGCACTTGTCCGGTTTTTTTACTGTCAATAAGTGACTGGCTTGTATGTTTTGTTTGTGTGATGTATTATTTACGTTTAATAAAATTCTATTACAAGTGAACCAATTTCTTATTGTAGTATTTATAAATGAGTTGCTACTTATAAATAAACATTCCTTTTAAAATAACGAAAATAGCGACGAAAATATCTTTTTCATATCGGTTAAAAGATGATCAATCATCAAAGCAAATTCAAAGAGGAGCCCGTTCCGACCTTTTGAGACGTTTGAAGCAGCCCTGATTGCATTTAGAGGCTATTCACTAACATTATGTTACTGCTTTAAAGATATTGTCGCGAAATACTACCTTTTTAGATACCTATCTTATATACCTATAAAACAGTTACCGCGACTGACTGACTGACTGACTGACAGACAACGCACAGCCTAAACCACTGGACCTGAAGACGTGAAATTTGGCAAACATATACCTCGAGTATCCTAGAGGTGCGCTAAGAAGGGATTTTTCGAAATTCCCACGGGATAAGGAACATTTTGAAATATTTCACGGGGGCAAAGCCGCGGGGCATAAGCTAGTCAGGTATAAATTTTAATGTTTCTAGCTATCATGCTGGCCATTGGCCGGGCCAAAAAAAGAAGGAGGTTCTCAATTAGTCGGAATATTTTTTTAGGTATGTTTGTTCCCCGATTACCCGAAGACGGTTGAATCGATTTCGAAAATTCTTTTTTTTTGTTCGAAAGGTTCTTTTTTGTTGTCACCAAGTCAGTATCTGATGATGGAGTCCCAGGGAAATCGATATCGATGCTTCATACAGTTTCTAAGACTATTAAATTATTTGCGTCAGAAGTTAGAAGAAGAATTAGTTGCGTTAGAAGTTGGATTTGGAGTGAAATAAAAAATATTTTAACGAAAAGTAGAACCGCCTTCCTGTAAAGCCATGAGTTTTATGGCCTAACAAAAAAAGAGAAATCTTTTTTTTAAGTGATAAAAAAGACAAGTTACATATATATTTAACTAAGAGGTAAGTTATAGTTAGTCAATTGAGTGCTCTATAATAATATTTTGTTAAAATCTCGTTTAAATAAAAACGTGACTAGACAGTCATGTTGTTTTTTCCTTGTAAACGTGTAAGTAAGTGTACCCTTCAATAATGTCGAAATGATTCCGCGGCATGATTGTTTTAAATGAACACAAGCACTCACTGAAACCAGTGATTGTTGTATACAAAGTATGATCTCAGTAGGAGTATCTTTTTGTATTTTTTCTCCCAATTTTTTATTTTTACGGTTTTCCCGTGAATATCAATTATATTTTTTATAAACTCACTGAAACATGAATACACAGAAGAAAACCAGAAAAATGCCAACCCCGGGAATCGAACCCGGATCCTCGACACTCCGGGTTCGATTCCCGGGGTTGGCATTTTTCTGGTTTTTTTCTGTGTATTCATGTTTCAGTGAGTTTATAAAAAATATAATTGTATACAAAGTAGTTCATAAGGTGAGCAAGTTTGCATTTTCTATTACATTATTCCCCTTGCTGTTTTATTATAGCACACTTGTAAAAACGCCTTAACTTGAAGGCATTTCAGCGCGCACTAGAGCATTGTGAAATTTGAGATGTGAGTAATGATGTTTGAATGGAGCAGAAGTGGATAAAATTTCTTCAAATAGCGAATAAGAACACCAAAATTTACAACTTATAGATTTGTCCCTCTTTCAATAAATAATTTAGACATCTATTATTGTAATCAAATCAATTAATTATACCCGTTTCAGATTGCAGGAAATTGTATTAGAGTATTCTTTTGAGCTTTAAGATAGTCCAATATAAAACCCATTTTGGCACGAAATTAACATAACAGTTTTAAGTGATTCGCGGTTAATTGCATTAGACATAATTGAAACGGACGAAATTGTGGACTGTATATATTAAATGAATTAAAGATGATATGGAGTAAATGGAGTTTAATAAGTAAATAAAAGAACAAAAGGAACAACACAAACCAACAGAACTTCACTCACCAAACAATAGCTACTGACAAGACAATGACAAAAATATTAAAAACAACAGAAAAAGATTTAAAAAAAACATTATATCATGAAAACTAGCAAGGAGTTTGCGACAATAATGAAAATGAGATATTACCTTATAGGTTATAAGTTATAAGGTAATCGCGGTCAATATCCCGTTTTCATTATGTCTAACGAAATTAACATGTTTTCTAATCGGCATAAAAATACGGTACAAATATTAGCTAAACTAAAGCTCGGTAAAATATTTGAGACGACTAATTTTAAACAAAAAAAAAAAAAACAAACTGATATTATAAAAAAACAAAATAATATTGGAAATCCATATAATATGGCGAAACGAGTGTTTGTACATGCAACAAAGCCATTTAAAACAGCCAGAAATAAAGTAGAACCGTTATCCGCCTTTCCACAAAGTTAATACCTACACTCGCTCGTGTGAATTTGATAGGATTTATTTGATACTTTTTGTTTATAAAACTAGAAGATGCTTCTCTCCGACAAATCATGTGACCATGTTTGCAAAAGCTCACTTCAATATCCATTGAATTAAAACAAAATCGAGCTTGGAGTTAAAATTAGGATAATTACACTTACCTAATGCAATTTAGACTTTCCGTTCCAAACCGTATTTGATATGCGTCCCAACATAAGTAAATAAATAATTTAATTAACCGACTTCAAAAAAGGAGGTTATCGATTCTTAAGTATTTAATTATAACGAAATTAATGAAATAAAAAAATATTCTGACGAATTGCGAATTGCATTGAAAGTCGGTTAAAAACAGCCATCCTTTCCGTTCCATTCAAAATTAACAATGAGGTACCTATGCAATCCATCAATATCAACCGTTCCCGAAATGAAGAAGATTGGAGCGAAAATTTCCATATTATTGTTAAAGTTTACTTAAGTAAATAGTACTTTGTTCACCTTGTGCACGACTCATTCATCTTGCGAAAGTTCTAAGAGGTTTCGCGTAATTTCGTCGGTACCGGTGTACCGCGATCCGGCGTCATTTCTTAGCAAAGTTGAATTTAACGAGGGAATTTTATGATTATATAATTCATTGGGCTGAGCAATTTAGGCGTTCATGAAACATTTGAGAGGATAGGTATCTAATATCATTATTATTACTCTTCGCTTGAACCATGTCTAAGTACGGCCAAAGGTACGGTTTCATTATTTCATCAAATCGTTTAAATGCTGGTGTTTATTTCGCGCCTCTGAAATTCTAGTTTTTCAAGGCGCTTGTAATTTAGGCACTTTCAAGAGCTACATGACTTGGCTGAATAAGATTCGCATACTGTGCCATCTTACGCTCAAAAACCGGCCAAGAGCGAGTCGGACTCGCACACGAGGGTTCCGTAGAAAGATTTTGACACTTTTCCCCAGTGTTTTAAGAAGTCCAGTGTTAGCAGAGCCCTGCTCCTAAGCAAAATGTACGCAGTGTGGGGTCAACTTATATTGGTCTGCGAAATCTACAGACAGACAAAAAATCATGATTTTGAGACTTTTCCGAGTAGTTGTGCTATAAGAGCTACCTTCATACCAAGTTTCTAGGACAACTGGAAGTACCCTTTAGGTTTTCGCAGTACGGCGATTTGTATGGAAATAGATTTTTTAATGACTGTATCTTTTGATTGCGTTGACTTAGAAGGTTGATTTTTTTCATGGCTTTAAGGGACCGCAGGCTTGAGTATCTGATATTAATTTCAGCATGGTACCTCCACGCGTTCCAGAGTAAAAGGGTCTTGACAGACAGACAGACAGACAGACAGACAAACGGACAACAAAGTGTCCTGATCCTATAAGGGTTCCGTTTTTTCCTTTTGAGGTACGGAACCCTAAAAACCATACCTAATTGAGCAGTTCACAAAGTAACAATAAACGTGATTTTAGTGCCTTAAATAACACTTGTTTAATATACAAATACATGTGTAAGTTACCACGCAATGCTACCTGTTCCTAATTTATTTTATAGCACAGATTCCCTCGCCCGTAGTAAATATGCTAAAACGGTGGAATCGCGCGCAAAATAGGAAGTTTGTAACTTAGTTTAAGCTCGGAGTTGGGCGATAATAATGTGGCAATTAATGAAGTTCATAATTTCTCTAATTTAACAAGAGAAAAGCAATTCATGGGAATAATGCAGTTTTTGATTTCTCGTTGCAGTATCTCCGGTAATAAACTTTTGAAGGACGTAGAGAAATCTCATCTCTGGATTATAACATTATAACTTGGCAGGCTACAACCGCAGTCCATGAAACTATGTGTCCATGAGTCGGTACTTGATGGAGACTTTCGAGTGAGGTCCGGAGGCTATAGTGCTGGTGTATTTAATCCACGGCCAAAAAATACACCTCAAACGCGTATGTGTTGAAGTTTAGTGTCTATAGTATGAGAATTGTTTGTTGTCGATTCGTGCCACTAGTGGCGCTACCAATTTGCCCATAGTCGCGATCGAGACGTTTTTGTTGGACGTTGATTACACTGGACGCTCTGTTCTTAAATTGTGTATTACCAATCATTAAGTGATACCTGAAATTTTGTGTCCTTAAACACACAACCTAACCTAACATACAATGACAATGCAAAGAAAAATCCGTTAAGCAGCTGGACTTGAACCAGCAACCTCGGTAATCCGTTCCACGCTCCACCAATTAAGCTATACTTAACGTTGGTGTACCTAACGAATTTTTCAATGCCTTGTGTCATATTTTTATTTGGAAGATCTCTCCTCAGCGCCATCTATGAGTAGCTTAATCAAGCGGCTCACCCACTACGGAACTTCTACAGTTACGCATTAGTGGCAAGACATGGAACTATTTTCTGAATCAATGAAAATAATCGATTTATTGATTATTTTTGTTTTTATTTTTATGAAACATTCATAGAATGAAATTCAACATACAATGACAATGCAAAGAAAAATCCGTTAAGCAGCTGGACTTGAACCAGCAACCTCGGTAATCCGTACCACGCTCCACCAATTAAGCTATACTTAACGTTGGTGTACCTAACGAATTTTTCAATGCCTTGTGTCATATTTTTATTTGGAAGATCTCTCCTCAGCGCCATCTATGAGTAGCTTAATCAAGAGTAGCTTGTTAACCTGACAGTCATTTGTCTGTATCAGTCACTTTGACATTTACCTTTGCCAAACACAGACAAAATAGTGTAAAAATTTTGCTACTACTTAACAAAGTCACTACTTATGAAAGACGGGCAAACAATTTGCTAGGTTTAAAGCTTATTCTAAACAATAAATAAACTAACAGTTCTAAATGATTCGCGGTTAATTGCATTAGACATAATGAAAACGGGATATTGACCGCGATTACCTTATAGGTTTGATGATACCTGATAGGTTAGTATCTGCCTTCGTTTCGTCAGTTTGCCCGTGATCATGAGCATCGAAATATCGGGAGCTCATCAAACCTATAAGGTGTCGCGGTCAATATCCCGTTTTCATTATGTCTAATAAATAAACTCTTTGCTGCACCCAATTAGTCATCTTACCCATATCTACCTATTCTAAAAATACCTATATGCAAATCTTTCATGATAATTGATAACATTGTTCTCTTCTTATCACCATGAAATCCCAAAATCACACCAGTAAATCATAAAAATTATAGAACCCGGTAAACATCAAAAAATGTCCTATTTGTCATCATATGTCTTCTTTATCTAATCAATCAAGCATTTCGCTGTCAATTACCAGTGTTCAGTTCACGGACGAAGACATAAATTAGATTTCTCATAAATATAAATATATTGCGCTGCAGTATCGGATTGATATTAATAATATCAAATATCTCCTTTCAAGCATCGGTTGGTGTGACGAAATTCAAGATTGGATTTTGGAAGTAAAAGAAACAAAAACAAAATGTAATTTATTTTGTCCAATCCCTTGAAATTTATCTCTGTAAGGAGATCTGATTATTTTGTTTTTGGAGAGTTACTTTTAAACAATGCGACTGGGATTTAACTTCAGTTGTTTTCAACATTATAATAATTATATTTTCGCCTTTACTGCCTATGTGAACCTGGGCAATTAAGGAGTAGGTAGCTGTTGAAATGTGGATATATAGGCGTATATCATCCATATCCTGGACTCAGACGGTCACCAACAAGGAAGTTCTGCGAGGAGTTGGAAAAAAACTCAAACTTTTACAAACCATCAAAGAGCGAAAAGTTGCGTATCTCGGTCACGTGCTTAGGCATGACGGATATTATGACCTCTTTCAACTAATAATGAGTTAAATATTCCAGGAAATTATATGTTGAATTTGTTAAATAGGCAAGCTTGTCACAATGGTCTTAGATGTATCACGCTCAACTTCTTTGGAGGAAGTATTTTGATCGCAGATCAAAGGAGAAAGGTATCTGATATCGAATGATCCACCCAGAACCTCTATGTGTTCCAAGGATACACTATTCCCTCAGTCGCCAGGAAGTGTTACGGCACTGAGCCTGCGTTCAGGACACATTCCGTTGAACAAATTTTGATGCGCAAAGTTGCCAAATTCTGAGCCAAATTGTTCAGAGTGTGATATAATAGAGGATGCTTATCATATATTGGTGGAATTTACAAATTGGTTAAGATAGGATTAAGTAATAGATAAGTAGTTGGTAGTGTATAGTTACTATGTCAGTTCAGTTGGCGATGAACGTCTTTTTTTGTAAATAAATAATTTTTTGTTTTGATTTTATCTTGTTTCGGTACGTCCATAACGTGTAATCTAATAAATTTTAAATAAGTCATGAACGTAACAGAGACGATAAACATGATAATAATTATAAGATAGTATCAATTAAAATGTACTTCAGTTCACGCCACTTCGTACGTAAAATACACTCTTTTTCTTTGGGCAGTCGTGTAAAAATAAGTATTAGACACTAGACAAATTACAAACGCAATTTAATACTCGTAAACAATTTTCAATATTTGCAAGAGGATTTTTATTTAAAAACTATTCAAATTTAAATCACGTACTGTTGCAAGTATTACGGCAGCATTGGCGAGTAAAACCAAAACGATTTGTATAGTAATTAGCATTGCAATTATTCCGAATTATGAAATGAATTCGCGAATCTACGAGTATAATACAAACTTAATATTTCAGTTGCCCTGTTATATGTTATTATTAATAATTTGTTATTTTTGGGACAAATCTTGCTAGTGAAAATTAATCCACTTCCAGCCGGTCGGGTTGACTTAAAATTTGGTACACTTAGGTATATACCTACGAGTAAGTATAGAGCTTCCGTGGCAATGTAATGTGCATGTGACTTCAGGTCTGAAGATGGAAGCCATCTTTTATCCCAGAAAATTATAGTTACCGCAGGATAGTAATAAATGCATTCTACGCCAAAGTCGCGGACAACAGCTGACAGAATAAGCTAAATAAGGTGACAGAAGAGCAACAATTGGTTCTGACAGTCTGACACTAACATTTTATCCTTATCATTCAGTGTAATTGGAAAATTGCTGTCGCTGTGCAGTTGTGGAAAATAAAATGAATGAATGTGATAGTCATTTGATTTCAGCAAAGAAGTTAGTACTCCTTGTTACGTTATTTTATGTTCTGCATAGTCGACAAGTGGATAAATGCAATACAATATGTGAGTGTCGTGAGACTATCTCGTGGATTCACTTATATTCAATAAAGTTTTCTTGTGCTGTATAGTATTTTCAAGCCGTTTAACTTTAAATATTGTTAAGAACCTAGTTCCAACTGTCAAAAGCTGCTTTAAATTTCATCTTGTTCAAAACTGCTTAGTTTACTCTTTCACGCAAAAACTCCTGAACGGACTTTGATGAAACTTCAAAGTAATATAGCCTATAATTGTGTCAAAATAGCACGTTGGCTATAATTTATCCCGGAAAATTACATTGTTCCCGCGGGATGGCGGTAACCGAATTCTACGCAGACAAAGTTGCGGGAAACATCTACTGATATAGTAGTGTGCTCATTACACGCTGTTGTAGTGCAAGACACACAGATGTCAAGGAAAACGAGGCACAAAAGAGTCATTTCATGACACGGAATTCCTAATCTTTTACCGTCTCTTAGCCGCATTCTAACTTCCCATTTACCTCCGCCTATTTTGCACTTGGCGAAAATAAAACGAAATGTAGGCTAAATAGCTCTATTCAGACGTATTCCCCTGTTCCCCGTTTCCATCTCGCAATTTTAGCATTAGAATATTTTTAGGCAAAAATCTTGCGTATTTTCCTATATTTTTTTATTTAATTTGATAACTATTATTTTGACAGCGAACGATGTATTTCATCTGTATCAACTCGTCCCGCATCATTGGTACCATATCAAAGCGGACTTCTTTTTTAGGCATTTTGTTAAGTAGTTTTATTTTCGTTTTTTAAATTGTATGTTTAGGATATTATTGTATATTGATAATATAAAATAAAACTACATAACAAAATGTTTTAAAAAGAAGCGACCAGAGTTTCCTTTTTAGATGGCTAGGCTTAACTTTTATCCGAGAAAGCCGCCAGCTCTTCGATCCCTTGTGACATCGACTAGCCTCTTGGATACTTCCTTAAAGCTAAACCAGCTTTATTAATAGTTCCATGGAGATGCGAAGGAGTTAGGGTAGCAAACCACACTAGTATTCGACCCATTATCATGACACCAAAGTCTTACCATTCTGTCTCTTGCCATCATGTGGTGCAATGCCAAATGGCTGGTTTTAATACAAATACAATTTATTTCGGATATTAAATGGCTTTTAATTTGACTTAACATGTACCTAAGTATAGTTATTGGAGAAAGTATTTTTAAGACTGCAAAAATGTTCGCAAAAAAGCACCTAAAATGTCTAGAGGTTGTCTCACCATGGCTTAATTTAGCATGCTTAAATGTTCGTCTGCACGGACGCCATGTCTAAAGCCCGCTTAACTCGGCAAACCAGTTTCTCTTTAAACGTCAGCTGATCAAAAGGCCATTAATTTTCAATAATAATTTATGCTGCCTATAAAGCATACGTCTAATTGCCGGTAACTGGCTTAATTCAAAATTATATTACAAAGGGTGACCAAGTCCTTGTTCTTTCGCGGGCGGACACTTTGTATTTGTGTGATATATCCATTTTTTAAATACTGTTTTGTAATAAAATCATGCTTGAAACCCAATATTCGATGTAAAGTTTCAGATTAAAGCGAAATTGAACTTGTGAGCTATGACTTGTGAAGGTCGTAAGTTGGACTTGTATCCTCTAGGGTTCAGAAGTTCAGTGTAGTAGGCATTTTAAGTCCCAGTACAATAAAGGGACTTTTGTTAGTCCATTGCCTTGTATGGGCAATACGAGTATTATAGTATTATAGTAGTATTACGTTTTTACTCGTCTAGGTAGACGAGTAAAAACGCTTCGGTCTTGACTATCTAATGTGTCGTGGGGTGAAAATAACGTAGAACTTTTTGAAGTTTTCTTTCATACCTGTTCCTTAAAAAAATGGGTTTTTATGTTACTTAAATATCAAATTTACTTATAAATTAAAAGGTGGCTTGTCAGCCTGTAGCAAAGAACTTTTAATTATTCTACGTTTTTTAACTTATTTATTTATACAATATCTAGAAAAAAATAGTGGAATTCTTGTATTGTAAATAGAAAACGAATGGAGTACCTACCTAGAAACGAAATCATCATACTGTGAAGTGTGAACGCTATGTTCATAATCTTTTAACGACATTACTCTTTTAAAATATTTAGTTAAAACCTAAAATCGCGACTCGCTCAGTTTATCTTATCTAGCAAATAACAAAGTTAAAAGATGGACCGCGATTACGTGTTTTAAGAAAAAAAAACTGTCCGAGCTTCTGCCGACGGCGACGAAATTCCACTTTGTGTTTTTATATAACTTGAATGTACTAATATTAACACTGATATTGTTGTATATAAACGTAAAAAATACGATTGCAAGTTTCATTAACTATATTTTTGACGTCAAAAGTACATAAGTAAGTATTTTTTGGATACTTGCGACATGAAATGAAAAATAGGTAAATTAGCATAGTGGTATTCCAAAGACCAAAGTATTCCAAAGTGGTAGACCAAAATATTTATTAAAAAACTTAAAACTTACCAGTGATCCTCGCATAGAAACTACACTTCTCCCAAGAACTTTTCAGACTCTGTCATTTCGTCGTTAATACATGCACAGTACGTTGATCCTGTCAACTACAAAACAATCATCATGATACACTTCCGAATACCTTAAGCAAAGTGGATATGCAGTGTTCACTGAAGTTAGAAACTTTGAAACTTCCGAAATCCTTCAGAAATTTCGAAACGCGCACAAAGTTTCCCCACGAATCGGGGAAATCTCACTGTCTGATTAAAATTAGATTGATTTAGATGATGCTCTATGTTATTGTTATAATATTTAAGATGTATGGTTTTTGTTAAAGTTTTTCGGCTCTCAACGAAGCAACTGACGGCGTTCGAGTCGTGCAAGCTCCGTGAACGTCCGTCTAGTACTGGTGCGAAGCGCGCCATTCTACATATCGTACTAAGTTCGGGAGATTTTATGTAGCAGAATTTGCAGCTGTTTTACTGGTTTTGGCAGTCTAATATATGAATGATTGATCAGCATTTAGTTGCACTGTTGCATGATAAAGCTAAAAGTGATCGGGAGGTGAAATCGCTGCTGTCAAATCAAATCAAAATTTTATTAAGTAAGTAGGCAGTTCAAAGCTTTTTACACGTAATTTTTTCAATCTATCAGCACTTTCGGACAAAAATTAAAATACAAACGGAACTCGTTTTATCTATTTTCAAGTTTCTATTTACTAATGGATGACACAAATAGACATCATGCCAATTTTAACTTAATGATGCATGAATGTGTCACTAGTCTAGCGTAGTGTAGACCTGCAAGAAAAATCGTGCGAGTTGCAATACATTGCGGTGTTCGATCGCCCATTCCGGACTCGTTCGCTTTACGGCCTCGCATGGTATTGCAACTTGCATGATTTTTCTTGTAGGTCTAAACTCAGCTTATTGACGTGTACATCCAGTAGTACCACAGGATGTATTTTTTCCATTCGATTCTTAATACCTGCCGGCAATTGTCTTTCATCAAAGATGTTTCCTCTATTACTCATAATTATTACTCGTAAGAGTCCCTTCTCTGTCGATAAATAAGACATTTTCAGCAATATTGCTGTCATCATCATCATCATCAGCCTATCTACGTCCCACTGCTGGGCACAGGCCTCCTCTCAGAATGAGAGGGCTTGGGCTATATAGTTCCCACGCAGGCCCAGTGCGGATTGGGAACTTCACACACACCATTGAATTGCTTCGCAGGTGTGTGCAGGTTTCCTCACGATGTTTTCCTTCTGCTGTGCTATTAATTATTTTCTACTTTTGCTGTAATATTTAGTAAGATTTTAGGGTTCCGTACCCACCGTAGTCTGTTTGTCTGTCTGTCCGCGGATTAGCTAGAGACTTTTGGTACAGGAAGCTGTAATTTTGCATGGATATATACATTATTATTAATAATTAGGCCAAAAAAGTGGTAGGTAAAAATCATAAAACTGACGGCTTTTACAGGATTATTTTGTGTTTTTAACTCCGGATGAAAAAGAGGGGCGTTATAAGTTTGACCTGTGTATATGTGCATCTGTCTCTGGCATCATAGCTCCCAAACAGATGGACCGACTTCGATGGAGTTTTTTTTATCGAAAGCTAGTTTAATCGAGATGGTTCTTCGATAAGTTTCATTAAAATCGGTTCATCCGTTTTTGAAATATTGAACTTTGAAATGACAATGTCGGCGATTGATTAACTTTTCTAAGTTGTTTAGGTTATTTTAAGACGGTTTACTTTTTTGTAAAAAAAAAAATTGTGAAATAAATTTCAGCGATTTTCATTCTTACAAGCTTTCATTTTTTAACTAGCCTTGTTAGTTTGCTTTCTAGACGCTGAGTATGATTTCTGTCTTCTTGCAATCTGAACTAAAGGCCTCAGTTCAGATTGTAAACCAACTATTTAGGTCGACACTAGATTAGGTTGAACTTAACGTATGCTGTATCGTAATGCTAACACCGAGTTAAGTGTCTAACCCAACTGGGCCAAGTCAGCCTAGGTCCTTAGCCATGTTGTAATGCTTATTCATGTATTAAATTTATTTGTAGCTATTCATTTTATTTAATCGTTATGTAAATTTTAAGCTTCTACTTTCTGTTATTTTCTGCCATCTAAATTAGCCTCTTCATCTTGGGTTCTGTGTTTTGGTTGTCTGTAATAGACCGCCTATATCTATCATACCTGTTTTTTGTAATCTCCTTGTACTGTATTGTGGTTTTCAATAAAGAATATTTGTATTTTATCGTATTGTATCCACTATTTAACACTACCCACTTATTGCGGTTGTCCAAGGGTGGGCGCTATAACTTATAGGTCTCATAGCTTACACAGAACAACAAAAGAAATGCAAAAGTTTGTCACAAAAAATTACGAACAAGTTTTGCACCCAGCACTAAGATTGAGTAATTCCCACATAATGAAAATCTGAGCACGCCTGAAGAACTCGAGCACTTCTTAACCGTAAACTGAGTTACCAACTTTCGGGAAAAAAACATGTTTGCATCCACACGCAAGGCGTTTCTGTGAACACATCCATAAACTTGTAAATGAATTGCCCTGGAGGTTTCCTGCAATATTCCTGTTCTTGTGCTAAGTTCGGACAAGCTTATTAGTCGTGTACGAAACTGCTGGAGTTGCCGAAACCAATTGTGCGATTTGGCACTTATCTGTTCCATACAAACCCTAAGCGAAAACTTCAGATTTATACTGAAGTGACAAACGCGAAATTTCACTGTGTATCTCGGTCCCTATAAGAATTTTTTCAACTCGGCGTCTAGATTGGTTGCAGGGCTCAATGGTGTTTTATTATAACTAGCTGTTGCTCGCGTAGATTTCGAAGCTACATAATTTTTCCTAATAAAAAGTAGCCTATGTTATTCCTCAATATTCAAACTATCTTCTTACCAAATTTCATCTAGATTGGTGTAGGGGTTTTTCCGTGAAAAGGTAACAAACAGACAGACAGAGAGACAGACAGACAGAAAGACAGAGAGACAGAGTTACTTTCTTATTTATAATATTAGTTAGGATAGTAAAGAATTAGCTGCACGGGTGCAAACTCACTGTCTTTCTCGTCTCGTTTCTCAACAACGTATTTACAACATGTAAAGTAGTTAAAGCAAGAAATAAAAAATGTACCTAATATTATAACGCGTAAAGTTTTGAAATGTATGTAAAGATCGCAGGTAAAATAAAACGATGTCTCTAAAGAGCCCAGCATGCTTATTTTCTAACTGCTGACTGGCCTGCTGTTTTTCAGAAATCATCAAAATTACATGAATTCCAATATACGACAAGAGACGGCGCAAACCGCTTGGAGCCTGTTCCTTGTAACTTGTAATAGAAGCGGGAGTCTCTTTCTAATAAAAAGGAGTTGAAAAGAGGTTTCCGCTTGTAGTTAAATACATGTTACAAGTCGTCATGAAACAGGCCCCAGTCTGTCCTATAAAGAACTGACTAACTGAGTAAAAATAAGCCAAAGGCTGCTCCCGTGTGTCTCCTCTAAGCTTGTAACGCTATCCGCAATTCCGGGTATTAACTAACGCACCAAGTTTCTCGGTTAATGTGAACGAAAGACAAACAATGTCTCTGCGATATTAATAGAGATTCGGAATTAAACGCTCATCTGGAGATATCTTGGAATCAGTCGTGTAACGAACTAGCAAAGTCAGGCGCTCTATAGTAAGCGAAATTAATATATTAGCGTATCAAGCATTTAATTAGATTAGACATAGTTAGTAGAAGTAGTAGTATGTAGTAGTTCTATGCGGAGATACAAACCGTGCGCCTATAAATACGAATACATAAGTTAGGACAATTATTTATTTTGTGGAAGACCTTGCCTTGAGTTATTTTATAAACGCTTTTAATTAATTTGCACTGTTCGTATATAAGCATTTATGTATGTACGTAACTTCAAAGTTTATTTGCGATCCGTTGCCAGCCTAGAAAGCTAAGATGAAATTCGTCTTGTGTCCGTATCTCCCCCGGAGCACAACAGTGCAAAAGCACTGCTTAGAGGCCCGAGTACGAATATTCGAAACCTGCGTAACGTAATCGAGTAGTAATCGTTATCGAGAAATTTGTACGACGTTTGGAACAGCGCCCGCCCGTGAGCGTATTTGGAACTAAAATTTAGTATGAGGCTTCTAACGTAACGTTACGCAGGATTCCAAATCTCGTGCTCAGCCTACAGTTGCAGGATCAGCTAATAAGATGGCGGTTGCTCTAAGGATGAATCTCGCACTAGGTCCTACCAATAACTACAACGCATTTTATATGATATCAATCTGCCTGTGAATACTACCTACTTGTGAATTCATATACCTACTAGGCAAAGTGTTGCTAGGCCTCCCGCAAAAACGATTTGGTAAAGATCGTGGGAAGCCAGTGGCTGCGGGTAGCACAAGACCGTTTGTCGTGGAGATCCTTGGGAAGGCCATGTCCAGTAGGCCAGTGGACATCTTCCGGGTGATACGATGATGATGATATTACCTACTTGTTACTCTAACTCAAGGCTGACACGTGAAGAAGTATGTAGATAAATTGTTACTTACTTACTAGCTGCAATAGGTGCAGTGACCCGAAGTGGATCTCGGCGTCCGACACCAGACTACGCCATGCTTTCCGGTCCTGGGCCAGCTCTTGCCAGCCGTTTACCCCGAGATCAGTGCCCTAAGCACGACTTGTCGAATCCTGCATTACGTTACGGTTATCGTATCGAGATCGAGAAATCTCATACTAAATTTTAGTTCCAAATACGCTCACGGGCGGGCGCTGTTCCAAACGTCATACAAACTCGTTATAGTTTACTGTTCGATTTTACGTGACGCAGGATTCGACAAGTCGTGCTTAGGGCACCGAAAGATCCTTCTGAACCTCGTCCCTCCAGCGGTAGCTAGGCCGCCCAACCGGCCTACGACCGCTCGGTTGCCCCAAAGTAAATTAAAATATTAGGTACCCAGTCACGTTGCCGACAGATTTATTATTGACTTGTAAAATTTTCTACAAATAAGGAATATCATCGGAAATAACACATGAATTGCCAGCGATCCCAAAAAATATAACGTTCCGAGTCAAGTTCGTAATAAACAGGGAAAAAGGCGGCCACATTGTTCGGATATTGGCTTGTCTCGGATCTCGATTCAGGACGAACCAATATCCGCAATCTTAACCGCCAGTTAGGATCCCATTGTTGAAGTGGATTGCTTTCAGTATAGTAATCATTTGACGCTTCGAAATCATTCTGCTGCTCAAAGGACGTGTCGTGTACACGCGTCTATATAAATAAGGTTTTGTGCATTGTTACAAACATTACGCATGGGGAATCCGTAAATTGTTAATGGTTTTTTTATTGGTTATAATTGCTACTCACAGATGGGTAGGCACTATGTTACTACTGCTGATTGAAAATTATGTGTCTGTATTTACACATAATTTTCAATCAGCAGCAGATTCACCATTTATTTTATAACTCAAAAACGGATGGATCGATTCCTATGATATTTGATTTATGGATTTGTCTTCGCTTCATATTTCTTTGTCAGTAACCGATACTAAATTACCCCACACGGGTACAGTTTGCTTAGGTAAAACATTCGGGAAATGGGGGAAAAAGTCTTCGAGAATTTGTACGGAATCCTTTGTGCGCTAGTCCGACTCGCACTTGGGCGGTTTTTACAATCAAGAAGCTGCTTATCGCAAATGAAATAGTTTCCGACTTGCCACTTCCGATGCAATCCACATGTCAAGCGAAATTAATAGCGCTTATCTAACTATGCCATAAATTTAATGCAAGAATCAGCCGTCAGAAGTCCATTTGCTTTGCGGAGTGCGTTATGCCTTTGGCCGGCAATACAAACCTAATATAAATTGTTTACGTCTTTTGGTTCCATCTATTAGGAAGTTTGGCGCTCACAATCGCCATCGTGTTCATTTTGACAGTTTTTGTATGGGCTGGCAATTGGTATCGGAAACAGGTAGCTGTCACAGTCATTAGCGCCGCCCCTATTTCACCAACTTTACAATTGTCAGGTTTCAATGACAGTTCGGTGTCAACTGCTGACTTGAAGAGCTTTTGTTTTAGCGCGCTTTATGTTCTCAAAGAAATGTAGTTCGAATTGTCATATAAAACTGACAATTGTAAAGACAACTCGGCAAGCTTACAATGACAATTCGATCTACATTTCAAACAAAAGCTGTTCAAGTCAGCAATTGACACCCAATTATCATTGTAATCTGACATTTTAGGCCGAGTAATCTGGCGGTTCGTTGTATGAAGACCCCCGCATAAAATCCTCAGTCGATGAAACTTTGTAGGGATGTCATATAACGTGAGATAAAACTAAAATAAAAATATCCAAAAAAAATCATGCCGAAGATAGGTATTTATTATGTATTATTATACCTAAAAGTACAAATAGCTTGATATATTGCACTGAGTAATTTCTCAGTCCAAAATTATTTTACTAAATGAATAATATTCATGGTTGGGTGTAAATTTATAAAAATCCAAAAATTTGATCAAAAAAAACTGTCACTTTTTAAAGATCGTAACTTTTTTTATCCCTAATATTTTTCGCAAAATTTCTCAGTCAAAATTTTCTTGTTTTAGGTGTTAAGAATGACATATAGCGTAACGGATAAGAAAATCCAAAAAAAAAATTCTCACCAAAATCGAATTATCTCACTTCAATTTAAAATTACTAAAAACTCAGCATGGAAAAATTGTCAGTTCGATGTATTTTTTTAATAATGTCAAATAGTCTCATTAACACTTAAATCCAAAATATCCAAAAAAAATAATCATGCAGAAAGCAAATATTTTCATCATTTTCAAGCCATCATAATTGAAACATTTTCGCTCAGGCGATAATGTACCATCTTGCTTTAATCGTTGGGTACAATTTTGCGTGCGCAAGCTAGGTGCTAGCCATTGCCTTTTCAACGTCACGTCAAATGGTTGTCAGGACCGAAGTTGCACCTTATGGCAATGCACGTAGGTCACTTTTACGTTGTTCGTGCTGACGAATTTATCCGTCGATGGCGTTAAAAAGATAACGAATAAAGTAGATGAGCATTTCTCAAAAAGTTTGTTTTAATAAATAATTAAGACATGAAATATATTTTTTTATAAACTCACTGAAACATGAATACACAGAAAAAAACCAGAAAAATGCCAACCCCGGGAATCGAACCTGGATCCTCGACACTCCGGGTCGTGTGCTTTTCCCCTACACCACGATTGGACATAGAGGAAAGGCCGAATTTTTTCCATGTATTCAAATCTTAGCTTGTTTTTATCACTTTTTGCAGTGACTAGCGCCATCTATGCGATTACTTCGTAAACCGAAAACAACGCACCCTTTCGAAACTTATCAGTTTACCCAGGCTCAACGAGATGGCGCACTAAAACAATCAATTCATGATCTCAATAGGAGTATCTTTTTGTATTTTTTTCTCCCAATTTTTTATTTTTACGGTTTTCCCGTGAATATCAATTATATTTTTTAGACATGAAAATTAAGAGTGGTTTAAATTTTCCAATTTTGTTATCAACGTTATAGCAATTTGTATCTATTTTATTACTATTTATTTTAATTGATAATTAAAATTCTGTCTAAAATAAACAAAACAACACAGTATTATTTTACCATCTCTTAATATTTATGTCTTATGTACAAACTTTTTGAGAAATGTTCATAAATCAAATCATTTATTTTGATAAAACACACTTGGTATGTCAGCTCATCATGTCAGTGGTAAGAATTACACGAATGCATGTTCCGCCACATTGTAGCATGCAAAATGTTAACAAAAAAAAACATCAATTACATAGCACAGAAAAAATAGTTTGCTATGAAAAACTGATTTAGTGATAAAAGTTAAGTTTTAAGTTTTAAATAGGTAGTTGCTTATTCTTTTTAGAACAAATTGATACCTGTCTACTACTACTACTACCTCGATTTGCGCGGTGTAAGAGTGCGTTTTATTTTAATCCATTCATTGCAACGCTCCAAAAGTTCCAAAACCTACTTTGCGCACAATGCCGCCGCTTTGGAAGCAAGGACGTGATTTGGCATCCGCGGCATAGAGTCAAAGTTCGCAAGGACGCGATATCGCGTTTTTGGCACTGCCAATGATGCTTTCTCATCGTAAAACAACATTTGCTTTAAAAAGTAAGTAAGGGCGTATTGTTTGCGTTCTAACATTAGTTTGTTTTAATATCAAAATAATTAAATAGTGAGTACTTAAGCAAGCATAAGGTCTTGTTCTGCCAGACCTCTCCGTAAAGATTTGCCAGTTTTACTTACAACATTAAACTACCGTGAGACTCAATCATAGTGAAATAAAACGGATCACTCACGTATATAAGTGGAGTTTAGCCCGAGATGTTTCGGACTAATAGATCGGAGCATACGACCCAGCGGCAGGGAGACGCACACTACCCATCGCAGCTCTGCTCGTGCCGACTCAATGTTGATGTCGGGCTAAGCTTGACTTATACATATACGTGAATGATCCATTTTATTTCACTAAGCATAAGACAATTTTTATTATTAAATAATTTTACAGAATTATCTTCATTGTAATCACTTGCAAAAGCTAATGTTGGTAATCTTTTTATTTATTTAGTGGGAATAAAATTTTATAATATGCTGGAAATATTTGACGTTTTGGTAATTTAAAATTTCTATATTTTTACATCTGGCACTGTGTTTCACAGAAAAATTGTTAGATGCAGTTAACCTAAAATGAGTAAAGTACTTGATTAATCAATCCGTGCTGCTTAAACAGTTTTGAGTCCATTTCTGAAATATTGTGAAATGCGACTTAGAAAGCTCTAACTACCCGAGTACCCGACTGCAGTAAAAAATGAGAGTTATATTTTTCAAGTGTTTGTATTTTAGCGATCCAAAAAAATAACGCTAAATATTAAGCCATTGTAATACTGGAAATATTGCTAAGTAGATTTTTGTAATTTTCCAGTAGGGTAAAAAAGTCGAGACAAATATCATTCAATACGACATATTATTTTCTTAACTTAGTCAAAATGGCATTCAGGGTCAATTATTGGCCTTCATTAGAAATTACCATTCAAACCGATCCACCACCGTAAAAATAGGCAACGTGTTCAGTGACATGATTTCGACTGATGAAGGCACGGCACAGGGCTCGAACTTTGGACCTTTCGAGTACTTGATGTACGTAAATGACATGAACAATATGCAGCAGTGCAGTGCAGAGCAGTGTTCTGTGTAACAATTTGCCGGTGACACTTGTCTGGTGGTAGCTGATAGCAAGATACATACAGCAGAAAACCTTTTACAGGTGAACTTTGATCTTCTCTGTAAATGGGCCCATGACGTAGGTTTAGTTATTAACTACTCAAAAACTAAACTCATGCATATACATTCCTCTCACTTAAAAACGAGAACCAAGCCTGCCATTGTAGCTCATAGTCATCAATGTCTACATAATAACAAAGGCACAAGAGAACGTAACTGTGACAGACTGGAGATAGTCTCAGAGCATACGTATCTTAGTCTTGTCATAGATAACAAGTTCAACTGGGGACCCCATATAAATCATGTCTGTAATAAACTAAGATCTGTATTATCAACAATTTCCCTGCTTCAAGTTGCCTTACAGTATTTTGAGAGTGTTGTACTTAGCACTGGCGCAATCCATTATAGAATATAGCTTAGGAAGCTACGGCAGAACGTTCAAAACGTATATAGATAAAATGTATACACTGCAGGTAAGCTTACTAAAGACAATTATACCTAAATCAGCTAAAAAAAAGATGCATGGTGATGAGGCGATGCTCTTTGGGTATTGTGGGGTAATAAATGTTTATAACCTCATTAAGATTGAAGTACTTAGTTGTGAAATAGATAGATTGGATAGCTTAAAAAATACGTTAGACCTCAAAAACTACGTAAATTGGAATACTTGCCAAAACATATTCTTCCAAAATGCACTAATGTATACGGTAAACGCACATGGCAGTATATGTTACCGAGTGTACTAAATGAGTTACCATATGAAATTTATAATAGGGTGTGTGCCAACTCTAATAGATGTAAGAAAACTGTTTAAGCATTATATCTAAATTGTACCGCAGCGCAACAATAACTAATTTTAAGTAACTAATGTGAGTGACTGCCAGCGGCAGATAAACTCTGCTGAGTTTACGCCCGCTGTTATAGGCGAATGAAACGTATTAATTTAGATTTGTTTGCAAATAAATAAATAAATAAATAATCAATAAGCAGCAGTGGCAACTTGAGAACTGTTAGTTTAAGTAGTAAATCATAATCAAATTATTCAATTCAGTTCAATAGCTTACAGAACAAGAGTGACAATCTTACCGACCAAAGGAATAAAAACTTGAAGGAATCAGACTGGTGTAGCTTTTGCAGATGTTACCCCTCAGCCAAAGGTACTGAAATCGGCTTCCTGCACATTATACAAAACTACTTCAGCCGCCATTTTTCCACACGCAAATTCAGAACACTGTGGCGAACAAAGCTCGAACTTTAGTTCGAATTTTAATGCCAGCCTGTGCAATATTCTCGTATGAGAAGAAATCAAATACATCGTGTTTACTAAATGGCACCACCTTCCATTAGTGACCTTATTTATTATGTTTTGATCATTACTTAATTCATAAGTTTAGGATTTTGTAAATAACAAATTAATATTTGCCGCTGAAGTCTCCTTACACCTCGGATAATTATTTAATTGCGCACTCACCAATCAATTTTATGCACAAATATGAAGTCAGTGTTGCGGATTAAATTTGGAATGGAAATAGCATACACCCTTCTAGATTAACATTGCACATACTAGGAGTAGGCCACATTTTATCCTGACTCCTAAAGTAGTTCCTGTGTTACAATCTAATAACAGGGGGTAGTAGTGACCTCGACTCGCTCTTGCCCGGTTTTTACTATATTCCCTTAAAAGGAATGTGTTAAATAATTCGTGTTAAAGATACCTTTATTTTCAAAAGAATTAGTCACCTTATGAAGTATTTGCCTATGAACATGAAAATTATCAAGGACGCGAATTCGCGTCCGCGGCATACGACGCAAAATTTGTTAAAATTACAAGAGCGCTCAAATAATAACCCTTCTTCGGCAGTCGGGTAAAAATTACGGGTCCATATTGGCTCACCGAAAATTCATTACCCGATTTTTTCTCTTACTACTGATTTGTATTCAGAATGATCACCCTTCCGAAAATTTTACTTCATAATTTTTTTCTTCATAAATTTGTAGTCCTACTGACGGAGTTCATAACAGTCGGTGTGCAGAAATTTTTTATTCATAATGTCGCTACTGAGATATATTTGTATTCATACCGTTGTTTTTAATAACGTTTTTATTCATACTCATATTTTTTCATAATATTGTTACGGGTCTAGTTTTCATTTTTCGTGTTCGTTTTGTGCGGGGGTCGCAGTTATAGCCTAAGCCTTCTGGTAGCAATTAGTTTGGTGCACGGGCAAGGGATTCAAGGGCGTGTTGACGAAGCCCCGCTATCGCGGAGCTTCTATTTCCGCTCTGAGGAGTTACAACGTAACTAACGAATCTACCCAAGTGGTTGTATGAGTTAGTGTAGGCAATGAAGTTGAATGACTCGGAGTTGAGAGCGTTCGGAACAGATTAGTTATGATCAGTGATCATTATGATGAAAAATTGTATGACGAACATTTTCAGATTTCCAATAATCGGTATTGGAAAATTCGGTGAGCTTTGCCGCACCCAAAAATTACAGCAGTGTGTGATTCGACATTAGAAGTCATCATCATCATCACCAGCGTTTTTTACGTCCCTCTGCTGGGCACAGGCCCCCTCTCAGAATGAGAGCAGTGCGGATTGAGAACTTGACACACCATTGAATTGCTTCGCAGGAGTGTGCAGGTTTCCTTACAATGTTTTTCTTCACCGAAAAGCTCATTATAAATTACAAATGTAATTTGGCATATAAATTCCGTAAAACTCAGAGGCGCGAGCCAGGACGTTAGAAGTAATGTTGTACTGTCTTATATTTAATAGTATTCGTTTTCCGCGTCATTACACTAAAGAAATCGTAAGACGAGATATTGCGTCTTCGGCAATGAATGGGTTAACAATATCTCATTCTATTCTATTCAATATTCATACTAAATATGCCTTTTGTTATTGGTGCAACAATTAACCACTCTTGAATTTATTATAGATATTTTTTTTGTTTATTATTACCGTGTTCAAAGTAACGCATTTAATATAACATTATGCTATAAAGCCATTATTATTAGTGTCATTATCTGAAATGTAAATGAGAAAATTAAAATTTATTTAAGCCGCAAGTAAACATTTCGGAATCTACGAACAATTGAAATAGAAGAAACGGCCCGGCGGGCGACAGTGGGCGACACACATTCACATAGAATTTTCATATTTGTAGTGAAGAAAATATTAACTGAGCATTTTTCCGAACAAAGTTATCAACGAAATAGGAATTTTGGTCAAAATACCTAACTTGCGGTATTTTTTTTTAGATTTTTTTAATATACCTTTAAACCATGATACTCTATCATACTATAAAGTTTTCTTTGCCTGAGGATTTACAGTTGGGGTCCGGGTGCTTCCTTGACTCGCCTATTTGTAAAGTTGGTAGAATCGTGGAATAAGGGGCTGCTGTCATTTTAGACAATACAACTCTCAGTTCAACAAAACTAAAAGGTTTTGGTTACTAATTACTTGCTTCGCTCGTCCAAGAAAAAATCAAACCAGGTGTTATTGTAATTCAAATGCAGCGACGACTAGTCCCTAGTTCGTGATTGTTTTTTCGTTTTTTCTGGACTAGAGCTTCGAGCCGCCGATGGATTTTACAGCTTCACCGAACAAAGCACAGCCTACAGCGAGCTTAACAATAGGGTTAGTTTACTTAGAGTTTTTAATGAGCTTTGCTATCGAACTACCTTTCAGTTAGGTACGGTAAGGAATAAGCTACAGATTAACTATAAACCAGTGCCCTAAGCACGACTTGTAGAATCCTGCGTTAAGTTACGGTTATCGTATCGAGATCGAGAAATCTCATACTAAATTTTTGTTCCAAATACGCTCACGGGCGGGCGCTGTTCCAAACGTCATACAAGCTCGTTATAGTTTACTATTCGATTTTACGTGACGCAGGATTCGACAAGTCGTGCTTAGGGCACAGATGCCTCGTCGTAAAATGTAAAGAAACCTTCCGCAAAATAATTGGCGATTATTAGCACATGTGTACACGTTTTTCTGACATCATTTTTGTTATACTGTACCGCAATTTTTGAAATAAATTATCTTATCTTATAAAAGATTGATGCACGTGGATACCCCCCCCCCCCCACCCCAATTGAATTCAAAGGGGGAAAATGCCCCAGTAATATTTCAAATTTCAAATGAAGAATAAAAAAAAAAATAAAAAAAACAATAACGGAACAAGAAATAAACTAAAACGTAATCAAATGTCAAAAATAATAATAACATCGCGTCAATGTAAGTAGCAATACCAAGTATAAAAAATAAAGCCTGCACGTTTATTAGTAATATAGTACATGTCACTTACTCTCGTACATTTTTACAGATCATTACACTTTCCCGTTTGTTCTTATTCATACTCATATATTATTGCTTGCCGCGTGAAATGAAACATACCAAATAGGTACATCAGATATTGAAGACGCAATAAAGAAACGACTCGATAAAACCTTTGATGTGTCGCTCGAGAATCGAGTCACAGACGGCTAACTTTTATCGAGTCTTTGTTCCCCAGATATCCAAAATTATTGGCACTTATTTGTTGCAAGTGTACTAGAATCAATGGTCTCCATGAAAAATTTGTTATGCTGAGATAGGGTTGTACACGTCCAACTTTCGTCAAATAACCATTGCATCAAATGGCTGAGTACTGATTCAGCGAGCCGCCTGGCGAGGCAGCCGCTTGAAGCATGATTTTATTTGACACAAGGTTCAAAGCTGTAATGAAATGAGCTACCCCCCGACTAGGAAGTGCAAAATTCGAACTTCGTATCGTGCCGTCCCTCTCATGCTAACATTATTTAACACGAGAGTGAGCGGGACGATACGATACGAACTTCTATTTTCGAATTTCGTAGTATGGGGGCTGCCTCGCGAGGCGGCTCGCTCAGTCAGTACCCGACCTGTAATGATTTACACAGAGCACACAGCTACACAAAATAATTGTAAAACACGTTTTATTTGATTCATTCAATTGTTTTGACTACTCGAGGGAATTAATAAAATCAAGAGCATCGTATCAAATCTGATAAAAAATTAAAAATATGGAAAGTAAAGTGAACAGTAATCCATTAGACGACCTTTTTTATTCGATGTCGATCTAACTTTTTTTCACTTGTTATTGCTATTGGTATGTAAACGAACCGGTTTCACTATCAATCATGATGCTTATTTATTTATTACCAAAGCAATTTTACAGCATTACAGCAAAGTGCTATAATCAACTTAGAAAAGTTGAAAAAACCCCCGACATTGTCATTTCAAAGTTCAATATTTCAAAAACGGGTGAACCGATTTTTAAGAAACTTAGCTAAGAACTATTTCGATTAAACTAGCTTTCAAACAAAAAAAAAACGCATCGAAAACGGTTAATCCGCTTGCGAGCTACGATGCCACAGACAGATACACAGATACACAGACACACAGATACACAGATACATAGGTCAAACTTATAACACCCCTCTTTTTCGTCGGGGGGTTAATACAAGTTCAAGTCCAGATACTTCACTACTTATTGTCCAGTGTTAGCAGAGCCCTGCTCCTAAACAAAATGCACGCAGTGTGGGGTCATATTATATTGGTCGGTGACATTACAGACGGATATAAAAATTTAAGATTTGAGATTTTTCTGAATGATTGTACTATAATAGCTACCTTCATACCAAATTTCAAGTTTCTATGACAACTGGAAGTACCCTTTAGGTTTTCACAGTACGGCAATTTGTATGGTAGCAACCTTTTTAATGACTGTATCTTTTGATTGCGTTGACTTAGGGGTTTGATTTTTTTCACAGCTTCAAGGGACTGCAGGTTTGAGTATTCGATATTAATTTCAGCATGCTACCTCCACGCCTTCGAGAGAAAAAGGATCTTGACAGACAGACAAACAGACAGACGGACAACAAAGTGATCCTATAAGGGTTCCATTTTTTTTTTGAGGCGCGGAACCTTAAAAACGGATGCAGATTTAAATAATTTGCAACTGAAACTACTGGACTAAGTGGTGGAGTAGATAAATGGTCGGCATTGTCGAGGAATACAGAGCAAATTGCTGCACTTACTTTTCAGTGAGTGCAGTCCTTGGTAGCTTTCCGTTTTTGCGAGAGTAATGTATGCTCTGGGATGCTCTTTCCCCTAATGCAGTGTTTAAACTTCTTGAATTCTAGTAAATAAATTGTCAGTGTTCGTTTGTTTCTCTCACTGATTGCAGTTTGCTCTGACCTTTAGCTAGAAAGGGTTATTATCGCAGTCTATTTGCACCATGAATGCTACAATGACCTTCACTTTATGCCGTCGCAATATTTTCAAACGAACAAGGATTTGCTGTCTGCTGGTGAGGCGAAATTTCCGGGACTAATCGTAACTGTAGTAGTAGCGTTTGAATTATATTGAATATCGACACCCTAAAACTTACACACACATTCACAACTGCAAATTTCCAGGGACTCTAACGCTCCCACTAAACTTAGGTATGTTATCCACCAGTCACATCCAAACTGTCCAAATAAACAGTTGCAATGACAGAATAATTATTGGGTTTGAGCTACGAGCACATAACCTATAGAGACATAATATAAGGCGACCCGACCCTGTCAAGTTTTCAATGATTTGTCATTGATATATTTCGCAACCTATTTGCTTTCTGTCAGTTTCGACCATAAACTAGAACCGAAGACGGTTTGACATTTAAAATATAAATCACCGTCAATTTACATCATCATGTCCTGTTGTGCCGTTAAGTGGTGCGGAAACAACAGCAGAACATGTAGTGTAACAACAAACAATATCACTTTTCGTCGGTAAGTCCATTTCTTTATTTTACCAAATTATTTTCAAAAATTTGATGAATGAAACGCGGGTCAAGTTAAACTGGACATGTCCGTCACGTGTCCACTCCCCGTCCTTTTTGCTCTTACTGTAAACATGTACGTCTATCTCTTACTATCGTAATTACCATTATGACGCCGGACGCTAGACCGGTGCAGTGCATTTATTTTGTATTGTCGATAATTATCCACTAAATTATTATTGTTTGTATAACGGGTTTTTATTTGTGGATTTTATTTACTACTATTAGTACCTAAATACTTCATTATCTTAATTATAATTAGTTCGTGTATGATTATTGGATAGGTTATTTTATTTACACTGCATACAGTTGCAATACCGACGCAAAAAGATGGGTGTTATAAGTTTGACCGCTAGTGTGTCTGTGTGTCTGTCTGTGGCACTATAGCTCCTAAGCGGTTGAACCGATTTCAATGCGGTTTTTTTTTATTTGCAATAAGGTTATCAAGCCATGGTAAACTACACCAGTTAAGAAAACTTTTAGTGATTTGTTGAACTTTAGAAGATCAAGTGAAACAAAACGGATCACTCACCTATATAAGTCGAGTTTAGCCCGACATGTTTCGGACTAATTTGAGTAACTCCCACTCACTGTCTCGCTACTGTGTCGCGAAGGACTACGAATTAGTCCGAAACATGTCGGGCTAAACTCGACTTACATACGTAAGTGATCCGTTTTATTTAACTAGATCCTGACCTCTAAAGTTCAACAAATCACTGACAGTTTTTTAACTCGTTTAGTTTACCATTACCACAAAAAAATTCAAAGTTGGTGATGATATCTTATCATTATATACTACTTGAAGATGTTAGTTCCTTTACCAGGTCATTTCAAATTGCATTTCTTAGTGGCAAAATTAAAGTCACAGGCAAAAGCTAGTTACTGGTATAAAAGCAAGCATAGAAAAATGCAAAACCTTTTATCGATATCCATAGAAAGCATTAAGTCATTATCGCACGCCCCTAGCGATCGGGTTCGGAATACTTAGGGATACTTCGGAGTACTTCGGAGTACTTCGGAGCGATCACAACTCCCCCCGCACCGCAGCTAGTTGACAGAATTGTTTTATGAACTAAAAACAATTACTTTACTCACCCGCGACCACTAATGACGAATAGTTATATCTGTGCGGCAAATGTATGTTTCCATGCAACACCTCCACCTCCACTGCTACACGAATCAACACATGCCACACAGTCCCAACTATCACCACCACCACTAAACTAAACGCTGACGCGTTTCGGCACTCTCGACGAGGCCATTTACGAGAAACCAAATTAACTTGTTCATTAATAATAGACTCGATGTTGTTGTACCTAATTATTTCTAATTGTTCAAAAACCGATAGCCGCAAACCCTTATCACAATAATGTAAAATTTCGTACGTATCTCAGTCTAACAACGAATGATTCGTTTCTAATAAATGCTTGGCAAAGTTTGATTTCTCTGTATGATCATGCCTATATGACGAGACATGCTCTTTAAATCTAGTATCAAAGCTTCGACCGGTTTGTCCAATGTATACTTGACTACAGTCGCCACAAGTGAGTTTATATACGCCCGACCTGTTTGTTCCCTTTATCCACCTTTTGTTTGTTATTACAAAGTCTAGAACGTAAAGAATTAGTAGTCTTAAGGCAACATTGATGTTATTTGATTTTAAAATATTATAAATCTTGTCAGACAACCGGCCAACATAAGTAATACTAGATCTAAATTTGTTAGTAGGCTGAGATGGCAACGCAGAGTAAAGCATGCTATCTACTATCCGTCCCTGCTTCTTTTGAACCAGACTATTAACCATTGCTGTACTATAACCATTTGTTGTTGCTATCTGATATATAGTATGTAACTCAGAATCATAATGCTCTTTCGAAAGAGGTACAGTTTGTAGTCTATGTACATAACAATGGAAAGCAGCCAGTTTATGCTGCCATGGGTGAGTAGAATTTGCAGGTATGACAGTATCTGTGTACGTAGGCTTAGAATTGTTTTATTTTAAATTCGCATGTATTGGGTCTCTATAGGGTTATATGCTCGTAGGGTTTGAGTCATATAATGAAGGGTATAGGTACACGGGAAGAGCATGTCTAGACCCTTTTTACCCGACTGCGAAACGCAAAGGAGAGTAACGTGTTTATTTTAAAACGAGATTTTAATCTCAAAATGTAGAGCACTCAATAGACTATAAGTTACCACTCAGTTACAGATACAAATATTTATGTAACTGGTCTTGTTCACTCATGTTTTGTATAATTTGTGTATGTATTTTATACGTTTATTTATGTAGTATATTTATTTGTAGTTATTAATTTAATTTAAATTGTTATGTTCATTTTAAGTTTCTCCTTTCTGTTAAATTCTGCCTCCTAAATTAGCCTCTTCATCTTGGTTTCTGTATTTAGGTTGCCTGTAAGAGATCGCTTTTAAGCGATAAGATCGCCTATTGTCTACCATACCTGATTTTCTATTATCTCCTTGTACTGTTTTGTGGTTTTCAATAAAGAATATTCCTATTGTATTGTTTTATCTTTATTATCACTTGTTCGCGCCGTTGCCACCAGCCAATGGCGCACCCGAAGACGCGGACCAATCACAGCGGCAACGCGCCGCGCATGCGCGTGACAGCACGGGTCACGTGGTGCTGAGCGGCGCCGACACACACATTCTTTCTCAACCTACGCTACGACGCTAACAACTGCCTCTCTCGTGTTCTGATTAATATAATTAATTGTAACTAAAATATGGTAATTAAACCCATTTAAAAAGAACTAGTTTTTTTCTATCTATGCTCGCACATAGAAGTGGCGACCGTGACAGGACACGAGAGCGTTTCACCTCACGTTCCAGACTCGCCGTGTGAAATCCGCCGACCGCCATCTTGGGGCGTTGGCGTTCGTGCCTTGACGCACAAAGAAGAAGCGAGGGCTCCGCGGTCCAGCAGGCCGTAGGCGCGCTGTGGAGCCGGGCGAACAAGACGGAAAAGGAAAGGCGGCGTCGAAGACACCGGCCAGAAGCGGCCTTTGCTGCGCGCTTCGTCGGCGACTCGCGCCTCAGCTAAGTCCGACCAGGAACGTGCCGTGAGCCCAATCACTCCTTACCTATTAATCTAATCTTTTCCTTATTAGCCTTTATTTGTGAATAATTTTGGACAGCTTCCAGACGTTATTCCTCTTACAATTTATTTAATTCAACGTCATCGATTTGCAAGTAAATCCTTCGTAAATCAATACCTAACTTCATCGGCTAACAGGCCCGTATTATAAACTTCCTGCACTTTAATAGTTTACCTAACATTGTTTGTCTTTCATGTGTGTTAAATGCTGCAATTAGTAAATACTTAGTTAATACCTCGGGTCTTTGGTACCTACTTAACCTAACTTAAATAAATATTTGCACCCGCTTACATTGCCATGCCTCCGTGAGGAACCTTTCTTTCTAAATGCTTTGGGCACTTATCCTTTCAATTTAAACTTTCAGTTGCTAGCAGCCTGCTTGCGCAGCCATTGAACTAGCATTAATTGCTTATCCCCAGATAACCGGGCTATTTACGCATTTGATTTTCATTGGTGTGTTTATTGATTCATTTGCAAAGCATTTTATCCCTTCGCACATAGCTCCGCATTATTGCAGAAATTCATTTATCATTCTCATTGTCGCCGCCATTTGCAATCCCTTTTTTGGCCTCTCCACGCGGCCACGCGTACTTTGCATTCCTGTGCACGGCGTGATCGGCTTCACTCGAGCAACATCGCGCGCGCTCGGATCGGTTCGTGCATATTCGCGCCGCTTCTCGCTTAAGCGCGTGTGCGCTCGGCATACTTCGCGCTCGCTCAGGTCGCTGCGCCGTGGCAGCCATTTTGAGTTGAAGGGACGTTTGACGTATTCATTTCAGATTGTTTAGTAACATTGTTGTCATTAATAACCCCAACTGATTTGCGTGGTTCGCTTTTAAGAAACGTGTAACGCTATTTGAGAAACTTAGTGCTATTGTGATAAACCTTCATTTAGTTGCTTTGTACTCCAAACAATAACATTATTCAACATGTTGGATGCAAAGGCGGAGGCTCAGCTTCGGGAGCTAGAATGCAAACGCAGTTCTATGAAGGGTCAAGTCACTAAATTCAGTAACTACTTGTCAACACTCAGTGATAAAAAACCTCTTAGTGAATTGAAGTCAAATGAGCTAACTTTAAAACTAAACAAAATCATTGACTTGTCCGCGCGTTTTAATGATCTGCAAACTTCTATTGAAATTATAAACAGTGCTGAGCTTGATAGGGAACTCACGGAACGTGAATTGATTGAGGATAATATTCATCTGTCAATTGCAACTGCGCAGTGTATACTTGATGAGGCTCAAAATTCCAAGTCAAAATCTAACAATCTATCATTGCAAACATGTGCCTCAAATTACAACCAGTCGGGAACAATGGGTTTCCAGCTACCTCAAATAAAAATAACCAAGTTTGACGGTTCATACTTTAAATGGATGGAGTTCAAAGACATTTATGAGTCATTAATACACAATAATGATAGAATTCAAGCTATTCACAAATTTCACTATTTAAATTCATATTTGGAAGGCGAAGCCTCGCGTGTCATTTCGAATCTGGAGGTCTCTGCAGTTAATTATGCTGAGGCCTGGAGCCTTTTGTGTGAAAGGTATAGCAACAAGCGTCAATTGATTACGAACCACTTAAACTCACTTCTTAACATAGAACCTATTCGGCGCGATTCTGATAAGGCTTTACGTTTTCTAAGTGATCATGTGACTAAAAACCTTAGGGCGCTTAAGACACTAGGTCAGCCCACAGAGCACTGGGACACGATCCTCATTCATTTGCTGTCTGCAAAGTTAGATTCTAGCTCCTCAATAAAGTGGGAAGAATATAGAAGCACTCTCAAAGAAACAGACTTTCCCACTCTTAATGATTTTAAGGTTTTCTTGAAGAACCGCGCAGACATATTAGAAACCCTGTATCGATCTAAAGTGGAGAAGCAAGCCAATAGCAAACCAGAGATCCCAAACAATAGAACTCCTTTTAAGCAGGATAAAAGTGTGAAAACATTTGTAATTTCAGCGAAACAAGGTGACAGCAAGGGTCGGCCGTGCGTCTTATGCCGCGGCGACCACCGCGTGTACGACTGTCCTGCCTTCAGGCAGATGACCGTCGACGAGAGATGGGCGCGAGTCACCGGCCTCCAGTTGTGCCACGTCTGCTTGCGAGCGGATCATGAGTCGCGTCGGTGCAAACTGAGCGGCTGTCGTGTATGTAAGAGACGTCACAACACATATCTACACACAACACAACCCACAAACACCTCTAACCCTACGACTAGTTGTGCTAGCATGGATCGGGTCGCTCACCCCGTCAGTGGCGGTTCGGCGAACCCTGCGTCCTCCACTTCTAATGCGATCCCTAATAACAGTGCCGAAGGTGCGTCCACCTCCACTGCCAACTCCTCGCTGACCAGCAGTGAGGTTTTACTATCCACAGCCTTAATTGATATAATTAACCCTTGCAACAATAAGATAGAAACTGTCAAGGCGTTACTCGATTGTGGGAGTCAATCATCATACATGAGTGATAGTTTAAAGCAACGTCTGCAACTTCCCTCTCAGCCTCTAATTGCCACAACCATTTTAGGTATAGGTAATACTCCCCTTAAATGCATCCCAGGTCGTTGTGCGGCACAGATACATTCTAAATTCAACAACTTTAACGCCAACGTTGACTTCCTGGTTCTAAACCAAATAACTGATAACTTACCTAAAAAATACTTTGACTTGACTCAACTGAACATACCGACTAACATACAACTGGCTGATCCGACTTTTAATGTCCCGTCCCACATTGATGTACTTTTAGGTGCTGACATTTTTTGGCATATTGTGGGCGGCGAGCAAAGGACTTTAAATAATAAACAAGCTAAACTAATTGAGTCAAAATTGGGATGGTTAATAACAGGTCCAGTAACCAGTGCTAGTGTCACTCTTAGCTCTGTCACTACACGTAGCAACCTCTCATTATCTGATCTGTCTGCTCAAATGACCAAATTTTGGGAGACAGAGGAGTTACCGCTCGACGCGGGCTCCGCTGGGGACGCGATCGCTTCGCACCCCATAGAAACACATTTTGTGGAAAATACCTATCGTCAGCCAGATGGCCGCTTTGTAGTGCGGTTGCCTCTCACAGACACGCCAGATTGTCTCGGAAATTCATTTAATATGGCTAAAAAACGGTTGTTTAATTTAGAAAGGCGTTTTAGTAAACAACCTGAGCTTAAATCAATGTATACTGACTTTATAAACGAATATAGATATTTAAATCATTTAACTGAGTCACAATTCTCTTACCGAGCCAACTATCTCCCTCATCACGCAGTGATGAAGGAGAGCAGTGAATCCACGCGTCTTAGAACGGTTTTTGATGCCTCTTGCCCCACCTCCTCTGGCTACTCGGTCAATGATATCCAGATGGTAGGACCTAACATACAAGACTCCTTGTTCAATATTCTTCTTAGATTTCGCCATTACAAGTACGTGCTGTCAGGGGATATTGAAAAACAGTACAGGCAAATTTCAATGAATGAGCTGGACAGGAATTTGCAAGTCATTTTATGGCGCGAAGACGAGCATTTGCCCATTAGGTCGCTTACTTTAAATACCGTTACCTACGGCTTCGCCTCAGCTAGCTTCTTAGCTGCTAGGTGCTTGTGGCAGTTAGGGGATGAGTGCATTGACCCCATTGTCAAAACAATTATAAAAAATGATTTTTACTGTGACGATTTATTGACAGGGGCAGATTCGGAATCTGACCTGTTACACATACAAAGGACCGTGTCGCAGGCTCTAGCGGCTGGTTGCTTTAACCTACGCAAATATCGCTCAAACGCAATCGAACTGTTAACTTCAAATGCTATTGAGGCGCAGGATAATTTAACTTTGAGTCAAGCCTGTCAGACGCTTGGTCTAGGATGGAATCCTAGTCAAGACCTGTTAAACTTTTCTATTAACATTAATGATAATGATAGAACAGTAACCAAACGATCAATTTTGTCAACAACTTTTAAGATATTTGACCCATTGGGACTGTTGAGTCTGTGCACAGTGAAACCTAAAATACTCATGCAAAGGCTGTGGGCAGCGAGGGTTGGGTGGGACGATCCTGCTCCTGCTGAAATTCAACGCGTCTGGTCACGCTTCATTAGAAACTTGCACTTCATTAAAGCATTAAATATACCTAGATTTGCACTTTGTGACTCGCCCTCTGTGATAGAACTTCATTGCTTTTGTGACGCCTCACAGGAGGCATTTGCTGCCTGCATCTATGTAAAGTCCACGTCGAGTTTAGGCGAGCAATGCGTTAATTTACTATGTGCCAAGGATAGAGTAGCGCCCATGAAGCCTAGCACTATACCACGTCTGGAGCTCGCCGGAGCCCTTTTAGCCGCCAAATTATACGCCTCTGTTTCAAAGGCGCTGAGGAAACCCATATCACGCGTTATATTCTGGACGGACTCCGCCGTAGTTCTAGCGTGGCTAAAAAGTGACGTTTCAAAATTAAAGGTTTTTGTAGCAAACAGAGTCATCGCGATAGCAGAACTCACGCCGTCCGCGACTTGGAGGCACGTGCCTACTGCCCAGAACCCCGCGGACCTGGCGTCACGCGGCGTGGATCCGCAGCATGTCGCTGAGGCCGCGCTATGGTGGCACGGTCCGGACTTCCTTCTCGAGCCCGAGGCAGAGTGGCCCAATTTGTGTAATACGGCACCTGATTGTTTGCCAGAGGTCAAAATCACCACCTCGGTCTCGAGCTTGAAGTCAGCGCCATCTATCGTGGACTTTGATAGATACTCTCGATTCAAAACACTGCAGCGTGCATTTGCTTATGTACGCCGCTTTATAAATAACTGTAAACCTAACCAGCCTAAGCTAGTAGGCATACTGACGTCACAAGAGCTTAATGATTCATTTCACTCATTAGTAATGCTTGCGCAGCAGCAAATTTATCCCGACAAAATTGAAATATTGCGTAAAAATAAACAATTAAATTCAAAATCACATATCTCGTCCCTGACGCCATTCATTGACCCTCAAGGCATTTTGAGAGTCGGGGGGAGGTTGGACGCTTCTGATTATAGCTATGATAAGAAGCATCCCATGCTATTAAATTCTAAACACTCTCTCACTAAACTCATATTTCAACAGGAACACACATGTCTCTTGCATGCAGGACCGCAGCTCATTCTATCCTCAGTGAGGGACACCGTGTGGCCGGTCGGGGGCCGGGGTCTCGCGCGCAGCACGGCCCGCAATTGCGTCACGTGCAGGCGCGCGGCGGGGCGCACTTTACAAAATATAATGGGAAATTTGCCAGCGCAGCGCCTGCACCCAGATTTTCCATTCGCGGCCGCTGCCGTAGATTTTGGTGGACCATATTTAATAACGGACCGCCGTGGCCGCGGATGTAAAATCACCAAATGCTACTTATGCGTATTTATATGTTTAAGATATAAATGTGTTCACTTAGAGGCCGTAAGCGAATTATCGAAAGATGCATTTGTATTAGCTCTCCGCAGGTTTATTGCTCGCCGCGGCAAGCCTGCCGAGATTTTTTGTGATAACGGGAGAAACTTTGTGGCGGCTGCAAGGGAGATAAATGAATTTGTGAAACTTAACGCTAATAATGTCATGGACTTTGCAGCTGATCAAAACATTCGCTTCCGTTTCTCCCCTGCCTACGCAGCAAATTTCAATGGTTACGTAGAGTCGGCTGGGATAAAAGCAGCCAAATTTCATCTAAAACGGATCCTAGGCAGCACACACCTTACATTTGAGGAGCTGTCCTCATTATTTAGTCAAATAGAGGCCATCCTAAATAGCCGACCTCTATGCCCCCTGTCCCCTTCCCCCAACGATTTTTCCGCGCTCACGCCAGGGCACTTTCTGGTCGGCAGGGCGCTGATGTCGCCGCCGGCTCCGGCGCTGCTCGAGCACAACGCAGACCGCCTCAGCCGCTACCAGAGGCTGGAGCAGCTGCGCCAGCACTTCTGGGCGCGATGGACGTCCGAGTACGTGGCCGAGCTACAGCATCGCGTCAAGTGGCGCACGCGGCAGCGTGACCTGCAGCCAGGCGAGCTCGTGCTCATCAAAGACGAGGGCCTGCGGCCGCTGCATTGGCGGATGGGCCGGGTTACCAAGCTTCACCCCGGAAAGGATGGCGTTCCACGCGTGGCCGATATAGCCACGTCCAGAGGGCTCGCGAGGCGGGCTCTCAACCGCATCTGTCTGCTGCCTGTAAAGGAAGATCCTGAAAGCTAGGCTTTCAGCGTCCCGGAGTATGTTCGCGCCGTTGCCACCAGCCAATGGCGCACCCGAAGACGCGGACCAATCACAGCGGCAACGCGCCGCGCATGCGCGTGACAGCACGGGTCACGTGGTGCTGAGCGGCGCCGACACACACATTCTTTCTCAACCTACGCTACGACGCTAACAACTGCCTCTCTCGTGTTCTGATTAATATAATTAATTGTAACTAAAATATGGTAATTAAACCCATTTAAAAAGAACTAGTTTTTTTCTATCTATGCTCGCACATCACTTAAAAAAAGATGTATACGTTTTATGTTTTGACGACCGAATAGCCTAGTGGTTAGAGACCCTGACTATGAAGCTTGAGGTCCCGGGTTCAAATCCCGGTCGGGGCAGATGTTTGTACGATGAATACGAATGTTTGTTCTCGGGTCTTGGATGTTTAATATGTATATAAGTATGTATTTATCTATATAAGTATGTTTATCCGTTGTCTAGTACCCATAGTACAGGCTTTGCCTAGTTTGGGACTAGGTCAATTGGTGTCAAATTGTCCCGTGGTATTTATTTATTTATTTATGTATATAAAAAGATGTAGGTACGCGATAACCCAAAAAGTCGCCAAGGCAACTAGACATGTAATTTCCGTGTACCCTTCAAATGTTTCTTAGTACCATGGTGCCATACAGCATTTTTAGCCGTAACAACATACGCCCCTTAGTTCCGAACAAGAAAATTCCATCCCAAAGGATACTATTAGTGATGTTTGCTTCGGCCCAGCCTTCGAAAGTTTATTTTCGTCTCCCAATTTTCTTGTAACTTGGTTATCTCGTTGTAATGACATCCGCTCTACACAACCTATGGCGTTTTAATGGACGTCTAAAACAAAATTATACGTTTTTCTTGTCTTCTGAAAATATATACTACCTAGGTCAGCTAAAAGAAACGGACTGCCATTTTTTAGGGTTTATTTTCAGTTCTGTTATTATTACGATGTGTTAAGTAATGGCCAAGAGTATAGTAAGTTACACAACACAAACACGTAAAAATATAGTACAAGTTTCGGTTACAATGCAAAATGTAGTGATAATGATAACAAAGTATCAACTTACACATTTTTTTTAAATGAAACTACCGTGAGACTCAATAACAATGTAATAAAAACGGATCACTCACGTACGTAACGTTTCGGACTAATTCGTAATCCTTAGCGTTTTATACGTAGCTCACGTTTTTTAATCTGCGGAAAGTACGTGAAGCCATTTAAATTAGTCGTCATCCCAATTTTAACCGTGATAGTGGATGGTCGGTGCCCCCAAGTTGGAAGACCATGCTAAATACAACGTCAGCGTTGAGTGTGAACGAGCCTTTACAGAGTCATGTGATCAGTGTAGTGTTACCCTACATTTGACAATAATAAAAATTACGATAAAAATAAGGGTAGTTGTGTGCCGCTGTCAGCTGCGCCTAGTAGTTGCGCAAGCAGAGTAGCGGCGCGTAGTGTGCGTCTCGCTGCCGCTGGGTCGTGCGCTGATGCACTCCCAAAGGACTACGAATTACTGCGAAACGTGTCCTGTTACCCTCTCATTGCTGCTGCTCTGCAGTGCTGCTCCCTGCTGCTGCTGCTTTCATTCTGAGAGGAGGCCTGCGCCCAGCAGTGGGACGTAAAAAAGGCTGGTGATAATGTCCTGCTAAACTCGACTTATATACGTGAGTGATCGATTTTTATTTCACTGTAACTTACACAATTAATTAATTTCATTTATTTATTCAAAGCAATAACAGACTTTCTGAATCAATGAAAATAATCGATTTATTGATTATTTCTGTTTTTATTTTTATGAAACATTCATAGAATGAAATTCAACATACAATGACCATGCAAAGAAAAATCCGTTAAGCAGCTGGACTTGAACCAGCAACCTCGGTAATCCGTACCACGCTCCACCAATTAAGCTATACTTAACGTTGGTGTACCTAACGAATTATTCAATGCCTTGTGTCATATTTTTATTTGGAAGATCTCTCCTCAGCGCCATCTATGAGTAGCTTAATCAAGCGGCTCACCCACTACGGAACTTCTACAGTTACGCATTAGTGGCAAGAGATGGAGCTATTTTCTGAATCAATGAAAATAATCGATTTATTGATTATTTTTGTTTTTATTTTTATGAAAAATTCATAGATTCTATGAATGTCTCATAAAAAAAAAAAAAACAAAAAAAAAAACAATAAATCGATTATTTTCATTGATTCAGAAAATAGCTCCATCTCTTGCCACTAATGCGTAACTGTAGAAGTTCCGTAGTTGGTGAGCCGCTTGATTAAGCTACTCATAGATGGCGCTGAGGAGAGATCTTCCAAATAAAAATATGACACAAGGCATTGAAAAATTCGTTAGGTACACCAACGTTAAGTATAGCTTAATTGGTGGAGCGTGGTACGGATTACCGAGGTTGCTGGTTCAAGTCCAGCTGCTTAACGGATTTTTCTTTGCATAGTCATTGTATGTTGAATAACAGGCTTGCAGTTAGAAACCAAGGCACCTTAGGAATTGTTCAAACAAACAATTCTTAGATAAGGTCTGTAACCTCATATTAGAGTCGTCAAGTGTGACTACCATACTTTTAAAATTTACCCTTAAAATTTTCCCGCTAAGTAAACTTTGGTCCCACGCCGTCCGACGTCTGCAAACGTAGTGGCATATTTCTTCTTCACAGGGAAACAAGCGTACGGATAAGATCGCATTTTATTGCAATAGGAGTACCAGTATTCCCAATTTGGCCAGGATACAGCCATTTGCAAGTAAAAATAAAACTTAACGTCACACGCATACAGCGGGATACTGCTAGCACGGGCGTCATTTTGTAGCTTTTTTTTTATACGACAAGGAAGGCAAACGAGCAAGTAGGTCACCTGATGGTAAGTGATCACCACTGCCCATAGACCCCGCAACCCTGGGGTTTGCAGTTGCGTTGCCAACCTAGAGAGCTAAGATGAAATGCCTCTTGTGCCCGTTATTACACCGGCTATCTTATTGTGATGATAACGCAAACCTGCATATAGCTGCGTGGCGGTTCAATGGTATGAGTGAAGTTCCTAATCCACACTGGACCCGCGTGGAGTGAAAACTATAGCCCAAGCCCTCTCTTTCTGAGAGGACGCCTGTGCTCAGCAGTGGGACGTAAATATGATGAATAATTTTCATATAAATTTATACTAGCCAGTAAGTTTAAAAGGGCTGAAGACAAATGATCTTTTTTCGTTGTACCTAAACGTTACTGTCTGTATTTTTTGTTTTATGTGCAATAAAGAGATATACATACATACATACATACATACATACATACATAAGTGTAATAGGTATGTATAACGTTTGATTTTCAAAATGAAATTCCGTTCACGGAACGCATTTTAAACGATCAGTTTTAAAATCGAGGAAGTTGAAAACTGATTCGTGCACTTCTAAAAACCAATCTCAACTTTGTATTTGAATAGCGAATAGAGATAAATGTGTCTTTAAAACTTCGAAAATTGTATCAATATTCGTACTTTTCATGCAACTTTGTCAGTCAATAGGTATAATTTTTCACTGCAGTTTAATAAGACCCAACTTTACCATCGCACACATTTTTATGATCCATGAAAAACCTGCTTCGTTGCCCGTCTGAGGGTCGAGCACGACTTTTCGAAACCTGCGTCACGTAAGATCGAATAGTAAACGTTGTCGAGTTTGTATGTCGTTTGGAACAGCGCCCGCCCGTGAGCGTATTTAGAACAAAAATTTAGTATGACGTTTCTCGATCTCGATACGATAACCGTAACGTTACGCAGCATTCGTAAAGTCGTGCTCGACCCTCAGCTAGTCGGTTTGTCATTCACAAATAAGCTAAAACTACTGCCATTGACGTAGAATCATAAAATTTGACACGAAGCAAGGAAAGGAACCCAAAAACCCTCGATGCGCGGGTCGGACTCATACTTGGCCAGTTTTTCTAACTGGTCCCACTTTGTAGAGGCGAGTTCGTAGGTAAATACTAAATGAATAGTACATAGAGCCACTTTTAACATGGAACTACCGTGACACTCAGTCATAGTGAAATAAACGGATCACTCACGTGATCAGTAGTAAAAACGAAGATGGAAACGAGGGTAGTGCCCCGCGGATGTCAGCTGTGCCTAGTAGTCGCGCAAGCAGGGCTTTATTGGCAGGGACTTATCCTAATCCTAACTAATATTATAATTGCGAAAGTAACTCTGTCTGTCTGTCTGTCTGTCTGTTTGTTACCTCTTCACGGGCAAACCGTTGCACCAATCTGGATGAAATTTGGTACGAAGATAGTTTAAATATTGAGAAATAACATAGGTGACTTTTTATTCGGGAAATTGTTAATAGTTTCCGCGGGGTAGCGATAACCGAAATCTACGCGGACGAAGTCGCGGGCAACAGCTAGTTAAACCATATAAATTGTCAACCAGCAGAGACAATGAATGTATGGAAGAATTTTTTTCAAATACCCATAAAACAGTACCGTGACTGTCTGACTGATCGACTGACTGGCAGACAACGCACAGCTTAAACCACTGGACCTAGAGACTTGAAATTTGTCAAACATTACCTAGAGTATCCCAGAAGTGCACTAAGCAGGGATTTTTTGAAATTCCCACGGGATAGGGAACTAGCACATTTTGAAATATATCACTTGGCATGAGCTAATCTTACCGGGGTGTTCATTTAGACTTACTTACTCAACCCCTGGCTGAAATCTTGACGGTTCATCAAAGCAAACCCTGTAATTTGATGATCTGTTTATCCTAATCCTAATTAATATTATAAATGCGAAAGTAACTCTGTCTCTCTGTCTGTCTGCTTGTTACCTCTTCACGGGAAAACCACTGCACCAATCTAGATGAAACTTGGTAAGAATATACAGTAGAACCTCTGTAAGTCGAACCTCGATAATTCGAAAACCTCAATAACTCGAAAAAATTGGCTGTTCCCTTACCTTCAAGCCCAAAAACCTCCATTATTTGAAATCACATCCCTCTGTAGGTCGTAATAATCAGCAGTTCCCTTCAAGTTCGACTTACACAGAGGTTCTACTGTAGTTTGAATATTGAGGAATAACATAGGCTACTTTTTATTCGGGAAAATTATACAGTTCCCGCGGGATAGCGATAACCGAGATCTACGCGGACTAAGTCGCGGGCAACAGCTAGTTTCACTATAAATACTAGTCAATAAAGTATAGGCCTGCCCTTTACGTGTAGAATGTCACGCGAACCGTGTTCAGGCAGTCTGCCAAGCAAGTTTGTTTCAGTTCACAACTGTGGCAAGTGTGCCGACGGTAGCTACTTACGGTGTTAGCCCTCCATTGGAAATCATCATCATCATCATCACCAGCCTTTTTTACGTCCTACTGCTAGGCACAGGCCTCCTCTCAGAATGAGAGGGCTTGGGCTATAGTTCCCACGCGGGCCCAGTGCGGATTGGGAACTTCACACACATCATTGAATTGCTTCGCAGGTGTGTGCAGGTTTCCTCGCTATGTTTTCCTTCACCGAAAAGCTCATGATAAATTACAAATGTAATTCCGCACATAAATTCCGAAAAACTCCGAGGTGCGAACCGGGATTTGAACCCACGACACTCTGCTTGAGAGACCATAGGTCAAACCACTAGGCTATCACGGCTTCACGGCAATTGGAAATGGGATAACTTAATTAATAATTATTGAAGTTGTTGAGTAGGTTAGGTACACAATAAATACAATATGGAATACGCAGAATGTGATATCGTCAACTGGTTTGACATTGTTTGTACCAACATTACACTCGCTTCCTACCCTTGCTGTAAATAGACAGAGCATAAGCTTCAGTTATAATAGTTCATCATCATCATTAGCCTATCTAGTCCACTGCTGGACATAGGCCTCCACTAATGAGCGCCATAATCTTTGATAATAATTGGATCTATTTATTTTATCATTAAAGTAAGCGTCCTAGTGATAGACACGATAGTGCTAATAATTGACACCCTGCTTGTCACCTTTATTGCTACATTATTAAGATTCAAGGTGCCAGCGTCGGACTACATTACCGAATAATAAAATTTTCGTTTTATTTCGGAGTTAAGTAGATTACAAGTTTTTACGCCTAGGGTTAACAGTATAAAACTACAATACAAATTTTAGTATTTTAGTTTTATACCATCCATCCATCCATTCATAGTTTTTGTCCATTTGGGCATGACTAGAATAATAACTGTACTTACCTAAGAACCTCAAAAAGTAAATTATGCTTCTTTATAAATACGATTGCATGTATGTATAATCTAATTTATGCGACAACGTTCATAGTAGTCCATATTCTAAAAAGTATCAGCGACAAAACTGTCTTGTAAGTACTCTGTCCAAACAATTTTAGTTGCGATAAACATGAAAAGGTAACCTTACGTCATGTAGAGTCGAGGAAATTAATTCCTGACCCACCATAGAACATTTTCATAGTCAACGTCATAACGATTTTCCTTGTCAAGCTATGCGATGTCACTATGACGTTTACTGTGAAAAGGTTCCATGGTGGGCCAGGAATTAAATCCTTGACTGTACTTACGTTAATTTTAATAAGTTCACACTACATATTCGTAGTAGGGTTACCATCTTCCTCGACATTGACCCGTAAATTAAAAAAGGTATTGAATTGAAACTCTAGCTGTCACTGAACCGTTTTTCAATCATCATTAGTCATTTTGATCAAAAGTAGTAACCGAGTAATTTATTTTGTCACTAGAAAACCATAATAAATTTTCCTAATCACGAATCTACGTAAATTAGAAAAAATATGTGCCACACGAACACGTTGATGTTTGCAAAAAAAACAATTTTTTTCAGCTTCCGTTACATAATTATGTATGGCGTGCTTTCCTAACAACATTTATTTTTATTATTTAGCTACCGAACTAAGTAGCTGCTTCTACAAGACACCTAGATTCACTAAATTTCATCAATATACATTTCGTAGTTTTTGAGTAAAATGCCTGTAACATATTAATGGCCTGACGGACGGACATGACGAAACTACAAGGGTTCCGTTCTTGTTATTTTGGCAATCTACTGTTCAATTTTCGTCATTGCCAACATGTTGGTTAAAAAGCCAGTCATCTTATCTTATTAATTTACTTCGTAATGTAATTACACATATATTATTAATGCATTCAACAGATAATGCTGCCATACGCAAAACGATAATAGAATTTTTGTGTTACAAAAGTTGTGAGTGGAGACCGATATTACGAAACACACCTGTGAAAATACCACTTGGAAGTGAAAGTGTTGCAAATCCGTAATTATAATTGCTACAAAATTGACCTCCTAATTATTTTTTACTTTGTCAAGGATGTAATCACTATAGGCCCATAGGTTTGTACTACTATTAGGCACTTACCTATTTAAAATTCATCATATCTTCTCGCCATTTTGGAGTGAAATTTTCACAGGTATGATCTGTAAAATCGGCCTCCTGATATTTTGTCTACAGCCTCAAATGGCAGCCCTACTCAGTGTCTGCAAAGCAAGCCACCGTAAAGTTCTGAACAGACAAGCTGGCGAGCCGCCAACGTTTCCGACTCTTGCTTTCCTTTACAGGTTTGGATCTGTGCTAGCCTAGTACCAGACTTGTTTAACGTTGATTGAAAAGTCCAAGGCCGTGTTTTATAAAGCTACAAGTTACAATTTACAAGCGGGAGTCTCATTCTGTCACCTTTTGTTAGTAATTTGTAGCTTTATAAAAAACGGCCGTGAATGTGAGCGCTTCCTAGCATCTATGCTGGCCTAGTACACGAGATTTAATTAACTTAGGTATACAGCATTTTTTATTACACATGAGAGGTAGGCAGGCAAGCGGGTCGCCTGATACTGAGTGATCGTTGTTACCAGCGTTAGGTAGCTGTAATATTTATCAAAATGATAGTCGAAGTGCGTTGAGAAACTAAAGGGTAAGATCAATTGACAATCATCAAGATCATGTGCAATAAATTGTTCCGGCTGTCTTGCCCTCCAAGTTGGAGAAGTATGCAGAGCAAGCACTGCATTTAAATAATTAGCGAATAATACTCACCACCAAAAAATTTACTTAGGTACGAGTATCATTAGTCGTTATGCCGCCTGCGGGGAGGCACCGTATGCCGTATATTGACTGCAATGATAATATTAGTTTGGATGGTACAGCAGTCCAGATCGCTGATCTATTGACTTGATAAATTCCTGTTGCAATAAAAAAAATACATACGGTACGGATAACGTCATCGTATTACGAATAAGATAGAAGCAAAACATTGATTAAACATTTGTTCATCTCAAAATTTCTGCAAACAAAGCGATGATCAAACAATCGTTTTCTTTTGATATTGTTTGCACAGATTTCGTAATTTAATAGCCACGTTGCTGACTTAATACATCACAAGTGGGATTACTCTCAATTTCATATCTTTATTACAATAACAAATATTTAATCGTGTCTGCCGGATCTCTAACAAAATAAATTGCGTATTATGAGAAAGAAAGCCAGAAGAAATAAATCTCCTTTCTAAAGACATTGCGTCTTGTTACTTAAGAGAATAGGATAAGAAGTCTTGAATTCTTAAATTGTCTTTGACGAATTAAATGGATCTCTTCGGGACGAATTGGAAAGGACAGAGCCGAAAAAATGATTGGTATTCTTTTGTATGAACAGTGAAAAGAAATGATTATATATTATTATGTAGTTTTAGCCCGGACAACCTTTGACTGTTCCTTAACTTAATGGAATATTTATGGTCTTTTGAAATGCTTTAAGACTCAGTACTTCAATGAGTTGCCTTTTCTATAAGTTCATCATTACAAAATTCCAGCGGAATGAAAATTTATGCCATGTAGTGTAGGTACGCAAGTACATATGTATTTTCGAGTGCTTATAAATGTAAATTACCTACTTAGTACAGATATCATCGCAAATACATCGATTCCCTTCACTCCATACAATAAACATTACCGAGTTACGGGAATGATATCAGGCCGCCGTTTGGAAATGAAATATCAGATACTTACAGCCCATTTTTGTTTGATATTTCCACTTTCGTTCTCTTCGTATGGATCCGGGAATGATCTTTGATGTTTTGATTTATAAACGCGTTTATTATTTATGTACCTAAAAGGATTTTTATATTGAAAGCCAAATTTAGGGCTTACTCGCATTTTGTTTAAAACATTTGTCCCACCGCTGCCGAATAACGAGAAGTAATTTTTTTAAGCATGGGAATTCTGTCGCTTTGGTCGCTGAGCGACAACAAAATTTTACTTTTTCTTATTAAAAAATACCCGCTACTCGCTGGCGATGAGACATGTGCCTCATTGCAGTATTTTGCATACGTTGTAGCGATTGTAAAACATTTTCGGTATATATTCTTCAAATTTAAACAAATAAATTTGTGACTCCTAGCACAAATAATACCGAAATCCAAACAATCATCCTGTATTTAGTAAAACAACTACAACATTTTTTGATAACGCTATTTTTCTTAGAATAGAAGTCTGCATTGTCTACCACTCACCAAATCGTTAGTTTTTATTTTCTGTACAATTAAGTAAGTGTTTACTGTGTGTTTACTTACTTACCTAAGCACCAAACGCCTCACCCTGTTCGTAGGATTTTATACCTCGCGCCACATTTACCATGTTAGTTACATAAACAGACAACTAACAGAGACAAATCTTATCACAGCTGGGCTGCACATACTATGAACATGGTGAATTCAGTGGCATGGCCTAAAGGCCTTCTTTTTAAAACAGAATTTTGTGTTTGATGGAATGGTGACGTACGGCTAATACGCAAGTACAGTTCGTGTCAAATTTGAATGCGCGTTATGTCGATTGTAGGGGAAACGAAACGCACAAAGACTAACGGAAATGTGGGCACTGTAAACATTCTATAACGATTGTTTTTGAAACTACGCGGCGCAGTGCTCATCTGCACGTACGCTACGTGATGCACCTATGAGAAGTTATGAGAAGTCTCAGAATCTTTTATTCCATAATCCGAGTACCTAACTGTTATAATAATCTGTGGTCAATGTACAAAGTGATAAGCTACCATGCCATGCCACACTTATAGCGTGATTGTACTATGAAACACTGTCTCTGTGCTGTTTTTACCCATGTGCCTTGGCCGCCATAAAAACATCAAAAGGGATCTCCCGACTCTAACCTGTGACATCCGGTTCGGCGGGGTAACGTAATACCCGGTTTATTTGAATAGACCGTCTCTTACCTAGAAACCATTTGATGCTTATGATAGTAAGGACAATTTTTTTGGTATGTACAGTGTTTCTTTCTAATGGCAAGTGGTTGTCTGAGAAGAGGTAGTTTTAAACAGATGAGGTGATACAGGTAAATTATGGTACTACCGGATAGTTTCTATAGCAGCTTTGGTTTATTAATATCTAGTAAAATTTTGGTCAAGAGCTGTTCCTACTACTTAACTGTTTATATTATACCAAAACTTTTAACATAATCTATTGACCTTTTGTGGTCGGCTACAATGTTTATCAGATCCATCAGCCCTGCGATATACTTTAAAGGGCAGCTGTTGTATTTTTATTTTTACGGGAGACCGCAAACTGCAACCCGGTGGCTTTCCGGCCATTCCATATTTATTGCGAAGTTAGAAATGCCACAGTTGAAGCAAAAGTATCACGGTTCATAAATGTCATGCAATTTTGAATTTAAATTCAATATTAGAAGATACGGTTTCAAGGTGACGCACCTTGAAACCGTTTAGGTTTAGAAATACCACAAGAACAATCTTTAGCCCTTTTATACTTTTCCATAATTGCCGTTTATAAAAAAAAAACATTTATTAAACGAGAGTTATTTAGAACTTTACTAATGATTAACACATAATCAAGAAAACCGACGCTGTCATTCGTTTACTAAGATAACATCACGAGTAGTAATTACTTTGTGTGGCACCAATTACTATTCCTAACGCTAGTGAATTAGTTGACCGTCGTAAAAGTCTGACCGCGTTAGTTATTCAAGACTTACTTGGAGTTCGGGGACAAGATGATTGCACGATAGACCACTTTTGTTTGGAGATAAAAAATGAGTGATGGCAATGACGATGTTAAAAATGAAAATAATCGATTTATTGATTATTTTTGTTTTTATTTTTATGAAATATTAATAGTATGAAATTCAACATACAATGACAATGCAAAGAAAAATCCGTTAAGCAGCTGGACTTGAACCAGCAACCTCGGTAATCCGTACCACGCTCCACCAATTAAGCTATACTTAACGTTGGTGTTCCTAACGAATTTTTCAATGCCTTGTGTCATATTTTTTATTTGGAAGATCTCTCCTCAGCGCCATCTATGAGATTGCTGGTTCAAGTCCAGCTGCTTAACGGATTTTTCTTTGCATAGTCATTGTATGTTGAATGACGATGTTGACGTGTTAAGAGTAATATAAACTAATGTTCTAGATCATCACCATCTCACCTAAGAAGTGCACTGCGAAGTCAGGCAAAGTTATCATCATCATCAGCCTATTTACGTCCCACTGCTGGGCACAGGCCTCCTCTCGGAATGAGAGGGCTTGGGCTATATAGTTCCCACGCGGGCCCAGTGCGGATTGGGAACTTCACACACACCATTGAATTGCTTCGCAGGAGTGTGCAGGTTTCCTGACGATGTTTTCCTTCACCGAAAACTCATGATAAATTACAAATGTAAATGTAATGTAATTAGTAGGCAAAATTATATTGCTTTTCAATTACACTTATTTTAAGTAAAATGAGTTATTCAATAATTTAAACTATAGTGGAATAAAAACGGATCCCTCTCGTATATAAGTCGAGTTTAGCCCGACTGTTTCGAACTAATTCGTAGTCCCTCCTCTGAGAGCGCACGACCCAGCGGTAGCGGCTCCGGTCCGTTTTTATTTCACTATGATTGAGTCTCACGATAGTTTCATGTTAAAGGTAAATCAAACTAGCAGGTGCAATAACATGCCACTATGTGGCTTATGAGGGTTAGGTACCCTTGTTTTTCATCTCAATCGATTGAGAATAATTGCTATACATAAAATATCATACATTCACACATCCTACACATAAACCTTGCAAGTAGCAGGGAGCAGATAATAACTACACTGTTTCAACATTACCATGGTAAATTCCGAGACGTAATTAGTTGTTAACCAACCAAGTCAACGTTGATGTTCAAGGCACTAAGTAAGCTTCAATGTTTATCAAAATAGGTAACTAAACAGTAGCTATTTTCATTCCATTGTAGTTGCGTCTCGCTGATTAAAACTGAACGCACAAAGCTGTATAAAATTCGCATGTGTGCGTCAAGTATAGAGGCAATCGTACGCAAGTATGTGATGAACATTAGTGGTCTTTCCGTGATCATGATGCATGTAACTGCGTCGCAATATCGGGAGCTCGTCAAACTTGCAAAGTAAACGTGGTCAATACCCCGTTCTCGAACTGATTACTGGTCTTCCCGTGATCATGATGCATGTAACTGCGTCGAAATATCGGTAGCTTGTCAAACCTGCAAAGTAAACGATTTCAATATCCCGTTCTCGAACTGATTACTGGTCTTCCCGTGATCATGATGCATGTAACTGCGTCGAAATATCGGGAGCTCGTCAAATCTGCAAAATAAACGCTATCAATACCCCGTTCTCGAACTGATTAACTGGTCTTCCCGTGATCATGATGCATGTAACTGCGTCGGAATATCGGGAGCTCGTCAAACCTGCAAAGTAAACGCGGTCAATATCCCGTTCTCGAACTGATTAGGTAGGTACTGGTCTTCCCGTGATCATGATGCATGTAACTGCGTCGGAATATCGGGAGCTCGTCAAACCTGCAAAGTAAACTCGGTCAATACCCCGTTCTCGTCAATGTCTTAAGCTCCTATAATTTTACAAAGTAAGAACATGGAAAAGGGGTAAGAAAGTGTGTATGTAAGTCGCGAGCTTAACCGCTCAATCACTGAAGCGACAGAATATAATCGTTAATCTTGCTTATGTTAAATTCCTTCCCCTACTGTGCCTTAGAGCATTCAACCAACCGCAGACGTCATGGGTTCTAATTGGAATACAAAATTTCTTACAGTAAAATGTCACTAGACATGGGGCGAGGCAGCGTACACATACGACGTCAGAGGGTCGAGCACGACTTTACGAATGCTGCGTAACGTAAAATCGAATAGTAAACGTTGTTGAGTTTGTATGACGTTTGGAACAGCGCTCGCCCGTGAGCGTATTTGGAACTAAAATTTAGTATGAGATTTCTCGATCTCGATACGCAGCATTCGTAAAGTCGTGCTTGACTCTCAGTATTAAGTAAACTCGTAATGTATTTCTCAATCATTGCGATACGCGGTGCACGCTGTAACGAAATTGTCGGCTACTACACTTAGTTTTTTCTGTATTAGGAAAAAAGGTAAACTACCATGACCTGTAATTATTTTTATTGAAAACTAGTTTTCAGAAAATAAGTAACAGCGAGTAGCAATTAAAATAACAATGAAATTTAAGTAATTATTTGTATTGTTATAAAAAGTGTTTTTCGATGAAAATACGTGGTGAAATTGTTCATCTTCTTTCTAATGCTAAAAAAAACGCAAAACTGTATGTGATATGACTGCTAGGCTTTGTAAGTCTTAACAGAGGGAGAAGATAGAGACAAAGACAGAAAAAAAATGATTTGGATTAAGAACAAGTAGACACCTATCATTTACGAAATCGTTACCATGTTGAAGCACTTTTATATGAAAATGTGACAGTTACGGACAAAGTGCTGTCCTCGTTAATCTATATTCACTTTCTTGTCTTCTCCTCTTGGTTTAACGCTACAAAGGTACCGGGCTTACAGGGAAAATGATTAAAGGCATTCCTTGTAAGCCGTAAGTTCAAGGACATATCTTTTTTACGGCGGCTGCACAATACATATTGTTTGTCGTACAATCATGCAATAATTGGTATGTATTGGAGTAGGATAGTAGGAAATAGATTCCATGTCGCAATTTTTTTCTTTAATGAAAACCATAGCTCCGAAGCGGAACTAGTCAGTTAGACGAGGGACCGACGAGAAAGAGTTGAAGAACGAATAAATAAACAAATGAACAACAATTTCAAATGACAACGTGAAAAATTACAAAAATCACGAAATGAAGGAAATGGCACCGTCATTTAATATTATTAGTGGCTCTGTGAGCTGTTGACTTCGCGAGCTCATTTTTAGGGTTCCGTACCCAAAAACGGGACCCTATTACTAAGACTCCGCTGTCCTTCTGTCTGTCTACAGGCGGTATCTCATGAACCGTCATAATTAGACAGTTGAAAATTTCATAGGTGATGTATTACTGTTGCCGCTATATTAGCAAACTTACTAAAAACAGAACAAAATGAATATTTAAGTGGGGCTCCCATACAACAGACACGATTCTTTTTGCCCTTTTTAAAAACACGTATTTTTTTTTCGAAAAAATAATCGACAAAAAATATTACATAATTTGTCGAACTACTGACAATTGCATGACAATTGGTTGAGAAACGCGACTTGTCGAGGAAACAGCCGGACAAACATCCGAAAGCATTTTTGTGCAAGCTCGCTCGGTCATTCAATATCGCGTTTAATACTCGTAACTTTACACAACCTAAAGAAGAAGCTCTTTCCAGTCTTGCGTGAGAATGAATTTTGCTGGCAATATGTAGCGATAAAGCACGGATGCGTGTCGTGTAGCTGAATTGCAGAGCTCGACATCAACTTTATTGATATTAGCAAAAGGAGGAAAATATACAAGGAAAATGCAATGGGTACATACCAATAGAATACAGTTTGTACCAACAGTGTAAGTTTTGTATTTGATCTTTTTACACAGTGCAGTTAATTTGCATTTAATTCTCGTGTGACTTGGTGGGGGGTAGATGTATGTACCTATACTACACAGATTTAGTTAGAATCAGAAGAACTAATGTACGCAGGTATCTGTTACAGTTTGTTCTCAAAAAAAAAGTACTGTCAGTATAGTTTTATACCAGACTAGCTTATGCCCAGAGGCTTTGCCCCCGTGAAATATTTCAAAATAGGCTAGTTCCCTATCCCGTGGGAATTTCGAAAACTCCAACTCTATGTTTGCCAAATTTCAAGTCTTTAGGTCCAGTGGTCAGTCAGGGTACTGTTTTATAGGTGCCTATAGATGGATAGGCGATACTTGTTCCAGCTATATTGACGTACCGTATGTACCGCTGAAACAATAGCAAAAATGTGAAACGGTACCCCGAGCACAAGTTTTCACCAGAATTCCGTGATAACGTTATCGTATCGCCATCGAAAATGTCATATTAAATTTTAGTACCACTCTCACGGGGGCGCTGATCCAAACGTTATATAAATTTTCCCGATGCTATATTTATATACGATAACGTATACTGGTGAGAACTCGGGCCCGGGATAATGAACTGTTTAGCTTTTTATTAAACTTTTTTTTTACATCCATTTGACACGGCCGTTTATGTCAAATAGTTGGCTCTAGTAATCCATATAAAATAGTCTACAAGCTGCTACTTACCTCGGCTTTCCACTGCCAGAACCAAGCAATATCTAAATCACAGTTTTAAATGATTCGCGGTTAATTGCGTTACACATAATCAGTAATAATAATGTCTGTTCGCCTGTGATGTAAAAGCGTCGAAATATCGGGAGCTCATCTAACCTATAAGATAATCGCAGTCAATATCCCGTTTTCATTGTGTCTAATATCTATATCAAATTAATGATTTATTATGGTTCATAATCTCTAAACGCCGGTCTTGTCCGTTCAATTTAGTTTCATTCTAACCTAATCGCTAAACGGCTGAAAATAGAAAAATGTCTAAATATCAGACTGTCGATCCGAACTACAATTTTGTTGCTGTCGGGTCTGAAAGTTGCAAAAGCGCTTGGTCGGTGCAACTTGTGACCAAAGCAGTTTTCTCTCTCTTTTCAGCGAGGGAACGCTGCCAGCCTTTTGGGCACCAGGCCACGGGGGCCTTGTTTAGATTTGATTTAGTTTTAAGTTTTAGTTTTATTAAATAGTTTTAGCTTGGATTTAATGACATTGTAAATTGCTTTATATAAACAAAAAAAAATTGATTATTAAGAAAAACATTATAACATCCCGTGTACAGTTACTGAGTGGTGTGGGACGGCCTCACTCCTACGACGTAGCTCTATTACTTTTCGTAGCACCGGTCGCGTAGCACTTTGTTTTGTAGCTCGTATCTTTTTCTACCTTATGTATTGTTAAAATCAAGTTTTAAAACTGAGTAATATTTATGCTACTAAGGGTTGATCTTCGCGGATGCAAAAATCACACACGGCCAAATAGTAATGAAGCATATCCTCAGTACTTGTATTGTAAATCTACCAATCTACATGCATCACAAAAAGTTTCTAGGAGTTACCAAGTATTTGTAAGACTTGTTTTGGTAAACAAAATCGCCGTGCTCAGAAACGCCGTTTAAGTGCAACAAAAGGGAAAAAAACTTTATAGATTATTCAATGGCCCTTTTTCATTTCTTATAAGTGCACATACTACACGCTTTTTCTTTTTATCTAGTTTCATTTACACGTGACACATAACATCCACGCACTGTGTTTCCAATTTCCTCCAACATCGACTTACAATTCTTAATACCTACGCTTAGGCTCGTCTATCAAATGAATTTGCTTTTACAAACTAATTTAAGCTCCTATATCATTTGAATAGGACCTAAATGGAATCCTGGTGCGTCGATGTGAAAGCCTAACTTTCATCCATCTCGCTGCCTACGGCAATACAGGCCGACAGCCGTGAATGCAGGGAGCGTTTTATGGACGGGCCCGCTGCGTTATTGGAAAATGTTTCAAGAACCTAGCCGATAGTAGTCTAGCCCAATATTTTCCGTGAACGAGGGGGAAACGTTACTGCAAGTATAAAAAAATAATCTGTATTAATATTTCATTCCGCCGTTAGGCTTAAATTAAAAGAGGTCAAGAAAATAAAATATACGTTTGCTTTTGGTTTGGATTTTGATCTTGCCAGATTTGACCTGAACATACGTACATGCATGCATTGCAGGTTAATAAACATCTTGTAAGTAATAAGGGCTTGTAAAAATACCTATTCAAACGTTTTTTGAACATTCTGGCCCGGGTGACGAAACGCCCTGTGTACAAGTGGTTATGCCACTGGAATTTCAGTTTCAACGTCAAATTTTCCTGAAGCTATTATACATTTCTCCCGAGAAGCATTTCTGTGGAAGCGTCAAACTTCCAATTTCTGAGATAAGAGGAAAGTCCTCTCTGAGGGTAGTGATTTTGGTTTCATTTAATCTTGATGTGAGGCTTTTTCCGCATACTTGCCTGCGTTATCTGTTAGTTTTGCCTTGTGAATAAAAAGTAGAGTCTGGCCACTGAAAGTAGACCTAGCAAAAAGGCGGCAATTTTGAAAAATGTCAAGTTGGCAACACTTTGTATACAAAGGCCAGGCTAATGGCCAAGTGTTTAAAACATGTGCGAAAAAATACAAACTCGTCGTCACTTTTAGAAAAACCATTACAAAATATTCCCTAACCTTACGAAATGCGTATGAATCTATAATTTTTCAGTTATGTAACAGGTACCCGAAAAGATTCTATTAGGAATGCCGTTGGCACGCATACAAGAGTTAGGAGTCTGAAGGACGACAGCCCCTTAAGGGTCCCGATGTTGGAGCTCGGGCGCCCTTGACCGGGGGCGCCAAACAGGACTGAATTACGTCGCAGCAAGGACGATTAAAACAAGAGGACTACCATGGCTACATAATGGTTTACTAATGTTTGCCATAAAACGTTTGCCAAACTGATTCATTTTCCAAAATTTTTTTTTCTCGAAACTGTAAATATTTCGGAATTTTTATAAAACAAACCTAAAAAGTTACCGACATAGCCCGAAGAATTGCGAAATTTAAGTGGCAGTGGCCGGGGCACATTGTTCGCAGAACTGATGGCCGAGATGGAGTCAGAAGGTTCTCGAATGGCGTCCACGGACCGGGAGACGAGCTGTCAGTAGGCATCCAACAAGATGGAGCGACGACCTAGTAAAGATTGCGGGACCGCGGTGGATGCGGAAAGCACAAGACCGATCTGAGTGGAGAGCCTTGGAGGAGGCCTATGTCCAGCAGTGGACGTCTTTCAGCTGACATGACGATGATGATGAATATAACGTACCTATGGTTTGCAAACTCATTATTTGCTTATCTTTCAAGTTTGATTATTCCTGTCCACTTTACGATTCTATTGGTATGCTAAAAGACATAAATAATTGTCAATGTTGAGTAATTTTATTGTCTTCGTATATTGGTAGTTGAAAGCATTACAATACAGTTTTTTTTTTTTTATATATCATGGGACAAATTGACACCAATTGACCTAGTCCCAAACTAGGCAAAGCCTGTACTATGGGTACTAGACAACGGATAAACATACTTATATAGATAAATACATACTTATATACATATTAAACATCCAAGACCCGAGAACAAACATTTGTATTCATCATACAAACCCGGATTCGAACCCGGGACCTCAAACTTCATAGTCAGGGTCTCTAACCACTAGGCTATTTGGTCGTTTACCACAGAAGTAATTTAAAAACATCGAATTTGAATTAATTATGGCACCATTTCCTGAACTTGGTAGAGGACGACGACTGCTGCATAGGTATTTAAATGAAAAGAATAGCAACTATAAATTAGATACATGCTAAGTATAAATTTAATACTTACTAAGTCGTTATGGATTCTCATGTCCGATGTAAATAAATAATAATAACAATGTATTGATTTAAACTTTCACGATTTTCACACAATATATGGCACTCGAGACTTAATCACGTACTTGTTTTTACGTGATTAAGTCCCGAGTGTCATGATAATTATAATATTAACGCAGGGCAGCTTGTGGCGAGCTGTTGGGGAGTAGCCACCCCACGTACCCGAGTGCACCCGGGGAAGCCCCTGTCCCTCATCTCCACCTTGCCTTTGTTGGCCGGGAGGAGTGAACACTGACGAGGGACAGGACCCCAGCCTCTGACTTGCCTTAATCGGTCGGCCAGAGTGGAGTCGCGAGCTATACTATAATAGATGTTGAAACGTAAGTGGCGAGTTATAGTATAACGTTAAAGTCCAGTGACACCTCTCTACTGTTAGACCTCCGCACCGGCGTTGCTAAAAGGCTGTTTTATATGTCGCTCATACCCCCGTCCCGGCCCGTCTAGCGGCAGGCGAGTCACCGTCTACCAATATCACTTTCGATTGAGAAGTTTTAATCTGATAGACGTCCGGCGGTCTCGATCAATAGCCCAGTAGTTAGCCCATGATTTTCCTCCCCATAGTCCTTTACACTTTAGGTGCCATCGATTGACAAAGTCCTTACACCTGGCCGGCGCTGTCTCTGAGTGTGTCCCTATGGCGCGGTCAGGGCAGCGTCCGCTCGATGGATCCCTCACTCTTCATTAAATTGTCATAAGGGCGTCTCCGCATTGGCTTCGGCTCCGCGCACGCCTCCTAAAGGTCCGGGACACTGTCGTCCCGTGAATGGGTGGGACATACAATAAAACCGCCTTAAAAGGGAAAGGCTTAAATTTCCGAGCCGACATTTCTTCTTCCCCCTTAAACATTGCTGACAGTTCGCGACGTAATTCCTTGATGGCAGCCTCGAACTCTATCGAAGCAAAAAACGTGATGTTTATTTAAATACATCTCAGAAACCGAGTTTCATTAGCGTTGCCTCGGAAGCGAGGGCCCCACTAAGGGTTTCGTCATTCGCCTTTCATTTGCACATTCTTATGATCTTGTTTTTTTTTTTAATTTGAATGGCTACCCTTTGAGATGAGAGAGGTTTAAATTAAAATGAGAATTCCGAGAATTGAGTATTCCGCTGAGTTTATTTTACAAATAAATATGCAAGCCTAGATCGTACCTCCTGCGATGCAATTCAGTGGTGTGTGTCAAATTCTCATTCCGCACTGGGCCCGCGTGGGAACTATACATACTCGTATAGCCCAAGCCCTCTCATTGCGAGAGGAGGCCTGTGCCCAACAGTAGGATGTAATAAAGGCTGGTGATTTTGATAATTGCATTATGACTTACAATTGTAATGGAAACAAAGGTTGCGAAAGTACCCGCGCAGGGGTCTCTGCTCCCGGTTGATCCAATAAAGCGGCAGATGTGAGCCCCGTCTAGGCACAAATACCCCACATAAAACCTTTTCTTTGCTCAACAAAAAAAAAATGCAAATCGCTTACTTTTATTCCTCATCTATTACTTTGCCCGATTTTTATTACCACTTGCGTTTATGATTTCAGATAATTCTAGCAACTCTTTAAGGGTTCCGTACCTAATGGGTTCCAACGGGCCGCTATTACTGAGACTCCGCTGACCGTCCGTGCGCCCATCCGTGTGACACAGGGCTGTATCTTTAACCCCCGACGAAAAAGAGGGGTGTTATAAGTTTGACCTGTGTATCTGTGTATCTGGCTGTGGCATCATAGCTCCCAAACGGATGGACCGATTTCGATGCGGGCTTTTTTACTCGAAAGCTAGTTTAATCGAAATGGTTCTTAGCTTAGTTTCATTGAAATCGGTTCACTCATTTTCGAAATATTGAAATTTGAAATGACAGTGTCTGGAGTTTTTCAACTTTTCTAAGTTGGTTATTTGAACTGTGCAATATAGGGTAAATTGCCACTAACTGGCCAACAATTTTGAATGGCGATATTGAGTATGAATACTTTCGGAATGCTCTCGGTAGCAGTTCTGAATCCAAACGTTTTCGTTTAATTACAAGATAGCAGCATATAATTCTCTTACAGATTATACATTTACAGCATACACACGGCATACACACAAAAACAATTTCTCATATTCGGGGTAAAGCAAAAATATCACTCAGCACACTAGCAATAGCTCCTCAATCTCGACATTCTTGCGGATCCTCCAGGTGCCATCATCTCTTCTGACAGGTCCCAGGATCTTCCGAAACACCTTCCGTTCAGTCACCAGAAGCTGGCACTCTTCCTTTTCGGTTAACGCCCAAGCCTCGCACCCGTATATGAGGATGGGTCTTATGACCGTCTTATAGATACGGAGTTTTGTTCCTTTGCTAAGGAGCTTGGACACTAGTACCTTGTGGAGAGCTGCACTACACCGCAGAGTATTTTGTATTCGTGTTTTTTATTTCCTCCTCTCTGGTATGTGTGTCGGTAATAGTGCAACCGAGATACCTAAACTTCTGGACCCCCTGGTAAACTGTTCCCCCGACACGAAGACACTCGCGCTGGACACGCGTATCTTTGTACCACTTCATGTGGAGATATTCAAAGTCATCTAGTCGTGACAACCAATGAAAAGGCTCACACGTCAACGTCATCAATACATGACCAACATTCCACTCGAAATAAATCCTTCTAGGACTTACGATAAGATCTCTATTTGTCTACTAGACGGTTTGGTCCGTGGCGTACAGAGCTCGACCCTTCATTCGTAGTGTGGCGGTCAAGAGGTTAATAATGTTGTGGAACCCTTCTGTGTAAGTCTGACTCACACTTGACCGGTTTTTTTCCCATATTCGAGTTGAAATGATGGTAACTTGGAATCAAAAGACGAGTTCCCGGCGCCGCCATAGAAAAAAATAATTGGATTTAAAGGACTCCCTTCTGACTCATTATGGCTTTGTTTTGAAAAATATCCTCGTCAAGTTGCTTGACGTCTCTCGACAAAGGGTCAGAAAGGCCCTTTATTAATGTAAACGAGCTCAAGAATAAGCGTGACAAAATGATTAAAATGGGTACTTTTGGGTTTCATGCCTCAAAAGGAAAAAGAAACTTGTTCTTTATTATTATCACTCGCGTCTGTCAATCCGTCTGTCACTGCCAATTTGCTCCGAAACTACTGGATCGACTGCGTTGAAATTTGGTACACAATTATATTGTAGATCAGTGACCCAAAGGCGGATGTATACCGTACTTAAATAAATTATTATTATTGTTTTAAATGAAAGGGCTTGTTGTGAGAATCTCAAATACCTACCTGTATATTATTTTATGTTAAATAGTTCTGAAGTTATTTCAGAAAATAGGCACAAATTAATGACACAACTACTCGGCCTATAATTTAAAAAAAAAAGTACAGGAAACAGTTATTTACAGAAAATCCTAAGAAGCAGTCTATGTGATTAAAGTAACATTACTCACTTCGTTAGAAAGTGAATTCATAAATTAGGAAACAATGTTTTGAACCTTTTCTTTTCCTTTTGATATTTGCACAATATTCGAAAACTTTCAATTTGTCTGGTACAGATTAGTATAGAATCTACAAACTGAAATAATAGTTTCAGAAACCTAGATTGTTTGAAAAAGTTCTGATTACGACGACTAAGTTGGTCGCCGTATTATTGTTTCTTTTCCACTTTTTCCACGATCTTCTGACGATAACCTTTTTATTTTACACAGACGTAATATTTCGCAAAATAAAACATAAGCCTGAAAGAAATTTACGGCATAAGAAAATCAGGATGCAATGCCTCAGGCCTGAGGGATGATTGAGATAAAAATATATCATGTCTCGTTCCGATGCCGAGTTCCGACCCAGACTTGCCTAGCTATATAAAATCTACATATTCTCATAGAAGAGAATTATAATACAAAAAAACTCGTAAAAACGTATTTTGTATATTTTAGAGCACCATTTGTATTCTGCTACCAACGAGATTATAACCTATAGAGACCTAATATAAGGCGACCCGACCATGTGAAGTGGTCTATGATTTGTAATTTACATATTTCGCAACCTACTTGCTTTCCGTCAGTTTCGACCATAAACTAGAACCGAAGACGGTTTGATATTTCAAATATAAATCACCGTCAATTTACTTCATCATGTCCTCTTGTGCCGTTAAATGGTGCGAAAACAACAGGAAAACATCTAATGTGACAACAAATAATATCACTTTTCATCGGTAAGTCCATTTCTTTAATTTAAGAAAATATTTTCATAAATTTGATTAATGCAACGCGGGTCAAGTTAAACTGGACAGGTCCGTCGCGTGTCCACTCCCCGTCCTTTTTGCTCTTACTGTAAACATGTATGTCTATCCCTTATTATCGTAATTACCCTTGTGACGCCAATGCCTAGAGCGGTGCAGTGCATTTATTTTGTATTGTCGATAATTATCCACTTTTTTATTTGTGGATTTTATTTACTATCAGTATGTACCCAAATACTTCATAATTTTAATCATAATTATTCTTTTCGTGTACGATTATTGGATAGGTAATGATAACAAAACAATGTTATTTTGTTTAAACTGTATGTTTTAACCCCCGACGCAAAAAGAGGGGTGTTATAAGTTTGATCGCTAGTGTGTCTGTGTGTCTGTCTGTGGCACTATAGGTCGTAAACGGTTGAACCGATTTGAATGCGGTTATTTTTATTTGAAATCAGGGTTTCAAACGATGGCAAACTAAACGAGTTAAAAAAAAACTTTTATTGATTTGTTGAACTTTAGAGGATCATGTGAAATAAAACAGATCACTCACGTATATAAGTGGACTTTAGCTTAACATGTTTCGGACTAATTCGAATAACTCCCACTCGCTGTCTCGCTGCCGCTGGGTCGTACGCTCCCAGAGGAAGGACTACTAATTAGTCCGAAACATGTCGGGCTAAACTCTACTTACATACGTGAGTGATCCGTTTTATTTCACTAGATTCTCTAAAGTTCAACAAATAACCAAAAGGATTTTTAACTCGTTTAGTTTACCATTACCACAAAAAATTTCAAAGTTGGTGATACGTAATATCTTATCTTATCTTATACTACTTGATGATGTTAGTTCCTTTACCATGTCATTTCAAATTGCATTTCTTAGTTGCAAAATTAAAGTCACAGGCAAAAGCTAGTTACTGATAAGCAAGCATAAAAAATGCAACACCTTTTATCGATATCGATAGAAAGCATTAAGTCATTAGCGTACGTCCCCTAGCGATCGGGTTCGGAATACTTCGGAGTACTTCGAAGCGATCACAACTCCCCCGCACCGCAGCTAGTTGACAGAATTGTTTTCTTTCAAATTCGCATGTATTTCGTCTCTAAGGGATAAGTGCTCGTAGTCTGCTACCTATCTTACCGTGTACCAGACTATTGACATCGACATTAGACATAATATGAATATTATTCAACACGGGACTTTGACCGCGATTGATTGAGTCTACCCGTGATCAAGGTGCATCTAACTGACTGTTTTTCAAAAAGTTTTCCCGTCAGAAAGTATTTGAGATCTACTGCATGCAATTCGTTTTCTTGACGTAAGGAAATTTCGGACGTATGGACGTATGCATGCAGTAGGTTTCAAATATTTTCTGAGGGGACTTTTTGACAAACAGTCAACTGCGTCGAAATATCGGGAGCCATCCAAACCGAGTAAGGTAATCACGGTCACTATCCCGTGTTGAATGTACGTACCTATATCTAATGTAATTAAGCGCGAATCATTTCAAAGTGTTATTTGTATCAAGGACCCGCCAATGGCCTTTTTTATGATACTTTTTTTATAAGTACAAACACTAGACTCGATAAACAGATGAAATTTTATGACCCTAGCTTTGCTTTTTAAAAAAATATCTTGAATGTACAGTCGAGGAAATTAATTCCTGACCCACCATAGAACATTTTCTTAATAAACGTCGTAACGATATTCCTTGTCAAGCTATGCGATGTCACTATGACGTTTACTGTGAAAAGGTTCCATGGTGGGTCACGAATTAATTTCCTCGGCCGTACTATAAAGTGCCTAACGCGCTGAGATTGGAATAGGTACCTACATGGAAAAATCCAATTGTGGTGTAGCGGAATGGCACATGACACGGAATATGGAAAATCCGGGTTCGATTCCCAGGGTTAGCTATATTTTCTGTTTTTTTCTATGTATTCATGTTTCAGCGAGTATTTTAAAGTATATTATTATTAAAGTTCCTTAGCTATAAAAGAAGCCCTCACAATATTTTCTAATTATTTCCATTCTGTCATAAAATCTTTATAATCATTTCATTTCTGTCGCTTAAACATTATGACAATGTAACCATAGCACTTTTATAATGTTTTGCGAAAACCAGCAACTTAGGTTCGGTACCTATGCGTCTCAACCTATAAATAAGTGTGGTAGTAACCAAGATTAAATCTATTTCAATTTCGAATCAAAAGCATCTATTTCAAGCGTAATCGAGTTTAGACCAGTGCCCTAAGCACGACTTGTCGAATCCTGCGTCACGTAAAATCGAATAGTAAACTATAACGAGTTTGTATGACGTTTGGAACAGCGCCCGCCCGTGAGCGTATTTGGAACTTAAATTTAGTATGAGATTTCTCGATCTCGATACGATAACCGTAACGTAACGCAGGATTCGACAAGTCGTGCTTAGGGCACTGTTAAATAAATTGCAGTGTTCGATCGCCCAATCGACTTTACGGCCTTGCATTGAAACTTGTAGTGTTCGCCACAAGCATAGAGCACAAGCATAGAGCACAAGCATAGAGCACAAGCATAGAGCACAAGCATAGAGCACAAGTCGTGAAAGGTAGAACAGCTTTGCTAAGAAAAGGCATCCTAGGCATGGCGTCGAAAATATACAATTTTATCCCCGACAGCCTTAAAGAGTTAGATTTGCATAATTTTAAGAAACAATTAAAGGAAATGCTCATAGTTAGAGCATACTATAACATGGATGATTTTTTTTATAAATAAACTGACATTTCAATTATTTTATTATCTGAATAATGCGCCTGAAAATGCGTCTGAATAATGCCTTGCGCCTCTCAGAGTTTAAGTTACCTTGAATACCCGGATATCGCTCGCTATTCAAATTGAGCTCGTCTCTGAGAAGCGCAAGGTTATATATTCAGATTCCTCTTGTACACGGTTTATAGAACTTTATCACAGTGATTTTTCTCAAGTGCGCTACACTACGATATATAAGTAAGTTCGTCTTGGAGATTAGCCAGAAAACATGACAAAACCTGTCAAGTCCGAGTCGGACTCGCGCATCGAGGGTTCCGTGCAAAATTGTAGGTACACTATGTAAATAGTTCGTCAATCACAAGAATCGAGTCTTGAAGATTTTTCCCGTTTTTCCGAGTGTTCTGAATTGTCCAATGTTAGAAGAACCCTGCTCCTAATCGAAATCTACGCAGTGTGGGTCATTTTATATTGTTCTCTGACATTATACAGATAGACATAATAATATTGGATTTTCAGATTTATTTAATTGATTGTGTTATAAGAGCTACCTTCATGCCAAATTTCAAGTATCTAGGATAACTGAAAGTACCGTAAAGGTTTTGATACCACGGCAATTTTGTATGGAAACACCCTTTTTAATGACTTTTTGTTGATTTTAATGATATTTTACAGCTTCAAGGAACTGCAAGTTGAGTATTTGATATTAATTTCAGCTTGCTACCTGTACGCATTCCAGAGAAAAAGGGTCTTGACAGATATACAGGCAGACAGACGGGCAACAAAGTGGTCATAATAAGGGTTCCGTTTTTCCTTTTGAGGTACTGAACCCTGAAAACGAGGAGAAATGTCTACAATTCTCTTTATCGGAGGGTTATGGGCTGCTAAAGGATTTGGTGATGTTATTGGGCTGCAAAATTGGGATAGTTCTAGAGTACCTAATATATGTTAGCGTTCACCGATACCATCAATTGTGGCCACTTTTCCTTTCACAAGCATCCTCATAACCTAGCCTTGTTATTAGGTATTGAAAAACTGTTTTACATGCCTCTACGAAAAACTCTTTTGTTTTTGAAATTTAACTCCAAAACATGGCGGGCAAAACTTGACTTAGGTATATTACCTACCAGAGTGATCCATTTATTTCACTACACATAACTCCATAAAAAACAGTCTAGCATTTTGCACGAATACCCTCTTCGACGTAACCTCATCGCCGTTTCAAAGGAGGCTGCGGAACATCTTGATGGAGTTTCTTATCATCGCGTTATAAAATCCCGGAACCGACGCCGGGTTCCCCGTTGATTGATGCCACCGTCCCGAGAAATGGTTTCTGCCCCGACTTTCGCAAGTTGCCATCTCGTTTTATACATTTAACCCATTTTTATGGAACTGCAAACATGTTCCGTGCTTAATAGATGTGCTGAGCCGAGTTTAAACCAGCAAGAAAAATCATGCAAGAATATAATAGAATAGAATAGAATAGTAATTTATTTGTGATACTACATCGGATTGTACAATAAAATAAAAAGTGCTCTGCGATCTACCGTAAAGGTGTACAAATATTTAACTTAATACTAAAACAATATCAGATAATTATACCAATTTCCATAAAAATACACAAAATTACACTAAGAATTCAAATCACTTCCACACAAAAAATCAAGAAAATAATAAAATAATTGAAATGTCAGTTTATTTATAAAAAAATCATCCATGTTATAGTATGCTCTAACTATGAGCATTTCCTTTAATTGTTTCTTAAAATTATGCAAATCTAACTCTTTAAGGCTGTCGGGGATAAAATTGTATATTTTCGACGCCATGCCTAGGATGCCTTTTCTTAGCAAAGCTGTTCTACCTTTCACGACTTGTGCTCTATGCTTGTGCTCTATGCTTGTGCTCTATACTTGTGGCGAACACTACAAGTTTCAATGCAAAGCCGTAAAGTCGATTGGGCGATCGAACACTGCAATTTATTTAACAGGTCTAAACTCGATTACGCTTGAAATAGATGCTTTTGATTCGAAATTGAAATAGATTTAATCTTGGTTACTACCACCTTAAGTTACCTTGAATACCCGGATATCGCTCGCTATTCAAATTGAGCTCGTAACCATACTTAATGAGTACTACATTTTGTATCTTATTATCTAATAATTAATTATTATTAAGTATGGTTAACTTAACCAAGGAATAAAACATGGCTGTTGGCGAATGTTTATTCTGTCTATTTCGGCTAGGCATATTACTGGTTATGCCCATTTTCCTTTGGGTCAATCAACTTTTCTTTGCAACTCGTTGCCATGGAGATGTCCCCTGTGTCACTCGTTTATAATGAGATTTTCTAAGGCACCACTCCATGAAACTTTAGGACTTTCGACAGTTATATACCAATTCCTTCATGCTTCATCTCCTAAGCATTCAAATCATGACTTTCGGGGGAGTGGGGTCTTAGAAAATCATATTTTTGTTGTGTTACCCAGTCGACATCTCCATGGCAACGAGGGGCAACGAAAAGTTGATTGACCCTTTTAATACCGTGACTTAAAAAAAGTATTCCTTGATATCAGGGCTTTCATTTGACACTAATATCATCCGTGGCCGACGATAGGCCATTTTGTCCTTTCTCCTTTATTTATAACTTTATCATGCACCCGACAAAGCGCTTATCGCTGAGATAGGGTTGCCAAGCGTACTATAATATAGTATTGTACTATATTCTGACTCTGTGTACTATATTTTATACTGTTGAAGAAATATATAATACACAAAAATACTAGGTACGTGAGGTTTGGGTTGGCGGTTTTTACTAATCGCTCCCTGCAAGTTAGGTCGCAGCATAAGAATAAATTATTATTACGTAATAGAATGGAATCTCTTTTGACCGAGTCCAAAACGCCGCCATTTATATACCTACTTCCCCCTTCACGTCGTTACACCCCTCTGTCATCCAGGCGTGTTGCTAGGGTTGCTTGCTATTAAGTATTAGGTACTTACGTCTAAAGATAATATCACTAAGATGTAAGTTTTTCTTTACTTTGAGATTATTATTTTATGCCAATTTTACAAAATATGAGATTTATAAATCATTACATAATTATAGACACTTCTAAATAAGAAGTTATTATAAGTGCCATACCAAATGAAGCCATTTATGGTGATTTAAGTAAGTATTACTTCCCTACAAATATAAAATAAAATACATACAGGCTCACGTAAAACTATTACAACCAGATCATAAACAACTAAACGCGCGTGCAGCGACGCCGGCCGTGATAGCCTGACTGAGTAGTCTGTTTAACGAATACTCTAATATCATGACCTTGAGCCCATCCGGAGCGGGAGTTTCCGTTCTACTATGTTATTATTTATTCTTATGGTCGCAGTCAAGATTTTAAAAGTTTTTCTTCAAAGTACTACCTGTATTTTCTTTCAGTGCACTATAGTACCTACAATATACAAAAATGTGTATTTTTTATGTAAATACTATAATATATTTTTAAATATTATACAATACTAATACTAAAACTAAAAATAAAATAAACTAAAACTATAAATAAAAAAGCTGACCCAGATCACTGCCGGGCGGTAAGGTGCCCAGAATAATATTGTATAATATTTAAAAAAGTAAAAAAAAATCTTGAATAATAAACAATAATTATGTTGATTAAATACTAAAAACACCAATCTTAAACCTCTATAATATTTGCTCAAGAAATAGTCGGCAACCCTAGCTGAGAGTGCACCTTTCCGACCTTACCGTGTAACCCAAGCTTAAATCAGCAAATTCGTTTATCAGCACCAGCCGAAACTTGATACGTATCTTTTCACCCCCAGCTCATTAGGGGGCGTTTTTGCCCTCACCTGCTGCCCCCAGCACTAACTCACTCTTAATACATAATCCCACTCAATTTCCCCCTGCCAAAGATAATATATTGCTATAAATAGTCCCCTGCCTAATGTCAATATTGTGGTAAACATTCGATGATGTTGCTTTTATTAGGTTTATAGCCTATACGGGACACCGTAGTGGGACACCACTGCTGGGCAAAGTTACTACTACTTAAGACGAGACAAGGACAAAGTTACTACTACTTAGACGAGACAAGGACAAAGTTACTACTACTTAAGACCAGACAAGGACAAAGGTACTACTTAACACACAAGCCCAGAGGTTCGAGTTTTCGAATACTGCGTAACGTAACGTAATCGAGTAGTAAGAGTGACGTTATCGAGAAATTAGTATGACGTTTGGAACGGCGCCCACCCGTGAGCGTATTTCGAACAAAAATTTATTATGAGATTACTCGATTTCGATACGATAAAGTTACATTACGCAGGATTCGAAAACTCGTGCTTGGCTTACAGGCCCTTAGGTTGCCTAGGCTATCCGTCCGTCACTTTTTTTACATATAAAGAATAAGTAAACATAATAAACATTATCTTATCTTAACTTATCTTATCTTAAAGAAACAACGTGTTTTTACCCGACTGCCTAAGGAGGGTTATATTTTTCTAGCGCATATTTACGCATGTATGTATGTACTTATGTCTAATTCTTTGCCACGTTCTACAGCCCAAACCATTTGACGGAGTTGAAGGTCATCCTCTCAGGGAAGCCTCTTAAGGATACCTAAGTAGGTACTCATGTTTTTATATGCCGATTGCCGAAATTTCAATGAACTCGTAAATCCTGAAGGCTGATTTACCCTGATACCTACTCAGCGCCCTTCCAGCACAGACTTAGACAATATTAGGTGCAAGCTGTTTTTAAAAGCACTTTCTACTTATATCTTACGTAAAAAAGTTATTGCTCCGCGAGAAAATCTTCATTTGCGGAGACTTACCGTGTTTTTTCTGAGATTATCCTCATAAACACGGGAAGTTTTATGAAAATGTAAGAATAGATGCCTTGGATTGGTGGTAAGTCAGGGGTTGAAGTAGCCTTTTAAAGTTCAAAGTACGTGATCTACTCCCGTACTTAGCCTTAACCTAAAATAAATCTATTGTTTTCAGTGATGTGATAAAACATTAAGCTAGGTTCTAAACTTTCACCCGCAAAGCTATTACAATATTTTTCTTCAGACCGAATAAATCTTTGTCATCCAGGGAGTGTGTTGAACATGACAGACTCTTAATATTAAAGGCCCCAAAGATTAATGTTCTGGAATCTATCTAAAAAAAAGATAAGGGCAAGAGGTCTTTTATCTCATTTTTAACTGACTTCAAAAAAAGGAGGAGGTTCTCAATTCGTCAAGATTTTTTAGTAATAAGTACCTTGACTCGCATAGCCGGTTTTTATAATTTTTAGAAACCGCTGACGAGGTCGCCACTATTCAGTCGGGACAGAGCCAGGGCTTAGGGAACAGTTGCGATTATTGAAGGAGGCTGGTCGACTAGCAGACAGATGATAAAAACTTTTTTTTTTGGTATTTTTTCATTCCTCAAAAAAAAAAGCAGTATACAAGCTTCGACCGGAACAGGGTTTGCCGGACTCGTACTACAGCCAGCCTCGTGTTACTCGGCCGTCTAACCCCTTCGTCCGGCAAACCCTTTCTTCCCGACTTCTGCAGTAATGTACTATTGCTGTCTTCAAAAAAGTTTAGTGAAATATATAGTAAAAGCGTCTATTAGGGATTTTAAGAAAAATCTAAATCAGCTATCAGGCTGTCAGCAGTATACCGTCAGCAGAACGTAAATCGTGACAAAGACTTAAACGTTGCTGATATTTTATGCATTAGGTTACGAAAAGTTTTTCCCTTTAAATTCACTATACATATACTGTTGCTCTGATTTTTTTCACATTTCCAAATACAATAGTTTCTCTGGTAGAGGGGGGGGGGGGGGGGGGGACACTTGACTCCAACAAAAATTTGCACTTCAGAGCTAAATATTTCGCAAACGAATAACTCAATTGAAAAATGATCATCGAGCACCCCCAGTATTTTTAAAAGACCTATTCAACAATACCCCATACTATGGGGTATAAGAGAAAAACCCCAAATTTTCAATTTTCAAATTTTTTCAGCACTTTTTCGGCCTAATTAATATGTAGGTATATGTATGCAAAATTACAGCTTTCTAATGGCTTTCTAGTACCAGTAGTCTCTGAGCTAAGCCGGACAGACAGGCAGACGGATATGACGAAACTGTAAGGGTTCCTTTTTGCCATTTTGGCTACGGAGCCCTAAAAAACAGTCAAATTCGTGTCAGGTTTATTATGCCTTCGGCTTCTGAACCCATCTTAAAGTAAGTACTTATAATATGTAATATGTGTGTAGTTAAAGTAACGTATGCAGCTAAAACATTATAGACCTATTCATAAACGTTACTCAAGCCTCCATTCGCTAAAATAGTTTTTGTCTTCCTCTTACTAACGGAAATGTCAATGTGACAAAAAAGACAAACGATCTTTAACGGCACTTCAGTTAAAATAGGTTTATGAATAACAGGGTTATTTTGTAACAGTTGCATAAACTACTATAGTGTTAGCCTAAGCTGTTAGATAATAAAATAGGTAGGTATTTAGGAAAGTTTCAATGGAAATAATTTATTTACATAAAAAAAGCAATTTACAACGACATTAACTTTATCATGATACTCGGGACTTAATCGCGAGAAAAACTTTTATATTTAAATTTGAATTTAAATACCTCGACGTTTCGGACGCGACGTTGCGTCCATGGTCTCGAAGGGACTAAAGAGGCGGGTATCAACATCTCCTAGCTGCACGGGTTCCTCGAACTACCCGCACTTGGTCTTTATTATTAGTTTTTTCACTAGGGTTGCCACTAGTCCAACACACAACACTCACAACATCTGGCGATTTATGAGACGATACTTGATGACGCTTACACATACTGATGATAATGTGTGAAAATCGCGAAAGTTTAAATCAAGACATTAACTATAAGCTAAAAGTAAATAAACTAAAACTTAAAGCTAAATTCAATCTAAATAAGGCCCCCGTGGCATGGTAGCCAAAAGGCTGGCAGCGTTGCCTCGCTGAATAGCGATGCTGATTCTTTGAGAGAGAAAACTGCCAGCCCTTTGGTCACAAGTTGCATCGACTAAGCGCTTTTGCAACTCTGAAATAAGCTTGTAGCGCCGGGACCCCATGGACCCAAAGCTTCAAACCCGACAGCAACAAAATTATAGTTCGGACCGAGAGATTGATATTTAGATTTTTTTCTACTTTCGACCGTTTCTGCCGCCGCACCAGCTTTTTGTGTGGTTCCCTGGAGATGTGAGGGTGCTACTGTATCGACATAGGTCAGTTTCAGTTACGTTTTTGATGGTTGAATTAAATCGTAAAATAAGTATGATAATACGGTTTATTCAGATTATTAGTGCATGCTATAATCTAATTAAAAACAAGGTAATTTCTTTAAACATTGCATTGAAGTAGTCTTTGAAACCAGCAAAAAAATGCTTATGTACTTAACTTATACGCATTGATACGCATGCTAAGGGAGGTAAATCTAATTACTTGAAACAAGTCGTCATTCTCGTGAAGTGTCTGAAAATGCAGTGTCAATTAGCGTCAATGTCGTGGTAGAGACGGTAATTCGATGAGCACGGAGCGGCGGCGAAAGCAAATCGTTTTCATCTATTTTCAGATGTTTTTTTTTAGAAAAACAGCAATTCTTAGGACAAAATCATTGAGTTGAAATAAAATTGACCTTTTGAGGATGTCTAGGACTCACGCGCGGGTAATCCACGTGTGATGGATCCCTAGATTCTCTTAATGGATGTGTTAGGGAAATTACTACATTGATCCTTGGATACGAAAATGAAAAATGTTTTACAAGCTTTTATTAACTTGCAAAACTAGTTTGTTAGTTTGTTTTGGTCAAATCTTGCAAGTTGACTTTCACCTACTACTTTCCTTGGTGAGATTCTCTTTTTTTTCGGTACAATATAGATAGAATGATAAATATAAGTACAGTTAACGAAAAGTAAAGCTTCGAAATGTTTTTATTAAACAAAAAAAGACTGTTTCGAATTATTATCTTATTCTATAAACATAATTTCTCTATATTTATTCTTCTGCAATAAATATGTCTTCATAACATTATTTCCTCAACGGGAGCTCGACGGATCAAGAATTCCATTTCCCAGATGGATTTAAATCCCGGATAAAAATAATTATAGGATGCATTCCGACTTCAACCAATTTATTGCTTCCAGAGTTCCAGTCGTTTATCCTGCCGGAATAATGAATATTGTGGAATGCGAGGCAGTAAAAATATTGTATTTTTTGTTATACCACAAGGAAGGCAATGTGGGTCATCTGATGGTAAATGATTCGGGGGTTTGCAGGTGCGTTGCCAACCTAGAGAGCTAAGATGAAATGCCTCTTGTGCCCTTAATTACACTGGCTGTCTTACTCTCCACACCGGAACACAGCAGTGCAAGCACTGCTGCTTAGCGACAGGATTAGCGAGTAATTCAAAAAGCTAAAAAAAAGTTGAAAATGCTGTAGTGAAAATTATGCAAAACAAATGCAAGTAGGTAATTTTAATACAAGTTGCTTTTACTTGGCTTGTATTTCTTTCGAATCTTTATAAGTTCTCAAAGAATCTAAATCTACGAGGGCTGTTTGATAAGTACCCGTTTATGGAAAAAAAAAACATTTTTTTTGTATATATGCATTTATTTTTCTACGTAGTCATCTTTTAACTCTATACATTTGTTCCACCTATACTCAAGCTTCAATAAACCATCCAAAAAGTATGATTTTGGGAAGTCATTAAAATAGGCCTCTGTGGCGGCAATGACTTCGTCATTTGATCCAAATCGCTTGCCACCGAGCCATTTTTTAGGTTGGGAAACAAAAAGAAATCGCATGGGGCCAAATCTGGAGAATACGGGGGGTGAGACAATAGTTCGTAGCGTAACTGTGCTTATTTAGCCGTCACAACTCTGGACGAATGAGCCGGGGCGTTGTCGTGATGAAACAGTACTTTTTTCTTTTTTAAATGGGGTCGTTTGTCCTTCAACACGGCGTCAAATTCATCCAATAAATTGGCATAGCACTGCCCTGTTATTGTTTTTCCCTTTTCTAAATAGTCAATATGTATAATACCCTGCGAATCCCAAAAAACGGTCGCCATGACCTTTCCAGCAGATGGGACGTTTTTGCTTTCTTTGGAGCAGGTTCACCCGGTAAAATCCACTGCTTCGACTGCTCTTTCATTTCCGGGGTGTAGTGGTGGACCCACGTTTCATCCACGGTCACGACACGACGCAGAAACTCCTTCGGGTTACGTTTGAACACGGCCAAACACTGCTCCGAAGTAATCAGTCGGTTCCGTTTTTGCTCCTCCGTGAGTAAACGCGGCACCCACCTCGCCGATATTTTCTTCATACCCAATATTTCTTCTAATATGTGTTGTACCCTCTCGATTGAAACGTTTACAGCATCAATGATTTCTCGAAGTTTATTTCGGCGGTCGGCTAAAACGATATTTTCAATTTTCTTAACCATATCGTCTGTAGTCACCTCAACTGGCCGGCCTGGGCGATCCTCATCAAAGACGGTTGTTCTCCCCCGCTTAAACTCGTTATACCAATATCTGTCGGTTGTCATAGAAGGAGCACATTCATGGTAAACCGCTTGCGTTCTTACTTTTATTTCATCACATGTTTTTCCTTCCAAAAATAAGAATCTAATTACAGACCGATACTGTTCTTTCTCCATTTTAACAATTTTAAGTTCACGCCTTCACTGAATCGTTGTCAAATGAGAAAAAAAAACAAAGGAATGCCATTTTTTTTAATTATCCCGCCTCTGAAAAATGGCTTAAAAAGGTGGTATACTTATTTGCGGCAAGTGATATTAATATATTTAGAAAACGGGTACTTATCAAACAGCCCTCGTATTTATTAATACGTACAGTATGTAGCGAACATAATTATTGGATACCTATTTAAGAATGCTGCCCGCTCGGAGGTGTGTGATATTTTGGTACAGCAAAAGTTTATAATTACCTATTCCATTTCTATACCTATAAAACAGTACCGTGACTGACTTACTGACTGACTGACTGACAGACAACGCACAGCCTAAACCACTGGACCTAGAGACTTGAAATTTAGCACCTTGAGTATCCTAGAGGTGCACTAAGAAGGGATTTTTCGACAATCCCACGGGATAGGGAACTAGCCCATTTTGAAATATTTCACGGGGGCAAAGCCGCGGGGCAAAAGCTAGTTTAACATAAAACCACCGTGAGACTCAATCATAGTGAACCGTAGTCATATACGAGAGTGATTTGTTTTATCTCATTACCTATTCCATTAATAATGAATGGTGTCAAAATTATAAAGAGGAATGGTTATATCAGCCTTTATAATAAAAACAACAACTTCTGTCTGAAAAAAAAGATGATTGTTATGTTGCAACCTTTTTAAATCAAAAATAAAGGAAGGTAAAATTACAAACGAAAACGATTTAAAATTTACGGTGTCTGGTTATCAGAGAAATTGATTTGAAATGGCTGAAAATTGATCTTGCTTCGACAAACAATCTTGTCAAACAGACTGGTTTACAAACAGTCTCGGTTACTTAAAAAATTAATTAATTTTACAAAATCTTAGGCCGACCGATTTCATCATCACCTTAGGTCTCAGGTTACCTTAAGAGACGAAAGACTTTTCCAATTTTGTCATTCTTGTGAAGGCTTTTTTCGCCTGAATTAAGGTACTTAACTCGAGCTGATAATCCCACCTACGGGTGATTTATTTACCCAGCTGTATTCAGGACTAAGTAGTTAAGAGGTATTCCAAAAAAACAATAATGTAACTTTTAGTTTCACGACCGGGTAGCCTAGTGGTTAGAGACCCTGGCTACGAAGCTTGTGGTCCCGGGATCGATCCTCGGTCGGGACAGATGTTTGTATGATGAATACGAATGTTTGTTCTCGGGTCTTGAATGTTTAATATGTATATAAGTATGTTTTATCCGTTGTTTAGTACCCATAGTACAGGCTTTGCCTAGTCTGGCACTAGGTCAATTGGTGTCAATTGTCCCATAGTACCTAAAATAAAATAGTACAATCGACTATTTATAGTGTAGGAAATGCTAACCGTGTACAACCTTTAATACAGGCACACTCCTTGACTGGGGTTCGGGGGCGAACGATCTTTTTAGAGAGATAGAACTTTTCACCCCTGGTCCAAGGGATAGGAGACCAGAAGGCAGGCAGCTATTGGCTGGCACCTGATCTTGGCTATCCAGCGCAGTAACGCTGCCTACCTCATGGGAATCATGCGTACCTATAGCCTCTCAAGCTGAGGCTCGTGGGTTCAAACCTCGGCTCGCAACTCTTGAGTTTTTTCGGAATTTATGCGGCAAATTACATTAATTGCAATTTATCGCATTATTTAATTTTTTCTAATAACTCGCGTTTCCCAAGTTTACCCATCTGAAGGCGGAGCACGAAGTTTTCGAATCCTGCGTAACGTTACGGTTATCGTATCGAGATCGAGAAACCTCATACTAAATTTTAGTTCCCAATACGCTCACGGGCGGGCGCTGTTCCAAACGTCATACAAACTCGATAACGTTTACTATTCGGTTTTACGTGACGCTGGTTTCGAATATTCGTACTCGGGCCTCTGGTCCAAACGTCATACAAATTTCTCGATAACGTTACTACTCGATTACGCAGGATTACGCAGGACAGATTAAAGTAAGGCTTGTTCATTTATCGTCACTGCATTATTTAAAAACTGCTTCCCAAATACACATTACTATAGGTTCTCCGAAATCATGCGAATAAAGCCGGGCACAGCCGACAGGTGGCACTCAATAATTGATCAACCAGTGAACGAACTATCACACATTTCCGGGAAAATTGTAAATTATAAATTGAAATCTACAAACGTTCATACTTCAAATATCAAATTAAGGTTTACCGAGGCTAAGACTTTTTAATCATTTATTCATTGCATATAGTCATGTACATTATAATAAAGATGTCACATCTTCATAAAACTACTTAATTATGTCACCATAGAAACGAATGGCGAGGGGAGGGGGAGGCCTTTGCTCAGCAGTGGGATACTTTACCAGGCTTATAAAAAAATACTCATAAAAAATAATAAATTAAGATTAATTGAGATTAAGATTTCTGCTCAGTTACAAGAAAACTTTAAAGCTTTTCTTTTACCATATTATCATAATAATTCAAATTGTGTAAGTACTTACTAAAACACCTCTGTCAAGTTTTGTTTTTTACCAACTTCGAAAAAGGAGGAGGTTCTACGTTCCACTGTATGAAATGAAATGAAATGAAATTAATTTATTCCAGAATAAATTCCGTATGTTTACAGTTAAATCACCCTACCCCTTTCCATTATTTCTCTAAGAGTGTGCAGATAAACTAAAATGTAAGTACATGATCATGTTGGTAACAACAAACTTGCCTCTACTTTTTGACAAACACTAATAATTACAACACCTGTATAACTAAAGAAAAGATACAAGCGCAGGCTATTTATCCCGCACTAGAACACAATTATTTCCGAAGACAGATTTACGAGCTCATAACACTTTCCGGACTCAATCGACGCAGCCGGCTTTTGATGAATCGATTGCACGTTTTCACTCTCACACTCCCCATTCCCAATAACATTATACAAACTTGGTGTGAGTTTGTGGATTTTTTATTTTATGTTGGAAGTGGTTGTAATATGGGTTGGAAGCATAGTGACAGTGTGCTTATAGATGTGTTCCTTTTTAACCACCGACGCAAAACAGAGATGTATACCTAACTATATGTTGTGTATAGGTGTGTCTGCTGTGCCATCGTAGGTTCCAAAAAAATAGTTAAGGATTAGTTTCATCTTCTTCTATACCTATAAAATAGTACCTTGACTGGCTGACAGACAACGCACAGCCTAAACCGCTGGACCTAGAAACTTGAAATTTGGCAGACTTTTACCTTGAGTATCCTGGAGGTGCACTAAGAAGGGGTTTTTCGAAATAAAATAAAAGGGAACTAGCCGATATTGAAATATTTCACGGGGGCAAAGCCGCGCGGGGCATACCTAAGCTAGTTTTTAATAAAAATGTAGGATATTGTAGTTACAACTTTTCTAAATTATAGAGATAGATTTGGGCCTGGATTGTATGCAGCAGTATTAAACACAGCACAGCACAAGCTTAAACACAGGTTAAACACAATAGTACAATAATACCTACTCTAGTAGATACGCTATAATAAAGCCCCTCAGAAACTTATGACGTGCAAAATGATTAATAGTAAGTAAACGTGTTATTAGTATTCTCTCAGTAGGTACTTTAAGTCCTAAGTAGATACTTTCGTTAAGTCTGAAGAGAATACTTAATCAGTGAATTTCGGAATATTTAACCTGGAAAACTGATTGTTAGGCCGACTTCTAAGTAGAAGAAACAAAGCAATTATTATTCAGCTATAATAATTGTTTTGTTTCGTTGTTTGTGATTACAAATTTATAAAGACAAATGAAGGCAAGAGACAAAAGGAAAATGTACCTAATATCCTGTTGTTTGTGTCGCAATATCAAAATGTGATGCAATAAAATATTTACAGCAGATAAGTAACTCAATCTTTAAAAGATCAATAATAGGCCGGAGGGTCGAGCACGACTTTACGAATGCTGCGTAACGTAAAATCGAATAGTAGACGTTGTCGAGTTTGTATGACGTTTGGAACAGCGCCCGCCCGTGAGCGTATTTGGAACTAAAATTTAGTATGAGGTTTCTCGATCTCGATACGATAACCGTAACGTTACACAGCTTTCGTAAAGTCGTGCTCGACCCTCTGAACGTACAAGAGACTGATGTAGATATAACTTCTGAGCAGCTAGTGATTACAGGATCTCAATTGAAATTATCTTCTCATTAGTTAATTTCTTCTGATACTATTAAAATGCCTTCTTAGTTTATTTCAGTGATCAAAAATAACAAAATAAGGCTCCGTATTACTACGTAAAAAGTTTAACATACCAAAACTCCTTACAAGAACAATGAAAATATTCGCCTGAAAATGACGGGAGACTGAGCAGTTTTCCCCAAATCTACATAAGCCTGGCGAGCACGTCAGGGCCATAATTGCCACTCTAAGTGACAACTTTGCTTTCTTTGCCTTTATAGACGTATCATTTGTCGATGTCGGCGGGGAGCCGCGAGTGCCATTCGCAGTGTTGCCATTACTATGGCAATTTGGGGTAATAAAATAAAATACACAGGGTTTACAGCAGCGACATATCCAGCACAATACAATACAATAACTCTTTATTGAACACCACATAACAGTCAAAACAAGAAATAAGGCACAAAGAAAATACAAGGTAGCAATGGGCGGCCTTATCGCTACAGAGCGATCTCTACCAGGCAACCATAATGGAATAAAGGTAAGAACATATTAAAGCAGGTGGTGCTAATTAAAAAGCACAATTGGTAGTATGAGAATTTTTTCATTGCGTTACAGTTAAAGTTACAGCTGAATAATATAACAGTCGAACCATTTGATTTCTGACCCACCGTAGAACGTTCTCACTTTAGGTTTTTTTTATACGACATGGAAGGTAAACGAGCTAGTGGGTCACCTGATGGTAAGCGATCACCACTGCCCATAGACACCTGCAACTCCCGGGGGGTTCGCAGATACGTTGCCAACCAAGAGAGCTAAGATGAAATGCCTCTTGTGCCCGTAATTACACCTGCTGTCTTACTCTCCACACCGGAACACAACAGTGCAAGCACTGCTGCTTAGCAGTAGGACTAGCGAGTAAGATGGTGGTAATGATTTACCTTGTCAAGCAATGCGATGGCACTATGACATTTTCTACTAAAAGGTTCCACGGTGGGCCACGATTCAGTTGGTTCTATCAAAGCTAGGTAACGTTATGGTCACACCAACCTTCAATGCGCTATATTAGCAACAGTTTTCAAAAGCAAGCATTATCAAGATTTATCAATTTAAACTTTTGCGATTTTCACATATTATCATGATACTCGGGACTTAATCGCGTAAAAAACATATATTTAAAATTGAATTTAAATACCTCGACGTTTCGGACGCGACGTTGCGTCCATGGTCTCGAAGGGATATTAAAATTCAAATTTAAATATATTATAATGTTTTTTACGCGATTAAGTCCCGAGTATCATGATAAAGATATATCAGTCTATCTATCAGACAAGTCGCGCTTTTTAAGCTTTGCTTATTGGCATTGGTTTTAATCTCTACTAGAAATAACACTTAAAAATAATAACGGTGTTTAATTTTATTTATCACCTGTCCTGATCGTGCCTTTAAAATCACGGCAATTTCATTTACGAAACACGGTAAGTGGACATTCCGCGCTGGTAACACTGGCTTACTATAAAACGAAGTCTAACCCGTCGGGGTAAGCTGATATAAATGGGACTGCATACATTTTATCGCACATCTGCTTTTCCGCTCATGTTTATCGGTTTTATGAAGTACTGGGATTTGTGTAAAGAGTAAGTAAGTAAGTAAGTAAACACTTTATTGTACAAAAAATAGGATAAAACACAAGTTACAACAATAACATTTGAGTACAAAGGCGGACTTATCCCTTAGTTTTTAAGAACCGGACGCAAAGTTTTCGATTTTCAGTTATAAGAATTGAGAATAGGAATATTCCCCTTGTATTGTCTCATGAGAGCCGGAGCTCAATTCAGTGCAGACCTATACCTACACAACATACATATATTGCAACTTGGCAACAGCTTGCAAGCAAGTTTCATATTTCACTCCTACGACCAATCTGTTATTGTAGGAGTTTTAAACAAATTTCGCCACCACTTGAATGGTGTTCTTGCTCGGTTGGAATTTTCAGTACATAAACCTCTCACGTAACTAGTGCGGCCATCGTTGTTTTATAAGAGATTTGTCTTATAGAAATCGTTGTTGGAGATCTAGTAACGGGATCTTATTATTAATATTCTACTAATAATAAACGCGAAAGACATAATGAAAACGGGATATTGACAGCGATTACCTTCTAGGTTTGATGAACTCCCGATATTTCGATGCAGTTACATGCATCATGATCACGAGCAAACTGACGAATCGAGGGTCCCGTTTTCATTATGTCTAATGCAATTAACCGTGAATCATTTAAAACTGTTACAAACGCGAAAGTTTGTGATGATGGATAACTTTTGAATTTACTTATTCTTTCACGCAAAACTACAGAGCAAGTTTTGATAAAACTGCATCAGAACAACAAGACCACTTATTCTTCCGGGTAATTACATAGTTCCTGCGGAATAACAATAACTGAATTCTACTCAGGCGAAGTCACAGACAATTTCAGCGTTCTGTATTAAAATAACTTTCCTTAAAATAAACATTTGCTTTCAGTTTTATGGAAGTCACTAACAGAACTTGTAACATTTTCCACGAAGTTTTCGCATATCGAATGCCAGCTATTGTAAGAGTACCTATTATCGTAAACGGACAACAATTCGAGGTTCGTTATGATTTAATTATGTCCATGCGGGAAATAGGACCTTGTGCGAGGTCCGTCCAGATCTCTACCACCATCTTACTCGCTAATCCTGCCGCTAAGCAGCAGTGCTTGCACTGTTGTGTTCCCGTGTGGAGAATAAGACAACCGGTGTAATTACGGGCACAAGAGGCATTTCATCTTAGCTCTTCAGGTTGGCAACGCATCTGCAAACCTTTTGGGGTTGCGGATGTCTATGGGCAGTGGTGATCACTTATCATCAGGTGACTCACTTGCTCGTTTGCCTTCCTCGTCGTATAAAAAACAATGACCCGTAATCACTTTATACTAGACTTTCCCTTTCGTAGTACCTCTATTTTCATTGGCTAACCTTTTTAAGAGCTTTGAACGATCACCACGCTGTTATCAAATTACACTTTTCGGTTAATTCTCAATGCATGAGTGTTAGCCCGGGGGTCAGGGAGGCGGAAATAAGTACACGAGCGTTCTGTTGCAATTCCTCTATTCGACTAAATGCATGGCGCTTGGCGCAGCCAGCGCGAAACCTATCTCCTAACACATATATAGCTACAACAATGAGCTTTAGCTCAACTTAATTGTGTGCACAAGTTACGGTCAGCTGACCAAGTTTTGTAGTAGGGTTAACTAGAACCATTATATGACACGCTTAATTCCGTGATATCAATTAGAATGGTATTTGGCTCATGCATAGCTTCACAGGAAGCTTTAAACATCACTGAATTAAGCGTGTCATACGTAATAGCCAAACTACGAGTAACATTAGGTACCTACAAGTATTTTTATCCGTTGTCTAGTACACGTAGTACAGGCTTTGCCTAGTTTGGGACTAGGTTAATTGGTGTCAATTGTCCCATCATATTTTTTTATTTTTTTATTTATTAATTGCACAGTACATAAAATTAACTTAAGTTAATCTGGGTACTACCCTGTAAGAGCGTAGCAATATAATTATACATAAGTATTATACCTTTACTGGTAATAATTAAAATCTAAACAAACTAACTCTGCCTAATTAGTAACACATCAGCTATTAGTTAGATAATTAGTTACTTACTTATACTTTTTTCATTTCACATTTATTTAACTTTTTGGGCAGTAAGAAGTATGGACCTGATATGACTAAGTAGTTATTTTGCAGTCAAAGAGATTTTTTTATACGACAAGGAAGGCAACCGAGTAAGTGGGTTACTTGATGGTAAGTGATCACCACTGCCCAATAGACACCCACAACCCCGGGGGTGGGTAGAGAGCTAAGATAAATTGCCTCTTGTGCTCGTAGTTACACCGACTGTCTTACTCTCCACTCCGGAACACAACAGTGCAAGCACTGCTGCTTAGCGGTAGGATTAGAGAGTAAGATGATGCTGTAGCGATCCGGACGGACCTCGCACCAGGTCCTGCCACCCGCATACACACACGAGATGCTTTATTCGAAACATTAGACCGAGACATGACATTGTTTCTGTGTTGTAACTTCGTATAAAAATGTGTAGGTATCATGTACCTAGACTTGCTCAATATAAGATTAAAGGACCAAGAGTAAAAACTATAGATAGGCGAATGAGGACATTAGTCCGTTCGACAAAAGCTCCTGCTTAACATACAGTAACCAACAGTCCTTAATTAATTATTTTGAAAAGGTTTGCTACTAAGGATAAGCCAAAAATACAAATAAAATAAAAAACTCACCACAGTTTACGAGGACAAAAGAGTGACTTTATCTCCATTTTACGATTTTTGAAAAAATAAAAATACCCCACGCTTACTCCCTCAATTTGGCGGTATAACGTAAGAAATAGGTCATAGCGATGGGCGAGTCGAGTTGTCCGATTCGAATCATTCGAATCAGACGCTAAGCGAGTTGATTCGAATCAAGTTCCTTCGCAACTCGAATCAACTCGACTTGCCGGCTCCACTCAGCGGTTCGAATCGCGCAACCGCAACGCGCACCCAATTCAATCGACTCGGCTTGATTCGAATGCGACTTATGCGAGTCGCCAACTCGGTGACTCGTATACGAATACGGGCCGAGCCATGCCAACTCGAACTCGACTAGACTCGCCGACTCGCGGACTGGGCGAACGCGATCCGGTTGATCCGAGTCGAGTCAACTCGTATTCGAATCAACGTTCCGAATCAACTCGAGTTATCCGAGTTGGAAAAGGGTCGACTCATAACATCGCTATAGGTCAAGCCATAAAAAACGTAAATTAGAAAATATTTGTGATACACTCCTAGACGCGGCCATTTATGTAGATCGGGTGAGAGAAGAAAGAAAGATCATATATGTATATACAGGATGATCAATTCAAATGGGTCAGTGGGGAGAAGTCAGAACTTAAGAGATAAGGAAATTTGTTTTTAGAAACCATGGCGTCGATTTTAGATTGAATAAAAATATTAACTTATCTGAGCTCACTTGAACCGATCACCGCTTAAAATGCTTCATTTAACTATCAATCGATCCATCAATCACAAATATTTTAAAAAATTTAAGCACGATAACATATCCAGTTATGAAAATAATAAGCCACGACTTATGTTCTAACCTCGGTACAATAAAAACCATACTATTTTTGTTTTGGAATTGCCTCATTTTTCTAAGTTGATAGGGTTTTTACGAGCGATTGCCTCAATTGCAGATTATCTTCTGAGTGGAAAATTTCTTGTATCTCTACGAGTATTATTTTATACTATCAAGTAGCAAAGTGCTTTATCAGATTTGTAAGTGTTTATTTTTGTTTCAGAACTTAATGGTCATAATGACAATGACATAAACTTACCTCGGAACCGCCATTTCCAAAAAAAAACGCGCGAATTAAAACCGTTTAAGTTGTGGTAAAAAGTCTTACTGTGTTGGAAAGCACAATCATTAACCGACTTCAAAAAAGGAGGAGGTTCTACGTTCCACTGTATGTTTTTTTTTTTTTATGTATGTACATCTATTACTCCGTTAATTGTAGACCGATTTTCAAAAATCTTTTTTTATTCGAAAGGGTATACTCCTAAGGTGGTCCCGTTGTCACCAAGTCATGATCTGATGATGGGATCCCAGGGAAATCGAGGGCAAACCTCAAATTTTACAGGCACGTCTCATGTGTTTCATATATTTTCTAAGGCTATTCAAGTATTTGCGTCCGGTAGTCATCATCTCATGTTGATGAGCTGATAATGGAAGGTACAACTCCTTAGCGGTTAGGAGTTGGAGGATAATTTTGAAAATGTTAAATCAACGTAAAATTGTGAAATAAAAACCTTTTAACAAAAAAGTAAAACTGCCTTCAAAAAAAAGCCTTAGAAAAAAACGTAAAGCAATCCTCTAAAATAATGATAAATAAATAAAGTCGGTGCTTCATTCAAAGAATATTCCGCTCGCACCGCACCGACTTCATATTTCTGCTGCTTAGTGCTAGGCCATAAAATTTTAGGCTTTAGTTTCTGTTGTCTGAAATAAACGCATTTTATTTTATTTTATTTATTTATCATTATTTTAGAGGATTATTTCACGTTTTTTTTCTAAGGCTTTTTTTTAAGGCGGTTTTTTTAGCTAAGTACATTAAAAAACCGGACACGTGCGAGCCGTAGAAAGTTTTTAACGCTTTTATCCAGTGTTTTAGGAAGTCCAGTGTTAGCAGAGCCCTGCCGCTAAGCAAAATGTACGCAGTGTGGGGTCATCTTATATTGGTCTTTGAAATCTACAGAAAGACATGAAAATTTAAGATTTTGAGAATTTTCTGAGTGGTTGTGCTATAAGAGCTACCTTCATACTAAATTTCAAGTTTCTAGGACAACTGGAAGTACCCTTTAGGTTTTCAGGGTACGCCAATTTGTATGGAAACAGCCTTTTTAATGACTGTATCTTTTGATTGCGTTGACTTAAGAGGGTTGATTTTTTCACAGCTTCAAGGAACCGCAGTGTTTGATCAGGCGGGCGGGCAGGCAGGCAGGCAGGCAGGCAGGCAGACAGACAGACATACAGACAGACAGACAGACAGACAGACGGACAACAAAGTGATCCTGTAAGGGTTCCGTTTTTTCAGTTTGAGGTACGGAACCCTAAAAATGTATTATTCTATTAAAAAAATTCAATCCATTAGCTAATGCTAATAATCGCCAATTATTTTGCTTAAGGTTTCTTTACATTTTACGACGAGGCATCTGGTTGTTAACTATTACAGTTAGTTACTGAGGGTCGAGCATGACTTTACGAATGCTGCGTCTCGTAAAATCGAATAGTAAACGTTGTCGAGTTTGTATGACGTTTGGAACAGCGCCCGCCCGTGAGCGTATTTTGAACTAAAATTTTGTATGAGGTTTCTCGATCTCGATACGATAACCGTAACGTTACGCAGCATTCGTAAAGTCATGCTCGACCCTCTGAACCACCTGTATAACCAACCCACTACATAATGTCACTGGGTTCTCGATAGGCGTGACTGCTTTTAACATGTAACTACCGTGAGACTCAATCATAGTGATTTAAACGTTAGTGATCACTCACGTTTGTAAGTCGGGTTTAGCCCGACATGTTTCGAACTAATTCGTAGACCTTGTTTCGAACTAATTTGTAGTGAGTTGAGTGTGCGTCTCGCTGCCGCTATGTCGTGTGCTCCCAGAGGAAGGACTACGAAATAGTCCTAAACATGTCTCAACATGAATCGAGATCGAGAAACCTCAAACTAAATTTTAGTTCCAAATACGCTCACGGGCGGGCGCTGTTCCAAACGTCATACAAACTCGACGACGTTTACTATTCGATTTTACGTGACGCAGGATTCGAAAAGTCGTGCTCGACCCTCTGAGTGATCCGTTTATTACACTATAGGTCTCTGCCTTTAGAAAACGGTCAGGGAGAAAGACTCCATTCTATACCACAAGCGTTCTTAATAGTGTAATGCAATAAACTTGTTGTGATATGCGTTATTTTATTGGAAGGACGTCTAATGCTCCGCTGCATACGGCAGCTCGATCTGAATAATGCATTCGTGCTGTCGTGTCACAAAGTACTTATACGGGAGTTGCCAGTAGCTTATCTTTGCAGTGTTTTTTTTTCTGTCACTTTTCTAGAGGCTTTTTTTTGTCTTCGTATTTAGGTTTAGTTTAAAGAGGGATCCTGTTCAACGTCTATGATCACTTCTTTTAATTGTTTTTTGTTATACTCTTGTTATTTGTGTACGTTGAACAAACATTTTTCTTTCTTTCTTTCAAAGAGGCAACTCACTGGTTTAATACATACTATTACTTACCTACTCTAGTCTTGAAGAGACATAGATTAGACGATAGACTAGACGATGGTAGCAAATCCCGTACCTTTTCAGTTCGTATTAGAAAAGACGAAGCGAACCGTTTGGTGCGAGCTCGTGGAATACTAATAACATAATCGGTCAAGATGCTCATCACCGTCACAATATTTCACCATCATCCTTACTTAAAAGTATGACTTTTTTAAATGCAGTTTCCTCCAGTCCATTCTTTCCAATGCTAGTTCTTTCACCTCTTGATATGACACATAGTCTATCTTCTTTTTTATTTGATTCAAATACAAATACTCTATGTCCTCGGCCTTTCGTTGCCAACTCTATCCAACTTCATCTCATCTCACGGTCCAACCAATCCCCTGCAGTCTTCGCCGTCATCACATCTCGTACGCCTTCAATCTCTCCCTTAACCATTGTCATTTTGTTATGACCAAAATGGGGGGTGGTGTGTCTCACGTCCGTAGATGGAACCTTAAAATACTCTACACGTGCCCCCTGGGTGGTGCCAATCGAGACATAACGCCGAGCATCGGGCGGCGGTAAATAGCCCGAAACCCTCTGGTCTGATAGAGGCGGCCCCACGAGCCGTTAGGGTGGAAATACCCTCAAAAAGTGTGAAACTCGCCAAGACGTGTGGCCTACGCGGCGGGTATCGGGCTAGTACCTCCAATGGAAAGCTCCACTTATATACGGCCCCTAGTCCCCAGCAGACCCGCTATCCCGGGCCACGGCAGCGGCTGCGGTAACGGCGGGTTAAGGGGTGCGAAGAATCCCTGGGTAAGACCCGGCTGCCAAACCAAACTGAACTTAGCAACATACAATACAAGGACTTTGAGGACGCAGGCAAAACTTGAAGAACTCGAATCCGAGCTAGAGCGAATTAAGTGGGACGTGATTGGCATTTCCGAAGTGCGACGACAGGGGGAACACGCGACGCGACTTAAATCAGGTGACTTGTTTTACCACAGGGGAGCGGAGAACAGCTCGTATGGCTGCGTGGGATTTATGGTAAGAAAAGACCTCATATCAAACATTCGAGAGTTGGCGAGCATTTCCCCACGAGTGGCATATATGGTTCTCCAAATTAGTAAAAAATACTCTCTAAAGATAATCCAGGTTTATGCCCCAATGGGCTCCCATGGCGATGATGAAGTGGAAGCCTTTTATGAAGACATCTCCTCGGCCATGAACAAAGGACAACGATCACACTTCCAAGTCATTTTGGGTGACCTGAATGCGAAGATAGGCACAAATCGCGAGCATGAAACCTGTGTGGGGCCTCATGGCAGCAAAGACAGGAGCACACGTGGACAAATGCTTGTGAATTATCTGGAAGCTAACAACTTATATGCGATGAACTCGTTCTTTGAAAAGAAACCTAAGCGCAAATGGACCTGGGCAAGCCCGGACGGAAAAATGAAGAACGAGACAGACTACATCATTACAAATAACAAGCATATAGTTACGGACGTAACGGTACTTACAACATTCCAGACAGGCAGTGACCACAGACTTGTGCGAGGGAAGATTATGTTAAATACGAGACTGGAAAGAGCGAAACTGATGAAAAAAGCGCTGGGAAAGCTCCATATACCGGAAGGGGTTGACAAAAGATTCGAAAGCTCACTGAAGGAATCTCTACAGCGCTCAGCGGTTGACCACTTTGAATGTAGTCTCGAAACCAAATACAGGCGTTTTATCAACACTGTCAAAGAACATGCGGTCAACCACTTTCGAAGAACTACCAAAACTAAGTCACGGGTCTCTGATGAAGTAGCAGCCCTGGTGGAGGAGTGCAGAGGGGTAGCAACTAAAGACTTCAACTGTGATGCCCACAGACACTTGAACAAACAAATTAATAAAACCTTAAAACGTGACATACGACAAAAGAACACACAGCAAATCCAGGAACTCATAGAGAGGAATAAGGGGTTAAAGTCTTCCAACGGGCAAGCGGCGGACATCAACTCAACACTCTGACAAATCCACATGGTATAGCAACGAGCAACATCCAAGAGATCAAAGAAATTACCGAGGATTTCTATACAAAACAATACGCGTCAGGGATGCCTGAGCCCTCCCATGTTCATCCACGTGACAAACGCGCGCCCCTTGGCCGCCATTACACTGAGGACATTCTCGAATTCAGCACTTACGAAGTCAAACAAGCACTGAAACAGCTTAAAAAGAACAAAGCACCGGGAGAGGACGAAATATCTGTGGAACTGCTGAAGGCTGGAGGAAATGCTGTTGCAAAGGAACTGCGCCTGCTGTTCAATGAGGTTTTGTTTACGGGAGAAGTACCAGAAGATTGGACAAAAAGTTTGGTCGTTCTCTTTCATAAAAAAGGCGATAAGAACCTACTTAAAAACTTTCGACCAATATCGCTGCTCAGCCAGGTGTATAAAGTGTTCTCTAGAGTCCTGACAACACGATTGGCGCAGCTTTTAGATGAACACCAACCAGCGGAACAAGCGGGGTTCAGAAAGGGATTCGGAACCACCGATCATATTTTCACACTTCGGCAAATTAAACAAAAGGCGGAGGAGTACAACAGGCCTTTGTATCTAGCCTTTGTAGATTATGAGAAGGCGTTCGATTCCGTAGAACACTGGGCCGTAACTCAATCTCTAAAGCGCTGCCACATAGATGAACGCTACATAAACATTCTCAGCAGTTTGTACAGATCAGCCACCATGACGGTCCAGTTGCAGGAGAACTCAGACCCTATACCCATAAAGAGAGGAGTTCGTCAAGGAGATGTAATATCACCAAAATTGTTTACCAACGCCCTTGAAGACGTATTCAAAACTACGGACTGGCATGGGAGAGGCATAAATGTTGACGGTGTATATCTAAACCACCTGCGCTACGCCGATGACATCGTCATCATTTCGGAGAACACTCAGGACCTGCAACTGATGCTCCAAGAATTGCATGACGCATCTCTAAGGATTGGGTTGAAAATGAACATGGATAAAACGAATGTTATGGCCAAAGACACTTTATCCCGTGGCCCAGTCACGCTGAATACCCAATCTTTGGAGCAAGTGGATGAGTATGTGTACTTGGGGCAAAAGATTGTCCTCAGACCAGACGCGATGATGTCAGAAATTGGGCGAAGAGTACAGCTGGGCTGGGCTGCTTTTGGCAAGCTGCGCGGTGTTTTCCAGTCTAAGATACCCCAGTCACTGAAGACCAAGGTGTATAACCAGTGCGTGCTACCTGCCATGACATATGGGTGTGAAACATGGCCACTCACAGTGCAGCTAATCAACAAGCTCAAAATTGCACAAAGGGCCATGGAACGCATTATGCTCGGAATATCCCTTCGCGACAAAGTCCGGAACGAGACCATTCGCAGGCGCACCAAAGTGATGGATGTTGGCCATCGCGTTGCCAAATTAAAATGGGCCTGGGCAGGACATATGTGTCGCCGAAACGACGGGAGATGGAGCAAGCGGGTCTGGGAATGGCGTCCACGCTCAAAGCGAGGAGTCGGCAGACCCCCAGCAAGGTGGTCGGATGACATCAGCTCGACCCGATCTGGGCGAGATCCACAGCAAACCGGGCCGAGTGGAGGAAAATTGGAGAGGCGTTTGCCCAACGGTGGGTGCAAATGCGCTGAAGAAGAAGAAGAAGAAAATGATCAGTACCTGTCATATTTTTACCTGGCTGCCGAAAGAGGGTTTTTAGCAGCGGGAAAAGCGCGCGGTCGCGTCTCCTGTATAAGTGCTGTGTGTTGTCGAGACGGCATAGGTAGATGGATGGTATCCTGGAACAGTAATGCAATAAGTGGTGTTCCATCGCATATATAAAATACAGAGGTAAAATATATTGCATTCTCGTCTCGTGCACTTTTGGATAATGAGAGGATTGCTGGTTTTCTGATTGTGTAGGTACTTGTATGCTGATTTTTACTTCAGCCCGTATATACGCTCACTGAGCACAAGTTTCAGACCAAGCGGCCTGTATTGTATGTACTTTATATTTATATATAATACATATAACTTACTCCCCGCGGCTTTGCCCCGAAAAAAAATGAGCTATCCCGTGGGAATTTCGAAAAATCTTTTCTTAGTGCACCTCTAGGATACTCAAGGTATATGTTTGGTATGTGTGTGCCAAATTTCAAGTCTCTAGATCCAGTAGTTTAGGCTGTGCGTTGTCTGTCAGTCAGTCAATCAGTCAGTCACGGTACTGTTTTATAGGTATAGAGATAGTGTACATATTGCAAGGTGCAGGATGTTTTTTGCGTCGGAAAGAAACGTAATGCCCTCGCCTTTTATGACGTCCCGTAACCGGCGTCTGCGTCATCTGGAATCATTCCCGACTCATTGCACTTAACAACACTGTGAACTACACTCTGACATAAAGATTTAATCTGCCTGAAAATAACATGGTTTTTAAGGTTGTGCAGATGAAGCCCAAATTGTAACTCCAACAGTAACAGCTTAACATACCCTAGCCTTGAAGAGATCCAGATTGTGTCGGTCCGAAAACAAAGACAATGGGAGCGAATTCCATTTCTTGGCATTTCATATTACCGAAAACGATTGTCGTTTCGTGCGAGCCAGTGGAACGTCGCTTCCCCACCTGGACGAGATGCTTAAATAATAAATAAATATCATGGGACAATTGACACCAATTGACCGCTTAGGTCATACTAATTACTAACTAATTGGGACTACACAAACTAGGCAAAACCAAAGCTATGGGTACTAGACAACGGATAAACACTTACTTATTATACATTATTAAACATCTAAGACCTGAGAACAAACACATTCGTATTTATCACACAAACATTTTCCCCGACCGGGGATTAAACCCGGGACCTCAAACTTCATAGTCAGGGTCTCTAACCACTAGGCTACCCGGTCGTCAATTACTAATTATTTAATTCCATTTTCTTCTCTTTCTTCGAGGTCTGTAATCTTGTAGAAAAAATATTGAATATCATCAACAAAAACGGAATTAAGACCTCAAATTCGTCCTATTTATACCGGAAGGTTGTTGCGTTCCAAAATAACTTTGGAAGAAAGAGTCCGGGGGAAATCAGGAAGAGTTTGCATTGTTAATTAAAATCCCTTTGTTATCGAGGCACTGTGACAAATCCCCTTTGATTGTGGACCTGTTGTTATTAATTAGAAATGATTTCGGTATCGCCCTCGGGATAGCGACATTACGATTATTAAGGTCTGCTATTCAAGCAGCCATAGAATAAGGTAATTGGATTACGTTTCCACTAGAAATTAGGGAAATTGTTTTGGTAACATTTTAAATTTGTCGATGATTGGATGACTGTAAAAAAAATCTGTTGGGTTGGAGACCGACTTTGATGGTTCAAGGTTCCATCTGTGGCCCGAACACGGATGTTCGAATTCTACGTAACGTAATCGAGTAGTTAACGTTATCGTATCGCTATCGAGAAAATTCATAGACAATTTTGGTACCAAATACGCGCACGGGGGCGCTGTTCTAAACGTCATAGGTACAAATTTTCTCGATAACGTTACTACTCGATTACGTTACAATATGGGATTCAAACATTCGTGCTCGGGCCTCTGAGAGGTAAGTATGTATGTAGGAAGACATCATCATAGTCCAAATCAAAGATTATGTTTCGAATTTTACCACAACGATTGAATTGGTAAGGTGGTTTAACAGATATGTTTGTTAACTTTGATCGTAATTTTATTATTCAAAGGATTATTATGAAAACGATAACAATTTGACGAAAACTTACAGATATTGATCAAAAATAAAATACCGATATCACGGTGATTTTCTTTATCATTATAACAAGATGTAAAGTTAGTTAGTACTTAGATTCTTAAGTATGCCATTATCCATAAACGTCACTCAAGCCTCCATCAGTTGAAGTAGGTTTTGTCTTCTTCTTACTAACGGAAATGTCGTGTGACAAAAAAGGACAAACGGACTTTAACGTAATTTTAGTTAAAATAAATTTATGAATAATAGGGTTATTCTTTTTTACGTTCTTAACTACAAAAGCTCAAACAGCCACTTCCACATTTTATTCAATATTGTATGAATATTTGTATGAGCCAACGGTAATGTTGCCTTTCTTACAGCCATTAGATCGGCTCAGCACGATTGCGTTCCTAAGCTGAGGAATTCCGTGATTTATTACTTAAGTAATAACACTTAACGAAGCCTATTACGACTACGATACTGAGCCCCGAGCACAAGTATTCGAATCCTATGTAACGTAATCGAGTACTAACGTTATCGAGAAAATTTGTATGACCTTTGAAACAGCGCCGCCCGTGAGCGTATTTGGTATTAAAATTATATAATGAAGTTTCTCGATGACGAAACGATAACGACTATTAAGATACCAAATTTCAAGTTTCTAGGACAACTGGAAGTACCCTTTAGGTTTTTGGATTTCGGAAATTTGTATGGAAATAGCCTTTGTAATGACTGTATCTTTTGATTGTGTTGACTAGAATGTTGATTGACAGACAGGCAGACAGGCAGGTAGGCAGGCACTCAGGCAGGCAGGCAGGCAGACAGACGGACCACAAAGTGATCCTATAAGGGTTCCGTTTTTTCCTTTTGGAGTACGGAACCCTAAAAAACCTGAAAATGCTAAACCCGAACCCGGGTCATCGACATTCCGTGTCGCGTGGCACACCCTTACACCAAGATTAGCATCTAATCTTGCTAATCTTCGTGTAAGAGTATGGCGCGCGTATTCATGTTTCAGTGAGTATTTTAAAAGTATCACGGGAAAACCCGTAGAACTAAAGTTACCGACATAGCCCGAAGAATTGCGAAACTTAAGAGGCAGTGGGCGGGGCACATTGCTCGAAGAACTGACGGCCGATGGGGTTGGAAGGTTCTCGAATGGCGTCCACGGACCGGGAGACGAGCTGTTGGTAGGCCTCCAACAAGATGGAGCGACGACCTAGTAAGGATTACGGGACCGCGGTGGATGCAGAAAGCACAAGACCGGTCTGAGTGGAGAGCCTTGGGGGAGGCCTATGTCCAGCAGTGGACGTCTTTCGGCTGACATGATGATGATGATGATGACGGGAAAACCGTAAAAATAAAAAAATGGGGGATAAAATACTAAAAGATACTTCAATTGAGGTCACGGAGAGAAAACATAATTTACCCGTAAATTAGATAACTTTTTATGCATAAGTGGGTTACTTATTCGGGTAAACGCGTTGGAAAACTCGGTGTAAAGACCTTCCTGGAGCCCAGATCTGAGGGTCGAGCACGACTTTTCGAAACTTGGCCGGTTTTTTTAATATTCCTATGCGTGAGCGACATCATAAACATACTCCACAAACATAAGTTCAAATCAAATCTGTTGAGTTCACAGTCCGATGCAAATCGAATCAGCCTTACCAAGTGGATAAAACTGCCCCCGGCGAGGAACGTCGGCGCCAGCTGAGCCTTCTTGAACCAGTTTATCACATTATGCAATTGGATTTTTTGCTGTAGGCAGTGGTTTTACATACGGCCTTCCAGGCAGAGGGTCGTGGGTTCGTTCCGAATTTTATGGTTTCAGTGAAGGAAAACCTGCACGCTCTTGCGAAGGTGTGTGAAGTATTTAAACTTTCGCGATTTTCACACATTATCATGACACTCGGGACATAACCACGTCAAAATTATGTATTATTTAAATACCTCGACGTTTCGGACGCCATGTTGCATCTATGGCCTCGAAGGGACTTGAGGTATTTAAATAAGACATATTTTTATGTGCCTAAGTCCCGAGTTTTATGATAAAGTGTGTGAAGTTCCCAATCCACACTGGGCCAACTATAACCCAAGCCATCTCATCTCTCTCTCAAGCCCAACAGTGGAATGTAAAATGGACTGATGATAATCACGATGACCAAAGAAATTTTGAACGTTTAAAGCAATTTACGTTGTCTAATAGAGCAGTTTTCCATCGAGGATACAACCAATAAAATTTCATGTCCGACCCATGACCGAATTATCATAATTATTAGCAGTGAACGGTAATCAGCTTATTTTAAATCTATAGGGAGCGGATGTCGTAATAAAGGTCCTGTCAGATGGCTATCACATACATAATATATTATCGATGAATAAATTGTGGGACTCTGGCTTAAAATGGACAGATAACGCTATCTTTATTTAGAAATTCATGTGAAATACTGCTTTGATACGTTAGGGCCAAATGAAAAAATTCGGTCTGGATTAGAATAGTATATACATACATACAGTCACGCCTGTTTCCCGGAGGGGTAGGCAGAGACCACGGACTTCCACTTGCTACGATCCAGACATACAACCTTTGCTTCCCTTAATCTCATAACATTCTTAGAATAGTCTCCGTTGATATAACCTAACCAACATGGAAAACTTGAAAACCCCCCGACATTGTCATAATTTCAAAACCGGGTGAACCGATTTTAAGGCAAGGCCACTAGACACATCCATCAGACAAGGCCAATAGTCTAGTGACTAGACGTAGCTAATTAAGTATTAGGTGTGAATGGGAAATGGCAGAATTTCATTGTATCGCATTTAACGCACGAGGCGTATAAGCCGTAGGTCGGTTTTGTATAAAACGTGCACTCTGTACGCCGCAGCGAGATTCTGCTCAAAGGCCGCGACGCACGCTACGCATGTTGCATGTTTGGAGAATGGTCCGCTCGGTTCGAGTGGCTGAGGCAAAAGAGACCGTTGCTTGTATCTAATGTCTTTAAGTAACGAACGAGCGACTCGCACCAGCTCGACCAATCAGAGACCTGGCTTTCGCTGGAAGCCAGGTCAGTGTGGCCACTATACAAATAGTCAATGACTAGTATTTCTGCCTGGGAGAATGATGCGTGGCGCTTTATTTCGCCACACATGCAAGCCGGCTAGGCTTGAGTCGGTCAGGAACTAAGAACTGTTAGGAATGAATTCCCGTCGCGGACCGAAAGGAACTAAATCCTTTCGCACGATTTGAATCGGTCTTCGCTCCTTTAGTTCAGTAGGTAGAGGAGTGGAGTGGATGAATCGCTTGAGCGGAACGGCGCGAGGGAGAGTGACCGAAACCGAGGAGCAAGATAAATAGCGCTCGTTCAAAGTGTCTCTAGAGCAAGTGGGAGTGAGATGGACAACTATCATTCCGTTCCGTGTCCTTCACAGATCAAAACAGTTCCAACTCGTTCCCTGAACTACATGAACTAAAGGAACTTAAAGTCCGAACTAGTTCCTTTCACCGATTGAACGAGATCGGAGCGCTCCCTTTAAAGACCGAGCAGGCACAACTCTAAAGCCGGCTCACGTCATCTTCGTTTGTGTATGGCAGTGGACTTTCACTGACAAAGGTTAAATGTGTAGCTACTTTTGACTCCAAGAATCGAGTTTAACTCTTCCAAATACATTTCGTTCCAACTGGACAAAGCAGGTGCACTTTACGAAGCTTCCTTCGAACATCGGCTTGCTGAAGATTTCAGCTCCCGAAATTGAATTACATTTTGTGCGCTCTGTCCCACTTGCTCTGGTGTTAAGAAACTATTGAGTGAAAGAGACAGAATGAACCCGGCTCCCAATAGGGAACTTGCAAGGTATTTAAACTTTGGATATTGCAAAATACCTAAAAACATAAAAAAATTATACAGGGCTTTGAAAGGGTAACTGAGCCTTCAAAAAACACAATGAAATAATACTTAAGTCCTGGTCAAATTAAAGCCCGACCATTATTATGTGAGGTTTATGTCATGAGGACGGTATTTTTGTGATTAATGTAGGTATAGTAACCCTGAAAATGACATAAACTGACGTGAGCCTCAATTCTGGTGGTCATCGAGATCTATCTTGATTTTGATATTCCATAGATTAACATTCGACTTCAATAGAATGTTGCACTTACCATGTAGCTTTAGTGCCGTTATAATGTTACCTAAATTTTTTTTAACAAATTTTCCCTTCTGTTTATCATACATATCAGTTTAATTTTGTCATAATTTTGCAAAACACTTACTTACCTATGACTTTTGCACGTTTTCTTTCAGCGAAAGACTTCTAGACGTTATGATTTTTGAGTAAATCTTGAGTAAATAATTATTTTTTATGTCCTCAGTAATGTTTGACCATCCAAACAAATTACATTTGACACAAGTGATACCAGTCTCATAAATTACCTAGACGACCGGATAGCCTAGTGGTTAGAGACCCTGACTATGAAGCTTGATGTCCGGGTTCAAATCCCGGTCGGGGCAGATGTTTGTATGATGAATATGAATGTTTGTTCTCGGGTCTTGGATGTTTAATATGTATATAAGTATGTATTTATCTATATAAGTATGTTTATCCGTTGTCTAGCACCCATAGTACAGGCTTTGCCTAGTTTGGGACTAGATCAATTGGTGTCAAATTGTCCCATGGTATTTATTTTATTTATTATTAGTTCCATGAAAATTCCGCAACATGGCCCCACCTCGCGAATAAATAGTGAGCCTTTAGTACCTACATTGTCTTACTAACAAAATTTGCCACGTGACGTTTTGAGCCCTTTACACATATCATAGTCGCAAAGAAGCTTTCTATTAAATTACTTAGAGCACGTTGATTTTCAACTGCGATTAATGTACACAGCAAAAGATAATTCCCCTTATGAAAACACGTGTTAAGTTACTTTTACTTAAATATTATTTGACATAAATACCTTCCCCGAACGTAGACAAAGTATTATTTCATTATTGTCTATATTTTGCTGCCTACAATAACACATTCAGACAACTTTGGAAATCCTTTTCTTGACAGTTTTATTTGGTTAAAATTTTGTAACTTTATGACACTATGTACGAACTGTTGCATTGAGTTCAAGGGCATTGTATGTGCATTAGACCTGATGACAATACCTACCTTCACCAAAAAAGAGCGTACTGAAAATTAATGTTTCCAACAAGAAACTTATTACGTACAAATAATCTTATGCATGTTCCTTATCCCAACTGTCGGAGTCCAAGCCGTATTTTCCTGTATTTATCTCACAAGCGACAGAGTCCACTGGACATGTTTTATTGAATTTTATTTAGCTTATCCGTCTGTGACGGGTTTACAACCTAGAATCGAATTTAAATGCCATTCTGAAACATTTTCTTGGTTTACTTGGCTATTTATTCAGTTATATAAATACGAGTTATAATCAATGATTATTCAGTTTTCGACCTCTAATTTTCCTGTTCGAATTCTTGTCGTATAAATTTGAATAATTCTTGTGTTCCAAAAATTTTCAGCTGTTCATTTCCCATAACCCTATCGTGTGAGGTAAATTCGTAGATGTCCGCCAGATAATTTCACTGGCCCAATTCTAAAGCATTTTATGCGGACGTCGCTGATATAATTACGTATAATATATGTATATATACATACGTATATGGGTGGTGAAATGGTCTCTAAACTGTCATACAATCAAAAACTTGGAAAAAGAAAACCTTTTTTCATTTAGTAAGCCGGTCAAATAATAGTAGATTAATGCCCAGGCATAGGAAGTGAGCAATTGCTATTCCAGCCGTGGCAGGTATATATTTTTTCTAAAACATTAAGAGGAAATAAGGAATTTTAATTATTAATTAACTCATATAATACAGCGAATCAAAACTGCCATTGTAGTTACTATAATTGTGGCAGTGTCTTGAATATTATTCGTTGCAAACATTACAATATCTGAGTCATTATTAAATAATAATAATAAATAATAAATATCACGGGACAATTTGACACCAATTGACCTAGTCCCAAACTAGGCAAAGCCTGTACTATGGGTACTAGACAACGGATAAACATACTTATATAGATAAATACATACTATTAAAATTTAATGGTTACCTAATAAAAGCAATTTACAATGACATTAAATCTAAGCTTAAACTAAATAAACTACAACTTAAAACTAAATTAAATCTAAATAAGGCCCCCGTGGCATAGTGCCCAAAAGGCTGGCAGCGTTGCCTCGCTGAATAGCGATGCTGATTATTTGAGAGAGAAAACTGCCAGCCCTTTGGTCACAAGTTGCATCAACTAAGCGCTTTTGTAACTCAGAATACATACTTATATACATATTAAACATCCAAGACCCGAGAACAAACATTCATATTCATCATACAAACATCTGCCCCGACCGGGATTTGAACCCGGGACCTCAAGCTTCATAGTCAGGGTCTCTAACCACTAGGCTATTCGGTCGTCATATATTTTATTTAATTAAATAATCACTATCTAACTAAATTCGTTAATTTCCTTACCCCTATTTTATAATAGTTTCACGACTAAAAATTTTCCATTGAAATTTAAGCAGTACACTGTTTGCCTTAATTAATAGTCCTCTTATTTTCACCATGGTGGACACCAATACAATAAATGATCACGATTTTGTTACTAAAAACTATTAATATCATTTAAAAAATAACTTTATATAAATCGAAACTTTTTGCTTTATTGTTATTTACATATTCCCGCCGTTTTTTTTTATTAAAAAAAAATGTATTTTTCTTTTTAATACTACCAAGCTATTTAAGACATTGATAAGAATGTTAAATTTTGAATGGAAAGCCTGCATTCAGCCACCGATTTGGCTGAATGAGATATGTCACTCAATGTTTCCATGGTCTATTTTACTTTTTAAAAAGTTAAAAACAAGTGAAAAACAGTCCAGCAATCCGATTTATGGACAGGTAATCGAGCCAGCAATGAAATGCGGCCGACAACACGGCCCTTCGTGTTCTGTTACTTCGAGTAAAATGACAACATTTCCGACAATGTTTGAGAAAAATAATGAAAAAATATTACCTAAGAAAGTTCCGTGTGTTTAAAATTGCAATTCAACCCCATCGTGCACAATATAAAGCACAACTTCAAACAATTTTACCGACACTAATAATACTAACTTATACAGTTGTTGAGCATTTACATTAGAATTCGGGTTTTAGAAATACTTCGCCTGTCAATGGAGCTTCTTATGTCAAAGAAAGAGATGTCAATACGAATTCATCCGAACCCGAATCCTGTTCAAAGTGCTCACGGGCTGTACTTATTTATTTATTTCATTTCAAAGAGCCAAATAGCTTAGCATCTTGGCTCTCAGCAAGTACAGTCACCAGCAGACGTAGCTAAGTAATCGGAGCGGTCACAATAATGTGCACAAGCACGTATATATGTCAAATAATAATACGTAGAGCCACGCTAAGTTTAAACCCGTAGACAGCTTTTGGTTCAGGCAGGACAAATTAACCACCTTTTGGTCCAGGGGGGGGGCAAATCAAAGTTCCTTAACCCGGGATAGTAGTAGAAGATCTTCACGTTCGAATTTCAATTACTTTTCTCACGGAAAAGTGCTTTATGTGCTAAGATTTTGAATGATAAAGAAAGCCTTTGAAAGCTGGTGAGGTGGAAAATATTAATTCATAAAATATACCATTATTACATATATTTTTTAAGTTTCACTGGGAGATATAAGGGTACATGGGGGGGGCAGCTGTCCCCCCTGCCCCCCCCCCCCCCCTCGTTAGATAGATAGATAAAGTCTTTATTTTTCACAACACAGGAAACACAAACATGTATAAAACAGTGCAATTAGGGACATTTGGTATACAAAAATGAACAGAGAATACAAAACAGCAAGAAAAACTGGATACAGTAAAAAAGAGAAAGAAAGACGAATAACAATGTTGTTTAAATGTACGTCTGTGAGTGCCGAGTGCCGTGAAAAGAAAGGTGCTGACTCAGCATAAAGCTACGGAGACCGCAGCGCTGGTATTCTGCCCGGACCAACTGAGCCAGACCTGTGGAATACGCAAGAGAAAACGAATGCTTATTGTATAAAATAAAAATGTATATTAATAAGAAAAGGGGAGAAATATAAAACAGGCTATATTTATACTTAAATTGCGGAGCGAGGAGTGAAAAGGAGAAAGAGAAGAATGGGTGTAATATTACAACAAATAATTATATTTATTGAAGGTCGGAAACAGTGGCGGGTGAATATTAGACGCTACGCCTTTGGATTGTTAATAAATGTAAACGAAATTTAATTTTGAAAGAAGTTTTAGATTTAAGATTACGTATTGGCGGGGGAACATTATTCCAGCATTTAGTTGCTCTGTATCTAAAACTTCCCCTAAAGGCAGCGGTTCCGTGGCGAGGCATCGCCAACAAAACCGCACGAGAGGGCCTGGCACCAAAAAATCTTTTTGAAGCGGACCAAGTTAATTTTTTATAGAGATAACTAGGAGCTTTAGTTTTAACTATGTCGAACAGGAGGCAAGCAAACATAAGCTCCAGCCGATTAGCCATCCTCAGCCAGTTGGCATCGTTTATGTAAGGCGTAACATGGGATCGCGGAGGGATCCTAAAACAATACCTAGCACAGGCATTCTGCACCCTTTGAAGAAGTTGCTGAGAACGTGCTAAAAGGCAGTTACTACCATGGTTGTGAACGCGTCGGTTGCTTAGCCACTTTGCTGCTGACTGTACGAGACATAGAGAGGTATAAGAATACCGCGGTAACAAGGTGTACATAGCCAAGTTCTTAAGGGGCTGCCATTAGGTATGTTTTGATGTTTTAAAGGGACGCTGTTCTGTTTGTTTGTCTTCAAGGGCGCGGATAGTCCTTCCACTCCACTTGGACCCGGTCAGGCGATTACAAATTTATTTGAATCCTTCGTGTTACTTGCGAAATTGCTATTATTTTTTGTCCATACCTACCATCGTTTTTGTTTGTAAAATACCACATTTTTTTATACGACGCGGAAGGCAAACGAGCAAGTGGGTCACCTGATGGTAAGCGATCACCACTGCCCATAGACACTTGCAACCCCGGAGGGCTTGCAGATGCGTTGCCTAGAGAGCTAAGATGAAATGCCTTTTGTGCCCGTAATTACACCGGCTGTCTTACTCTCCACTCCGGAACACAACAGTGCAAGCACTGCTGCTTAGCGGTAGGATTAGCGAGTAAGATGGTGGTGTAGCGATCCGGACGGACCTCGCACCAGGTTCTACCACCCGCATACACACACGAGATGCTTTATTCGAAACATTAGCTTAGCGGCAGGATTACTCGCTTGTAAGATTGTGGTAGCCACTAATAATAAGTAGATCAGTGCCCTAAGCACGACTTGTCGAATCCTGCGTTACGTTACGGTTATCGTATCGAGATCGAGAAATCTCATACTAAATTTTAGTTCCAAATACGCTCACGGGCGGGTGCTGTTCCAAACGTCAAACAAACTCGTTATAGTTTACTATTCGATTTTACGTGACGCAGGATTCGACAAGTCGTGCTTAGGGCACTGGTTCTAAACCCGTCGTCTATAAGTTTCAAATCACTTTCGTGGTTATTGTTTCGCCAAAGTGGATAGGTAGGTAAAGATTTTTACGACGTCTTCGGTTATTTGTAAGAAGTTTGGGACTGAGGCCCGAGTACGAATATTCGATTCCTGTGTAACGTGATCGAGTAGTAACGTTATCGAGAAATTTGTATCACATTTGGAACAGCGCCCGCCCGTGAGCGTATTTGGAACTAAAATTTAGTATGAGGTTTCTCGATTTCTATACGATAGCGTAACGTTACGCAGGATTCGTAAACTTCGTGCTCGGCCTACAGTAATAATAAGCGTACTCGTAGATGGTCTACGGCGTAGCAAGTCGTAGACGTACAGTCGATGTGTCGGGTACGCATGTTCTACGTTTGCTTGCTAAAAGTTAATGAGTATCATTCTGCAAAGAAAACAAAAGAACATTGTGAAAATGTTTATATAACACGGACGTAAAGCATCCATCTAGTTCAAACACTTACCCTATTATTCATAAACCTATTTTAACTAAAATTCTGTTAAAGTTCGTTTTTCCTTTCTTGTAACATTGACATTTCCGTTAGTAGGAAGAAGACAAAACCTATTTTAACTTATGGAGGCTTGAGTGATGTTTATGAATATAGTCGTCCCACGATAACTCTGCAAAGAACTGACAACAGTAGAAATCTAAAGTTTGTAAATGGCAACACTGATTTATAGTCAAACAACACGTTTTGAACTTTTGATTAGATTAAGCATGGTCATCGTTCATTCATCATCCAACATTAAAATACTCCACATATTTCGTTTTCTATTTTTATACAACGAGGAAGGCAAACGAGCAAGTGGGCCACCTGATGGGAAGTGATTACCACTGCCCATAGACACCATAGGCCCATAGATAGTTCTTTTTTTTATTAATAACATACTATATAATTTTTTTTTGTAGCCAGTGTGTAACCGCCATACGATAAATAAATAAATAGACACCCGCAACCCCGGATTTTCTATTTTTTTTTACCTTACAACAGCAAAACCTACTAAACACTGGCAAAATTGTCCTCCAATGAACAGAGCCATATATATAAAAACTAGTATTTTGGGTGGGGGCCGCGGGCCCCGAGGGGCCCGCGGGCCCCGAGGGGCCCGCGGAGGGTTCCCTGCCACCATGTTTTTTTTTATATCCTTTACCTAACTAATTATCAAACTAACAAACTAAGCAACTAACCAAGTATCAAACTATCAAACTAAAAAATAATCAACTTACCAACTAACCAACCAACCAACCAACCAACCCACCAACAAACAAACCAACCAACCAAAACACCAACCAACCAACCAACTAACAAACTAACCAAATAACCAACCAACAAACTAACCAACAAACCAACAACCAATCAACCAACCAACTAACAAACTAACCAAATAACCAACCAACCAACCAATCAACCAACCAACCAATCAACCAACCAACCAACTAACCAACCAACCAATCAACCAACCAACTAACAAACAAACCAACTGTCAAACTATCAAACTACCAAACTAAACAACTAACCAACTATCACACTACCAAACTAACCAACTAACCAAGTATCAAACTATCAAACTACCAAACTAACCAACTAACCAACTATCAAACTATCAAACTACCAAACTAACAAACTATCATACTAACCAACTAACTAACCAACAAACTAACAAACTAACCAACTAACCAACTAACAAACTAACCAACCAACCAACCAACAAACCAACTAACCAAATAACCAACCAATCAACCAACCAGCCAACCAACTAACCAACCAACAAACTAACCAACTAACCAATCAACCAACCAACTAACAAACTAACCAACTAACCAACCAACCAATCAACAAACCAACCAACCACTCAACCAACCAACCACTCAACCAACCAACCAACCAACAAACAAACTAACCAACTAAACAACCAACCAATCAACCAACCAACTAACAAACTAACCAACTAACAAACTATCAAACTACCAAACTAACCAACTAACCAACTATCAAACTACCAAACAAACCAACTAACCAAGTATCAAACTATGAAACTAACCAACTATCAAACTACCAAACTAACCAACTAACCAAGTATCAAACTATCAAACTACCAAAGTAACCAACTAACCAACTATCAAACTACCAAACTAATCAACTAACCAACTATCAAACTACCAAACTAACCAACTAACCAAGTATCAAACTATCAAACTAACCAAGTATCAAACTATCAAACTACCAAACTAACCAACTATCAAACTATCAAACTACCAAACTAACCAACTATCCAAGTATCAAACTATCAAACTACCAAACTAACCAACTAACCAAGTATCAAACTATCAAACTACCAAACTAACCAACTATCAAACTACAAAACTAACCAACTTTCAAACTAACCAACTAACCAACCAACAAACTAACAAACTAACAAACTAACCAACTAACCAACCAACCAACCAACAAACCAACTAACCAAATAACTAACCAACCAATCAACCAACCAACCAACCAACTAACCAACCAACAAACCAACTAACCAACCAACCAAACAACCAAAAAACTAACCAACTAACCAACCAACTAACCAATCAACCAACCAACTAACAAACTAACCAAGTATCAAACTATCAAACTACCAAACTAACCAAGTATCAAACTATCAAACTACCAAACTAACCCACTAACCAACTATCAAACTACCAAACTAACCAACTAACCAAGTATCAAACTATCAAACTAACCAAGTATCAAACTATCAAACTACCAAACTAACCAACTAACCAAATATCAAACTACCAAACTAACCAATTAACCAACTATCAAACTACCAAACTAACCAACTAACCAAGTATCAAACTATCAAACTACCAAACTAACCAACTAACCAATTAACCAACTATCAAACTACCAAAATAACCAACTAACCAACTATCAAACTACCAAACTAACCAACTAACCAAGTATCAAACTATCAAACTACCAAACTAACCAACTAACCCACTATCAAACTACCAAAATAACCAACTAACCAACTATCAAACTGCCAAACTAACCAACTAACCAAGTATAAAACTACCAAACTAACCAACTAAAAAAGTATCAAACTACCAAACTAACCAACTAACCAAGTATCAAACTACCAAACTAACCAACTAACCAAGTATCAAACTATCAAACTACCAAACTAACCAACTATCAAACTATCAAACTACCAAACTAACCAACTATCCAAGTATCAAACTACCAAACTAACCAACTAACCAACTATCAAACTACCAAACTAACCAACTAACCAAGTATCAAACTATCAAACTATCAAACTACCAAACTAACCAATTAACCAAGTATCAAACTATCAAACTAACCAACTAACCAACTAACCAACCAACCAACCAACCAACAAACCAACTAACCAAATAACCAACCAACCAATCAACCAACCAACCAACCAACCAACCAACCAACCAACCAACAAACTAACCAACTAACAAACTAACCAAATAACCAACCAACCAATCAACCAACCAACCAACCAACCAACCAACCAATAAACCAACTAACCAACCAACCAACCAACCAACCAACCAACCAACCAACAAACTAACCAACTAACCAACCAACCAAGTATCAAACTACCAAACTAACCAACTAACCAAGTATCAAACTATCAAACTACCAAACTAACCAACTAACCAACTATCATACTACCAAACTAACCAACTAACCAAGTATTAAACTATGAAATTAACCAAGTATCAAACTATCAAACTACCAAACTACCAAACTAACCAAGTAACCAAGTATCAAACTACCAAACTAACCAACTAACCAAGTATCAAACTATCAAACTACCAAACTAACCAAGTATCAAACTATCAAACTACCAAACTAACCCACTAACCAACTATCAAACTACCAAACTAACCAACTAACCAAGTACCAAACTAACCAACTAACCAAGTATCAAACTATCAAACTAACCAACTATCAAATTATCAAACTACCAAACTAACCAATAATCCAGTATCAAACTATCAAACTAACCAACTAACCAACCAACAAACTAACAAACTAACCAACTAACCAACCAACCAACCAACAAACCAACTAACCAAATAACCAACTAACCAATCAACCAACCAACCAACCAATCAACCAACCAACCAACCAACCAACCAACCAACCAACCAACCAACCAACCAACCAACCAACTAACCAACCAACCAACCAACAAACTAACCAACTTACCAACCAACCAAGTATCAAACTACCAAACTAACCAAGTATCAAACTATCAAACTACCAAACTAACCAACTAACCAACTATCAAACTACCAAACTAACCAACTAACCAAGTATTAAACTATGAAACTAACCAAGTATCAAACTATCAAACTACCAAACTAACCAACTAACCAAGTATCAAACTACCAAACTAACCAACTAACCAAGTATCAAACTACCAAACTAACGAACTAACCAACTACCAAACTAACCAACTAACCAAGTATTAAACTATGGAACTAACCAACTATCAAACTAACCAACCAACCAAGTATCAAACTATCAAACTACCAAACTAACCAACTAACCAACTATCAAACTATCAAACTACAAAACTAACCAACTTTTAAACTAACCAACTAACCAACCAACAAACTAACAAACTAACGAACTAACCAACCAACCAACCAAGCAACCAACCAACAAACCAACTAACCAAATAACTAACCAACTAATCAACCAACCAACAAACCAACTAACCAACCAACAAACCAACTAACCAACCAACCAACCAACCAACCAACAAACTAACCAACTTACCTACCAACTAACCAATCAACTAACCAACTATCAAACTAACCAAGTATCAAACTATCAAACTACCAAACTAACCAAGTATCAAACTATCAAACTACCAAACTAACCAACTAACCAACTATCAAACTACCAAACTAACCAACTAACCAAGTATCAAACTACCAAACTAACCAACTATCAAACTATCAAACTACCAAACTAACCAACTATCAAACTATCAAACTACCAAACTAACCAACTATCCAAGTATCAAACTATCAAACTACCAAACTAACCAACTAACCAAGTATCAAACTATCAAACTACCAAACTAACCAACTATCAAACTACAAAACTAACCAACTTTCAAACTAACCAACTAACCAACCAACAAACTAACAAACTAACAAACTAACCAACTAACCAACCAACCAACCAACAAACCAACTAACCAAATAACTAACCAACCAATCAACCAACCAACCAACCAACTAACCAACCAACAAACCAACTAACCAACTAACCAACCAACCAAACAACCAAAAAACTAACCAACTAACCAACCAACTAACCAATCAACCAACCAACTAACAAACTAACCAAGTATCAAACTATCAAACTACCAAACTAACCAAGTATCAAACTATCAAACTACCAAACTAACCCACTAACCAACTATCAAACTACCAAACTAACCAACTAACCAAGTATCAAACTATCAAACTAACCAAGTATCAAACTATCAAACTACCAAACTAACCAACTAACCAAATATCAAACTACCAAACTAACCAATTAACCAACTATCAAACTACCAAACTAACCAACTAACCAAGTATCAAACTATCAAACTACCAAACTAACCAACTATCAAACTACAAAACTAACCAACTTTCAAACTAATCAACTAACCAACCAACAAACTAACAAACTAACAAACTAACCAACTAACCAACCAACCAACCAACAAACCAACTAACCAAATAACTAACCAACCAATCAACCAACCAACCAACCAACTAACCAACCAACAAACCAACTAACCAACTAACCAACCAACCAAACAACCAAAAAACTAACCAACTAACCAACCAACTAACCAATCAACCAACCAACTAACAAACTAACCAAGTATCAAACTATCAAACTACCAAACTAACCAAGTATCAAACTATCAAACTACCAAACTAACCCACTAACCAACTATCAAACTACCAAACTAACCAACTAACCAAGTATCAAACTATCAAACTAACCAAGTATCAAACTATCAAACTACCAAACTAACCAACTAACCAAATATCAAACTACCAAACTAACCAATTAACCAACTATCAAACTACCAAACTAACCAACTAACCAAGTATCAAACTATCAAACTACCAAACTAACCAACTAACCAATTAACCAACTATCAAACTACCAAAATAACCAACTAACCAACTATCAAACTACCAAACTAACCAACTAACCAAGTATCAAACTATCAAACTACCAAACTAACCAACTAACCCACTATCAAACTACCAAAATAACCAACTAACCAACTATCAAACTGCCAAACTAACCAACTAACCAAGTATAAAACTACCAAACTAACCAACTAAAAAAGTATCAAACTACCAAACTAACCAACTAACCAAGTATCAAACTACCAAACTAACCAACTAACCAAGTATCAAACTATCAAACTACCAAACTAACCAACTAACCAACTATCAAACTATCAAACTACCAAACTAACCAACTAACCAAGTATCAAACTACCAAACTAACCAACTAACCAACTGTCAAACTACCAAACTAACCAACTAACCAAGTATCAAACTATCAAACTATCAAACTACCAAACTAACCAATTAACCAAGTATCAAACTATCAAACTAACCAACTAACCAACTAACCAACCAACCAACCAACCAACAAACCAACTAACCAAATAACCAACCAACCAATCAACCAACCAACCAACCAACCAACCAACCAACCAACCAACCAACAAACTAACCAACTAACAAACTAACCAAATAACCAACCAACCAATCAACCAACCAACCAACCAACCAACCAACCAATAAACCAACTAACCAACCAACCAACCAACCAACCAACCAACCAACCAACCAACCAACCAACCAACAAACTAACCAACTAACCAACCAACCAAGTATCAAACTACCAAACTAACCAACTAACCAAGTATCAAACTATCAAACTACCAAACTAACCAACTAACCAAGTATTAAACTATGAAATTAACCAAGTATCAAACTATCAAACTACCAAACTACCAAACTAACCAAGTAACCAAGTATCAAACTACCAAACTAACCAACTAACCAAGTATCAAACTATCAAACTACCAAACTAACCAAGTATCAAACTATCAAACTACCAAACTAACCCACTAACCAACTATCAAACTACCAAACTAACCAACTAACCAAGTACCAAACTAACCAACTAACCAAGTATCAAACTATCAAACTAACCAACTATCAAATTATCAAACTACCAAACTAACCAATAATCCAGTATCAAACTATCAAACTAACCAACCAACAAACTAACAAACTAACCAACTAACCAACCAACCAACCAACAAACCAACTAACCAAATAACCAACTAACCAATCAACCAACCAACCAACCAATCAACCAACCAACCAACCAACCAACCAACCAACCAACCAACCAACCAACCAACCAACCAACCAACTAACCAACCAACCAACCAATAAACTAACCAACTTACCAACCAACCAAGTATCAAACTACCAAACTAACCAAGTATCAAACTATCAAACTACCAAACTAACCAACTAACCAACTATCAAACTACCAAACTAACCAACTAACCAAGTATTAAACTATGAAACTAACCAAGTATCAAACTATCAAACTACCAAACTAACCAACTAACCAAGTATCAAACTACCAAACTAACCAACTAACCAAGTATCAAACTACCAAACTAACGAACTAACCAACTACCAAACTAACCAACTAACCAAGTATTAAACTATGGAACTAACCAACTATCAAACTATGAAACTAACCAACCAACCAAGTATCAAACTATCAAACTACCAAACTAACCAACTAACCAACTATCAAACTACAAAACTAACCAACTTTTAAACTAACCAACTAACCAACCAACAAACTAACAAACTAACGAACTAACCAACCAACCAACCAACCAACCAACCAACCAACAAACCAACTAACCAAATAACTAACCAACTAATCAACCAACCAACAAACCAACTAACCAACCAACAAACCAACTAACCAACCAACCAACCAACCAACCAACAAACTAACCAACTTACCTACCAACTAACCAATCAACTAACCAACTATCAAACTAACCAAGTATCAAACTATCAAACTACCAAACTAACCAAGTATCAAACTATCAAACTACCAAACTAACCAACTAACCAACTATCAAACTACCAAACTAACCAACTAACCAAGTATCAAACTACCAAACTAACCAACTATCAAACTATCAAACTACCAAACTAACCAATTAACCAAGTATCAAACTATCAAACTAACCAACTAACCAAGTATCAAACTATCAAACTAACCAACTAACCAACCAACCAACCAACAAACCAACCAACCAACCAACCAACCAACCAACAAACTAACCAACTAACTAACCAACCAACCAACCAATCAACCAACCAACTAACAAACTAACCAAGTATCAAACTACCAAACTAATTAACTAACCAACTATCAAACTACCAAACTAACCAACCAACAAACTAACAAACTTACCAACTAACCAACCAACCAACCAACATACCAACTAACCAAATAACCAACCAACCAACCAACCAACCAACCAACCAACCAACCAACCAACCAACCAACCAACCAACCAACCAACCAACCAACCAACCAACCAACCAACCAACCAACCAACCAACCAACCAACCAACCAACCAACCAACCAACCAACCAACCAACAAACTAACCAACTAACCAACCAACCAACCAATCAACCAACCAACTAACAAACTAACCAAGTATCAAACTATCAAACTACCAAACTAATTAACTAACCAACTATCAAACTACCAAACTAACCAACTAACCAACTATCAAACTACCAAACTAATCAACTAACCAACTACCAAACTACCAAACTAACCAACTAACCAAGTATCAAACTATCAAACTAACCAACTATCAACTTATCAAACTACCAAACTAACCAACAATCAATTTTGTATGGCGGCCATCTTGTTTTCGCCATTTTGAAAAAACTTTGACCGGCTCACCCATTAGTTCGCTGTTCTGAGCGACTTTAGTTCCGGGCAAACTCGGTAGGTCAAGTCGATACATAGAGCTACCCCATGTGTCGGGTCAGTTTCCAAGTTCAGGTCAATTTAGTATTTTTTTGTTGGTCGTGGCGGCATTTCTGATGTGATGGTGTATAGAGTCGAACCCAACCTCTAAATGCTGCTACAAAACAACAGTAAGTCAGTGAGTCAGACTTAACATTGTATGGCGGCCATCTTGGAAAATTGAGAAATCGAAAAAATAATTATGGCGTTGAATATTGTGGCCTTCAAGAGCCCTGGATGCAAAATTTCAATCGAATCAAACAAAAAAAAATTTCGCCGCCATTTTGAATCCGCCATCTTGGAAAAAAATAGATTACCCTTCCTATTTTGAACAACATTAGTTGAAGTACCTTATATCTATCTAGACTGGCCTCTGAGATATTCGCTTTTCAATTTTGTATGGCGGCCATCTTGTTTTCGCCATTTTGAAAAACTTTCACCGGCTTACCCATTGGCTGGCTGTTCTGAGCGATTTTAGTTCTGGGCAAACTCGGTAGGTCAAGTCGCCGCGGAGGACTACTCATGTGTCAGGTCAATTTCCACATTCAGGTCAATTCCATACTTTTTTAGTGGTCGAGGCGGCATTTTTGATGCGATGTTGTAGAGAGTTGTACCCCACCTTTCATGGGTTGTTCAAAACAGCATGTCAGTGAGCCAGATTTTCCATCGTATGGCGGCCATCTTGGAAAATTAAAAAATCGAAAAACCAATTACGGCGTTTTATTCAGTGGCCCTCAAGAGCCCTGGATGCAAAATTTCAATCGAATCAGAGCAAAAAAGAAAATGGCCGCCATTTTGAATCCGCCATCTTGGAAAAAAAATATCCCGATAGATTACCCCTCCCACCCTGAATGACATTTGGTCGAGCACCTGTCATAAATCTCTATTAGTTTGCGAGATAATCGCGTTTCAATTTTGTATGGCGGCCATCTTGTTTTCGCCATTTTGAAAACATTTTGACCGGCTCACCCATTGGCTGGCTGTTCCGAGCGACTTTAGTTTCGGGCAAACTCGGTAGGTCGAGCCGTTGCAGAGAGCCGCTACTTGAGTCAGGTCACTTTCCACATGCATGTCGATTTCGTATTTTTCCTGGGGTCGGGGCGGCATTTTGGATACGACGACGTATACAGTTCCACCCCACCCCTCTTGGGTTCTTCAAAACAGCATGTCAGTGAGTCAGTCAGTCAGTGGGTATCGAGCTATATATATAGTAAAAACACAGAAACTTTTGATTGCTACTATCATTATTATTTTTAATTAAAGAAATGTCTGAGTGACATGAAAGAAGTACCTATTACCACAGCGTTATTTTTCTGGGTTGCCAATTAATATCTTATGCAGAGTTATCGTGGGACGAATATAATGGCATTAGGTACTGGCTGAAAAACTACCTAGAGCAAGCTTGCCAGGGCTTCCCATATTACTCGATTGTTCGTCCCTTCTGCCTCCTGCCGTATAAAAGTTCTGTGAAAAGAACATTTTCATTGGAAAATTCCTCTATTTTACTTTGATCACAATTCAGAGATCACTGCGGTCCTCAGTGTGATTGGAAAAGCCAATTGATCAAACACAGTCCCGTTTGAGGCGTTTCTTAATTACGGACCGAATTAAGTGCACTGCCACAGTATGAACGGTGTATCAGTAAAATCGCTAAGCAATATTTTGGGCACTGGAACTGTGAGAAGCCGTGATAATAGTGGTTTGACCTATGGCCTCTCAAGCAGAGGGTCGTGCACGGACCAACCACCCTCTGGACACCGCATCTTTTATAATTTACTTGGAAAGTCATTACGAAAAAAGCCGCGGTGAGCGGGCCGAGGAAATGCGTCGTGATTGGTTCATACGTAGCTTGTCATCTGGTCGAAAGTGAGCCGAGATTGGTGGCTAATAAGATATATAGGTGCAAATGAGCATATGCGTTTCGGAAACGTTCGCCCTGACATTTGGTGTCCAGAGGGTGGTTGGTTCGTGGGGTCGGGTTCAAACCCCGGATAGAAACTCTGAGTTTTTCGGAATTCACGACCGGACAGACGTACGAAAGATTTTTATTCAAGCTGAAACGGAGACGCTTCGCTCGGCCAATAAGATGAAACTACCGTGAGGTTCGCTCATGTTGAAGCTAATAAAGTATGAAACGGACGGCTAGATGCAGGAACGGACGTTCGCAAGCGACGTATGGAAGCGATCGTAGGTATGCGTCGACATCCTCCCGGACACGACCGGCTGTCGCCGCATCCAGTACAATGCGGGCCATTTGTTGGAAATCATAGATAGTTACTTACGACTAAGGAACTACTTTTGATACTGCATTATACCCCATTGTGGCTTCCGCGTCCGTCCGGGAAGCACTGTGGGACCAGCGTAATTGCTTGCCTTTTGTTGCCGACTCAGCGCTCAGATGATTCCACTTCAATACGGTTAAGATAAATTATTACGAGTCTAAGCCGGGTGTGAGGTGTTTATTGTTGGCCTGTCCTTTGTAAATAGAGGTGCGATAAGGTTCCTTGTGAGTCGGCAAGCACCTGTTATCACATTACGTCGCACACACCCACAACAGAAACAGACGGGAGGCGGCATTTTCTTATCTATGCACTACAATTTTTTGCCACTTTTCGAGGGGTACGAGGTACGCACGTACAGTATACTTCTAAGATCACGTCAAAATTTGTTACGTTCCTACAAACTCGTACTAACACAAAACTGAGGCCCAAGTACGAATAATAGAATCCTGCGTAACGTAACGTTATTGTATTGTACGTATCGAAATCGAGAAGCTTCATACTTACTCAATTTTTGTTCCAACTACGCTCACGGGCGGGCGCTATTCCAAATGTCATACAAATTTCTCAATAACGTTACTACTCGATTACGTTACGCAAGATTCGAATATTCATACTCGGGCCTCTGTCACGCAAATGCAAAAACTCGCACACAATCAACAGACCCTGTGCATTTTGCACAGACTTAATGTGAAATTTTAGGCACAGGGGAAATCGTGCGTTAACATCTCCTTTGTTTCCCTGCTCTAAGCTTACGCCCCAAATCGTTTAGAAATGCTACTTTGACCTATCATCGACCCTGCGAACCGTATCAGCCATCAATTCCGCCAGATATCTTACAGGTTATTTGAACAGTTTAATAGAAAAACGGAGTTTTCTACTGATCGAACGAGCGATTCGTTTAAGAACGTCATTTTTTTAAGACGCTTCCCTGAGAGGATGACCTTGAACGCTTCGCGCCATCCTCACCCCACCTCACTTCTACTAAACAACTCCGATTTAGTGACGATATCTATTAAATATCGGTCTAACTTCATTTTACACAGTGTTATCACAAATAACGCGTCTTTTCGAAAAAAAACATTCTTTAAAAATTGGCACCGATTACGTAAATTAGTTATTTAATTTTTTTTAAATATTCTAAATAAAGGCCTGGTGCCCAGCAGTGGGACGTAAATAGGCCGATAATGATTATTTTTTTATAAAAAAGGTATTTTAATAATGTTAAACATATAAATCCTAGCCTATTAAATTCTTTATACATTGGTGTATGCCACAAGTCAAAGTAAATTATGCTTATGATGTAGTAGCAGAATATTAATTGCAACTTGACTTACTAGTGATGCAGATATCATAAGTATTAAATAGGAAAAAAAAAATGAAACAGAAAAACAAGTTAAGATGTTATTATAGATACTTAATGTATTTATATATTTTGTTTTTATAGTTTATGTAATTTACAGAAAGGCCCTAAAAAGCAGCCATTTCAGCGTCTGGGTCAGAGAAGCGCCTTAAGTACTTATTAGAAATATGAATTTCATAATAAATCAAAGCAAAATATAGCTTTACTTTAGAGTTAAACGTTTTCACAATCGAATAAATTTAAAATCATTCATTTCGTATCGAACGCACCATTAAAAAAATGCGACTACCATTAAAAGTTCATTACTTAGCAGTTTCTAAGTATAATCTGGTATAACAAAGTTGACATCACAATAAAAAAAGACTAATTTAAAGTATAAAGGTAAGCTATCTTCAATTTTATAAAATTCAAATGTTCAAGATAAAATCAAGCATTGAAATTCTATTTGACTTTTACCAACATCGACTAAGGCGAAGTTAATTATAATCTATGTCTAGACTAGAAATTAACAAGTTTTCATAGAAACCCTGACGCGGTGTAACAAGATAACACCCCGCTGCAAAGCAAGGTGATTCATCGAAGGGCTATTGTTAGAATTTTTAATAAAACTTTACCCTCTTGTGTCTTAAATTCCCGAGATCGGTTGAAGTTCTTGAAGCATTATCTTCTTTGCTTTGGTGGAGCTAGCAGGGGTAAATAAATGCAAACCGCAGCGTTTTCAGGCATATCACGTTTGTAAAACAAATCTACAGTTCATCGAAGTTGTACGCGTACCTAATACTTGTTAGACTATTTTGAATAATTTTGTAAACTTATTAGGATTGCAAACACAAATTGTACCATCGGGAACCTAAAGATTCTAGGCTAACCAACTATTTAAGATTGAATGGATGATAAAATAGCATCCTCAAATAGGGCGTCATTAGTCATACCGTGAAAACTAGACTAACTGAGCGCCAAGACTCTTTATATTAATAAATCTTTTCATTATTCCCAGAAATTCAATAACAGCTGTCCGTTTACTAAATTATTGTTGGACTGAAATTTAATAACCAATAAATTATTCATGGGCCGCTGTTATTACTTTTTTAGGTTCGATAATGCCTTCATATTGGATTATTAATTTATTAAACTTAATTAAGTTTCTGAGCCCACCGAGCAAATTTCGTTATTTCTGATAGCTTGGTAAATGAGTGCTAGCCAAGGGGTGTGGATGGAAAGATCGAAAGCGGAAAGTTTGACTTCGGTATTTTGTTTGGACTAGTTAAAAGACAAAAATACTAAAAGTCCTCCCCCTCGGAGGTAAGCCTTGCTTACATCTCGAAAAGGGTGCGATATATTTGAGGACGCTGTTTTATCATCCATTCAATCTTAAATAGTATATTGTAGTAATTAAAGCTAATAAAATTATCTACAGATTGTAGACACATTTTAACAATTCCTAATCGTTTTCTATCATTAAAGCTACCAATACGAATCTTATGTATTTAATCGTTGTAAGGATGTCGAATAGTATTAAAAATCAAATGTAGTCACCACGTCATGTTATGAGATTAAGGGAAGCAAAAGTTGCATGTCAGGATCGTAGCAGGTGGAAGTCCGTGGTCTCTGCCTACCCTTCCGGGAAACAGGCGTGACTGTATGTATGTACGTAGTCACCACAAAAAATATGACTAGATGGCATTAGTATCGTGAAAACCATTTGTCATTTCTTAAAAGTATGTGATTGGCTTATAATATGTAATTGAATCAGCCAATCCCGCACGTGACGAAAATGTCAAAAGATCCTTACGATTTCTAGCAATACGTTGTCTGTCAAAAAAGTGAAAGACTGACAAACATAAACACAACCCACATGATTTCAACGACACAAGTAAATTATACAAAATTAACTTTTAAATACTCAAATCTACCAGTACAGAATGTGTTTGGCATTAATATTATAATTCAGTAAATATTTCGTCATATTTAATTCCGTGCACGTTTCCTTAACGCACGTGTCGCAAAATACAGTTGTGATAATTCCATTTAAGCCTAATTTAATTAAATTTAACCTTTATTTCACATTCCACCCAGCCCTTACATTACAGGAAAAGCGTGTAGAGACGTTTGTGATTAAAGCAGCATCATAAAGTTTGATTTCCCAAAACAACTGAATCCATGATCTATCTTATTCAACAACGCTCATAAAGTAACCAACGTCAAATAAAAAGAACGTCTGGTGTCTATACTGCTATTGTTTCGTGTGTACTTCATCTGTGTCAATATTTTATCGGAAATGAAACATATCAACTCAATGATAACTATTATTATCAACTCAACGAATTACCATAGGAAACGAAATCAAGATCCCTTAGGGAATCACAAATATTACGTGAACAAAACAGCGGCTTAGTCTTATAGCGAATGGACGAACCCTTGAGTACTCCGTTTTCGTTGCCAGTTTTGTGGTACTAAAATTAGTGCCAGCGAAATGAGCCGCCCATGCACATCCCAGGTGCGCCGCCGGTGGGCTCGCAACACCGTTCCTATTTCATAATATTCCAAAGGGAATATCCTGATGTTTAAATTACTTAATGCTCTACCTACCATAACTTATCATAAAAAAATACATAAAAAAAAATGTGCTGGATAGGCCCAACTGAATAACTCCCGCCCCCCTTGTCGAGTTCTTAGCCATCGGCCAATGATGTTCCATAAATTCTTGGCCAGGAAATCACTGACCGATGCCCAGGGTGCACCGGCCCGAGCACGCTCTTACCCCCGGACGGATCCAGAAGGGAACCACAGCTCTTAGACACACGAGGAGGTTACCCGTCCCGCACCTCCAAAGGTGTCATGTCACAAACGGAAGTCTGTCGAACGTCAATTTTTTTTTCATTCATCCCATAAGGGATAGGCAAAGGAAACTGAGTTCATACAGCCACGTCTGATGTGTTTTGTAAATTTCTGTATTATTAAAGTCCTGTCACCGTCAGAGTCATCAGTCTGTCCTAGTCACGTTCTGTCAGCTGCTCATGCCTTCCGTAAAGCGATAGTGTACTTTATGGCGAGCAGCAGCCGGCGATACTTGGGGGTCACAAATAGAGAGAATACGCGTTTTCACTTGAATTCTTCATTTGTCAGCAAATAATGTGCCCAGGCACTGTCACGTTCATTTGTTGTATAATACACTATCTTTATTATCCACCAAACAACGTTAAGCACAGAAACTGAAATTCAATTTACGACAGGATCCATTCTCATCGGTTTCCCGCCAAATTCCTCTCGAACGTCAAAGTCAACTGACAGGTGACATTATCTAAAAGACAGCTAGCTTTTTTAATCGTAAAGCTACGTTTAGATACGGTTAAAATGGTTTGGATCCGAACAACGATCTTAATTCTGAACGACCTTAATCCTGAACTATCATTAAACTAGCTCTACACTGAGAATGAGGCTATCGAACCAAAGTTTGACACATAATAGAAACCATAAAGCAACTCTACAACATATAAATCCCCAACCGCCGCTTGAAACTTTAGATTTTGCGATGAAATTGCAAATTAATTCGATTTCGTCCCACGTCACGGCTAACATGGAGTGACAAGGCTTTCATACAAACCGAATTATAAAGATTGACCGTCAACAAAAGGCCCGTAAAATGGGCCGACACACAACTGGCGTGACGGCGTGACGGGTGTGACCAATGATATTATAAATAAAGATACGTCATATGCTCACAAGACAATCGAAAAACATGTTCCGTACATTTTGACATTTGCGCGCAAGTTTAGACCTTATTTGAGAGAGATTGCAGCCAAAGGAGCTACAATTTGTAGCATTTTTTGCGCTTCATTTTCGGCGTGCTGATGACTTGTCTACTTCTTTTTAACCGACTTCAAAAAAAGTTGGAGGTTCTACGTTCCACTATATGTGTGTTTTCTTTTATATATATAATATCATTGGGTGTGACAAAACGTGGGAAAGTTTGAAAGTAAGACATTTTTAAAATCTATCTATGACATCATCTTAGGAGTAAGTTTAGTAAGTAAGTAAGTAAACACTTTATTGTACTAATACTTCTAATTAGTGATCATTAAAAAGTCATGAAAGTCACGAAGCAGTCTCAACATAACTCAAGGAAAAAATCCGACAAACGTTAGATAGGTACGGAAACCTCGGTGCTCGAGTTCGACTCGCAGTTTGCCAGTTTTTATTAATGGGGTGTGTGGTGCAGTCAAGTGCAAAAAAACAAGGGTGCGTACAACTTACTCAAAAATAGTCCCATGGCTCTTATGTCGGCGAATTAAGGTTGTGGTATTGTTTTTGTGGTGGATTAGTTCGATACATATTTTTGCACTTAACTGTACTATTAGTTATTTTGTGTGTGTGGAATCTACGCAAAGAAGGAAACGTTTGTATTCAGGCTCGATTCAATCCGGTATTTTAAGTAGATATTGTTTATATTTTTGCATTGTGAAAGTAAAGCTTAATGCAATGATAATTTATTAATGTGTACCTACTTTTAATTACCTACCTACCTTAAAAGACCTACACTTTCTCTTGTTCTACTCTGATGTTTGAAATCAATGTATTTGTTGATTGATTAAATGACAAATAAATGGATTCATTTTAAGAAGAGAAAATATAATTTTGATCCCTATAATACCTACACCAGACCTGGAAAGAAATGTCTTCAAAAGTAGAACCACAGGCAATTTTACGTAAGTAATTTTGAATTTTCGTTATGCTCGACAAACGGGGACTTTCTTAATTGGAAACTCGGGATAATGACACGGTTCGTGCTTGATCGGGCAGGCAGGCTTGCCAAAGATAATTTTAGAACACGTTCAGCATCTTAATGCCACCATTTAATTTTTTTGACACCTGTAATAGTAGTGTATGCAACTGCTATATAATCGTCGTTTCGGACGAATCCGTAGTCCTTCCTCTGGGAGCACACGCCACGCCGGCGGCGAGACGTAAACCCGTCCCGTTTATTACACTATGATTAAGTCTCACGGTAGTTTCATGTTAAAAATTGTCATCATCATCATGTCAGCCGAAAGACGTCCACTGCTGGACATAGGCCTCCCTCAAGGCTCTCCACTCAGACCTGTCTTGTGCTTTCCGCATCTACCGCGGTCCCGCGATCTTTACTAGGTCGTCGCTCCATCTTGTTGGAGGCCTACCGACAGCTCGAGACAGACTACAGGCTACAGACTGTTAAATAATGATGGTCCTTAAAACACGAGTGTGCCTCTATTTTATAATAAGTTCACACGAGTGTTTTAAAGCCTAATTATGTAGAGTTGCATACATTACTTTATCTACGCACATCTTTATAAGTACTCTATGATAGGTTCAAAAGCCGACGTATATATTATACCTATCACGAACTTGATTGTTTTTTATTTATTAAAGACAAACATACCGAGCACGCTTCGTATCGAATTTTTTTTTTTACTGTTGATTATTTTGGTTTTGAAGATGACTCGAATTTGAAAGTCGAATTCGATGTCGTAATGACTTTTTCGATACAGGCTATTGAAATGCTGGTCATTTTCTACGGTTTCTGAACGCATTGTAGTGGACTTATGATTATGTGTGTAGATAAAATAATATACTTAGGCATTGAAAGAGATTCCCCTCCTGAACACACCCATATTTACAGGGAAGGTTCTGTAACTAATGCAAAAAATTGAAATATATACCCTTTAACTGAACAGTAATTAAGTCCACGTGGTTTTAATTAACAAAAATGAAAAATTAATGTACTGTTGTTTTCTTACAAAACTAATCGGACCAGCAATAATGTAGTAGGTCGTTTTCAATAATGTCATAAAAACCTAATAAGCACATCAATATTGGCTAAGTGTAATGCAGTTCTTATTTATTCAATAATGTCCATCCATCCTTCCGTCAGTCTGTCCGTCCGTCCGTCTATCTGTTTGTCCGTCTGTCCGTCCGTATGTCACAGGCATTTTACTCGAAAACTATAAGAGGCATATCGACGAAATTTAGAACACAGGTGTTTTGTAGAAACCGGTACTTAGTTTGATAGATAAATAACAAAAATAAATATTTCTAGGGGAGGCACTCCATACAATCAAATGACACACATATTTCTATAACTCTTTAAAAAACACTTTGAGGTTCCTTAGCAATTTTTTTTTTAATAATCGCTCCGAAAGTTGGATAAATTGTGCCCCCCCCCCCCTCCCATCTTCTAAGCCGTAAGTCCAAAAAAAAATAAATGCAAAGGGTTAATAAATACTTTCAACGAAAATTATTTTCAGCATAATCGCATTTACCGTTTTTGAGTTATTGCCGAAAAACTGCGCTTCTCGTCAAAAGGACGTAAATGCCATGAAGATACGCCCTTTTCATCGGTACTGCACTGTGAAAACATATCATATCTGCAAGTAAACCTTAATAAAATGGGGCGAAAACATGCTTTTCAGCAATTCGTGAGGTTGTGATAATTATTTAGATTTTTTTTATTTATTCAAAACAAAGTGATGGTTTAAATCGAACGGAACGAATAACTAATGGCCGCGATTTGAAACTTTTTCACATTCACACCTCAATTCGACTTGTTTGTGTCACTGTTATGCTACTTGTTATTCTGTTCTTGATTATTTACGACGGCCCGGCTTGTTTTTGGTCACTGACGATTTTCTCTTTTTTGGTTACCATGGCAATATAAAGGATAAAGATGGCTACTCACTTTCTGATTGACCTCTTTCATACAAAGTGACCCGTTTTTTTTGCTCTTGAGTGTATACCCATAAAACAGTACCGTGACTGACTGAATGACTGACTGACAAACAACGCACAGCCTTAACCACTGGACCTAGAGACTTAAAATGTGGCAAACATATACCTTGAGTATCCTAGAGGTGCAATAAGAAGGGATTTTTCGAAATTCCCTCGAGATAGGGAACTAGCCCATTTTGAAACATTTCACGGGGGCAAAGCCGCGGGACATATTATGCTAGTCTACAATAATTTGAGAGGTTCGAAAAAAACTGGGCCGTAGATTTAAAGAGGAAAAAAAGATGATGGCTTTAGCTATGTACAAGAGCTTAGGTACAGTTGACTTTTCTCCGAAATTTTTTCGTGCTGCCCTCACCACTAACATTAACCAAAACGACACATTAAAGTTAAGTGTTTTGCATAATTACGCTTTTTAATTGAAGTCTAAGGTTTAATTTCTTCATTATATTCCCAAGTACAGATCTCAATCACAGTGTCTATTAAGCGAAACCGGTTCCATCATCATCACGTCCTGTTATCCCTAATCAGGGGCATAGGGCTCTCGGCATTTTACTCCATTTGGAACTATCCTGCGCTACGACCTCGCTCTTGCCAGCTCATGCCCAGGGATTGGATCTGCTTTTCGACCGAACGCTGCCATGTTGTTTTGGGCCGACCTCGTCTTCTAACTCCAGGCAGGCGCCACTGCAAAGCCTGTTTGGGTATATGGTCGTCAGTTCTCCTCAACGTATGCCCTATCCAGTGCCACTTCCTGTGCCAGATTTCCGTTACAATGGGCTTCTGTTCAGTCAGTCTCCACAATTCGGTGTTCCTTATGGTCCGTGGCCAGAAAACTTTTAAGATTTGCCTTAAACATTTGTTTACTAATACTTGGAGCCGGTTGGCAACGTCGTTCTTCACGAACCACGTTTCACATCCATAAAGGAGCACGGACTTGACGTTCGAATCAAAAATCCTGATCTTGGTGCGGCGCGATATTATTGAGGATCTCCAAACAGGTTTGAGGCGACCGAAGGCCGCTCTTGCTTTATTGATTCGGGCTTCTACATCAGACTCTGTTCCACCATGGGGATTCACAATACTGCCCAAATAGGTGAACTGTTCCACTTTTTCCACGGTTTCACCGTTAACTCTGATGGGAGGAGCATCGGTGTCATTGAGGCGCAACTCTTTGGTTTTGGAGCAATTTACTCGTAGGACTTCCTCAGCTGCCTCCCGACACAGATCGTCTATTTTGGATTGCAAGTCTTCACGAAACCGAGCGGAACTGGTTGGCGAAACTAATTGTTTTTTTTAAACGAGTCTTCGATAGATCTATACTGAGGACGGCTACAAATTATGAGGTTGCATGGAAACAATCCGGCTCTCTGTTCCGACTACAGTGTAATATAGCTTGAAATAAGAAAAGTTTAAAATCATTTCTTCTTTCTTCATTCAATCGTCAATGTTATAGGCAATACGGGAAATTAACCGCCAGCAGGTAGGTATTGGAAGTAATCCCAGTGGCTTTATTTACAACAAAATGGGAAAGGCACAATAAACACATTTCACATGACATGACTTCAGTATAAAAAACCATAGGTATATAGCGTATGGGTCTTTCCGTAGGTACTACGTTTATGTTGCCAATTTTGTGGCACTAAAATTAGTGCCAGTGACATGAGCGAAGCACGGCGAGCCCGCAATACCGTTCTTATTTCAAAATAAATAATAATAAATAAATATCATGGGACAAATTGACACCAATCGACTTAGTCCCAAACTAGGCAAAGCCTGTACTATGGGTACTAGACAACGGATAAACATACCTATATAGATAAATACATACTTATATACATATTAAACATCCAACACCCGAGAACAAACATTCGTATTCATCATACAAACATCTGCCCCGACCGGGATTCGAACCCGGGACCTCAAGCTTCATAGTCAGGGTCGCTAACCACTAGGCCATCTGGTCGTCAAAATGTTCCAAAGAGCATAATACTGATGTTTATATTAATGATCCCAATTAAAAACAAAACTGGTTTTTTCTATCGTTACGTAAAATTCCGAAACAGCAGCGTGTTTTGATAACATCACCATCTTTCTTACAATAAGTCGGGCGGAGCTTACGGATTATCCAATAATTGCCTCCCGTCCTGTATAAATCAAGTAACAAGAAGCAGTTACTCAAAGAAATTAAGTAAATTATCTGGAAACGTTTTGAATTCACTTATTACTGTGTTGATTTCACTTATTCTGTACTTAATCGTAATGAAATGAATATAAATTGTTGTGTTCATAACAATAGTTTGAGTGATTTACGCCGGATTGCCGAGATCTTGTCAAAGACAGAGACGAGTGCAAAAACTCTCTTGTAAAGTTTTATTTTACTACAAGAAGTACAAGAACTGCTTCTAATGTAACCCTAAGTTGTAACTGGGGACTCAGCATTTCTTTTACGTGAGCTGAAATTATAAGCAGAGCAATTTTGTTCCCCAATAACACTAAAAATTCCTGCTTCTGTTTTTTGTGACAGTATTCCTAAAATTTACAACTCCACAAAAGCTTATTTAGTAAATTTATGTTCCACAAAGAACTGAAGCCATGGTTTTTGTGTCAAAAATTTATAAGGGTTAGTTTCTGTTTAACTTTTTTTATAAAATAATGAAATGCGCTCAGTTCTATTACGAGTATATTATTATGTATATCGCTACACGACAGCATCGCGAACAATGCTAAGTTTGTATGGAATCAACATGATTTTCCTGTTCAGAATTAAATTGAACCGTTGTAGTTCGCGAGAAACTTCAGTTTCGTTGGAATTTTCAAACACGTGTTACTAAATTCATTGATTAAAAACAAGATTAAAGCAATAAATGCATTGTCAGAATTGTTGTTACGATAGAAGACAGTACCGGAACAACAGCTCGAAACTTCTTTGAAAACGGTTTGAACGTTGCTTCCATTTCAAAAAATTCGCAAAACATCTGTACAACAACGCGTTGGTAGATACGAGTTCTTTGAGTGTATCCGATGACATTCCAAACAAATATGGCTACCGTGCACAGATACCAAGTTCGGAAACTTTCACAGTAGGTACATATTGACACACGCGGGTTGACAGGCCTCGACAAATTTTATTAATACCGCGAATCTCAGTGTAATGTGGGCCGAAGTTAAGAGCTGTCGACACACGCTCGCTTCAGCTCTGGCTTTCGGTAAAAGCCAAATTACTTTAACTTCAAAGAATGTTGACGTTTGAGCTCCGTTCTTAGACGTACGGCAAACTACATGCTTCTGTAAGTAGCGGTTTATTTTCAAAACAACCTTAGGCTTTCTGTCGGTACTCACCTACGAAACATCATTATGAATACCTCAGGAGAAATGCTATGCCAGTTTTCGTTAGAGTACTATAAACATAATGCATGAAATTATTGTTTCATTTGAAGTTCATTCGATTTCGCTTACCGTTTACGAGGGAAAATTTTATAGGTAGCCCCAATTCCTTTTTGTTTCGCAAAAAAGTACGATCTGTTCCTAAAGTACCGACATTCAAAGTTTCCTGAAGTTCGGCTCTCCGTTGACTGCGTTAAATTATCTGGACTCCTACGAAATTAACTGATATAAACTGAAATTGCATACAATGTTTCGATTAGGTGCCTATTCGATACCTCATATACTCAACCAAACCTCCCTCTTTCTCTTTTAGATCAAAGAAACCAGAGCGGGACGGTTGGCACGATAAAAATCGAAAGGTTTTTAACAGGCCAGACGTTCGAAGAGATTTATGTCTTTGGAAGTCTAATTAGTTTACGTAGAATGGAACCAACAAACTTGAGCGATTATTTCCTGAACCCAAAATCTCGGGTCAAGTTGTTAAATCCCGATAATGACGAGTCTGTATACTGGTTCCAGACGAGTGCTGTGACGAATTTTTACTTAACAGAAAGCTATACTCAACTTTACACTCATTTACACTCATCAACAAAGCGGGTACGTCGAAAGTTTACAGAGGCATGGGCCTGAAAAATATCGGGTTGTACAGTTAGGCTACTACGATTTGGAGTCTTACAGTTCCCTTCTTCGTCGTTTTTAGGGTTCCGTACCTCAAAAGGAAAAACGGAACCCTTATAGGATCACTTTGTTGTCCGTCTGTCTGTCTGTCTGTCTGTCTGTCTGTCAAGACCCTTTTTCTCTGGAACGCATGGAGGTAGCATGCTGAAATTAATATCAAATACTCAAGCCTGCGGTCCCTCGAAGCTGTGAAAATATCCTTCCAAGTGAACGCAATCAAAATATAGTCATTAAAAAAGTGGTTTCCATACAAATCGCCGTACTGAGAAAAACCTAATTCCAGCTGTCCTAAAAACTTGAAAGTAGCTCTTAGAGCACAACCACTCCGAAAAGTCTCAAAATCTTAAAATTTATGTCTGTCTGTAGATTTCGCAGACCAATATAAGTTGACACCACACTGCGTACATTTTGCTTAGGAGCAGGGCTCCGCTAACACTGGACTTCTTAAAACACTGGGGAAAAGCGTTAAAATCTTTCTACGGAACCCTCGTGCGCGAGTCCGACTCGCACTTGGCCGGTTTTTCTACTATTTACTGCTCAGGCAGAACGGCCATCCCAATTTTTGTGGCAAAATAAAAAAATATCCAATAACAAAATTCCCTTACACTTTAACCTTGCCTATTACTCACGGCCCCTGAATTTATCTGTAATGTTAAAAGCAATTAGCGATGGGTCATTTACTTCTAAATAGGCTTAATAATTTCCGGAGAACTAGCCAACGTCAAAGACCGCTCCCTGGAAAAATTCCTTTAGGTTCAATAAATACCTCAAAGGTGATTTGAGAAGTGGCTTACTACCAACTTGAGAATAAGTACATTCGAGTGGGTTTTTGTTGAATCGAGCGAAGGATCACGAATGTTGTACCGAAACTTGTTTGACAAATTATAATTTAACTAACGTTTTAGTGAAAATGTTAAAAGTACTAACGTTTTGTATATACCTAATCAATTTCACAGATCTATTGTTTGGCAAATGTTCTGACTAAAACATGTCGTTCGGCAACTATTTATTTAGCTACGAGTTAAGTACTTTTTACCCCTGGCCCAGATTGAAATTGCAGGCAAGTTCTTTTGTATAGAACCAGTAAGTATACATCTAAAATTATCACAAAGGCACAAAATAATGTATAAATTCTGATTCCATACATAGAAGACGCATTGTTGAACAGTATTTATTATACATAAGACTACGCGAAATATGTGCAAACAAAATACCAATGTAATAAAAAACAATGAAATACAATTGAAGGTACTGCTTAACGTAATATCCTACGTCAAGACTTGTTTAACAGGAAACTATCGGAAGTAATTCACTTATAATGCTTACTTCCTGACGCTTCGGGTTCTTTGGCTCTTCAGCCTCAGGGTCAGGAAAAAACTCGTATTATTATGAACATCGAGAATAATTTTAGCATTAAAAGGCAAATCATAAAACTCTCTACTAGTCCACGTTTTTTTTTGCTACAACAAAATCTCTTAACAATTTCCTATTGAAATTTTAGTTCAAATTCCTGTGGGAGCGTAATTGAAAACAAATATTTGGATATCGTTTATCGTCTTAAGGGGTCCAGAAAATACGCGTAGTTTCATCGATAAAATTACACGATTCTTGAAATTTAGCTCTATTGATCACGATTGTACCTTATCGCTTTTAAGCGATAAGACCGCCTATTGTCTACCATACCTGTTTTTCTGTAATCTCCTTGTACTGTTTTGTGGTTTTCAATAAAGAATATTTGTATTGTATTTTACCTTAGACCAGTCTCCAAAAACGTGTCACTGCCATCACATCATAATCCCAAATTAAATAATTTTGAAACGTTTACCTAAACGTAAGATCATTTCACTAACCCGCATTCGTATCCTATGCGTTATTAACTCGTTTATCGTCTACACGTGCTCTGAGGGTCGAGCACGAGTTTTCGAATGCTGCGTAACGTTACGGTTATCGTATCGAGATCGAGAAACCTCATACTAAATTTTAGTGCCAAATGCGCTCACGGGTGGGCGCTGTTCCAAACGTCATACAAACTCGATAACGTTTACTATTCGATTTTACGTGACGCAGATTTCGAGTATTCGTACTCGGGCCTCTGCATTGGGTTTGTATCCGAACACACGGTCGTGACATCTCATTAAACTGAATGCTCTTGTGCACAGAACTATGTTTTACCACTGCGTTTTGTGACGAAGGCCATAAAACTTTAGGGTTTAGTTTCTGTTGTCCGAAATAAACGCATTTTATTTTATTTTATTTAATTATCGTTATTTTAGAAGATTATTTTACATTTTTATTCTAAGGTTTTTTTTTTGAAGGCGGTTTTACTTTTTTGTTAAAACATTTTTATTTCACAATTTTACGTTGATTTAACATTTTCAGAATTATCCTCCAACTCCTAACCGTTAAGGAGTTGTACCTTTCATCATCAGCTCATCAACATAAGATGATGACTACCGGACGCAAATACTTAAATAGCCTTAGAAAATATATGAAACACATGATACGTGCCTATAAAATTTGAGGGTTGCCCTCGATTTTCCTGAGATCCCATCATCAGATCATGACTTGGCGACAGTGGGACCACCTCAGGAGTATACCCTTTCGAATAATGATTTAACATTTTCAGAATTATCCTCCGACTCCTATCCGCTAAGGAGTTGTACCTTCCATCATCCGCTCATCATCATGAGATGATGACTACCAGGCGTAAATACTTGAATAACCTTAGAAAATATATGAAACACATAGTACGTGCCTGTAAAATTTGAGGGTTGCCCTCGATTTCACTGGGATCCCATCATCAGATCATGACTTGGTGACAATGGGACCATACCCTTTCAAACAAAAAAAAAATCAACATACAATGACAATGCAAAGAAAAATTCGTTAAGCAGCTGGACTTGAACCAGCAACCTCGGTAATCCGTACCAAAAAAAAATTGAAAATCGGTCTACAATTGACGGAGTAATCGATGTACATACATAAAAAAAAAATACATACAGTGGAACGTAGAACCTCCTCCTTTTTTTGAAGTCGGTTAAAAATATGGATCTCTGCAAAGTAACGCGTGATTCAATAAATTATTTAGATCGTTTTTGCTTATTTATAGTTTAGGCCAAGCTAGATTTGGGAACACGAATAACTAATTGTAGAATTAATTTATATTATGAGATTAAAAATAATCGTCGATTCCTTTGGCGATTTCAAATTGACACCAAAAGCCTCGCATTTTGTTTCAGACGGACTTGGTGCAGCGCTTTTGAAGATTAAAATAGAAATACAGAAGGCAGTAAATTTTGTACAGTATGATTAAATGTCATATTACGATGTGATTGAAATAGACCTGGAGCTTCTTGAAGTCGAGATGACCTTGAACCTGGGGATAGTAAACAGTTCTTGGACGATATATTGCTAATAATGCTCAGAGCTTATAAACGTAGCCATAGCCGTGATAGCCTAGTGGTTTGACCTATGGCCTCTCAAGCAGAGTGTCGTGGGTTCAAACCCCGGCTCGCACCTCTAAGTTTTTCGGAATTTATGTGCGCAATTACATTCGTAATTTATCATGAGCTTTTCAGTGAAGGAAAACATCGTGAGGAAACCAGCACACACCTGCGAAGCAATTCAATGATGTGTGTGAAGTTCCCAATCCGCACTGGGCCCGCGTGGGAAATATAGCCCAAACTAGCCTCATTCTGAGAGGAGGCCTGTGCCCTGCAGTGGGACATAAAAAGGCTGGTGATGATGATGATGATATAAACTTAGGTTTTGTTTATTTACATTCCGCGGCCTTCGGGCCGTCTGCTCTCCGAATAAACATCATCTCGTGTTGTCACTATACAAGGGTTTCCGACGCCTTTGCAAATAACTGAGTCATATTTTTAGATAACGCTTGGGGTGGTATTGGTTGGGTTGAGAGCTTGGACTATGAGCCTCTGTTGTGTTTGGCTTTCAAGTAAACATGTTAAGTTTGAACAAAAGAGAGAAGAGAGCTTTAGTAAGTGAACTATGTACTATATTTACTTACACTACCTACTACAGTGCCCTAAGCACGACTTGTCGAATCCTGCGTTACGTTACGGTTATCGTATCGAGATCGAGAAATCTCATACTAAAGTTTAGTTCCAAATACGCTCACGGGCGGGCGCTGTTCCAAACGTCATACAAACTCGTTATAGTTTACTATTCGATTTTACGTGACGCAGGATTCGACAAGTCGTGCTTAGGGCACTGATAAAGATCTCTCGGCGTGCCTTATAGAGGCCTCTCGTGACCAGAGGGCTGGTCAATACTTCGCTCAGCGAATCAGCATTGCCATAACGTGGCAATGCTGCCAGCCTTCTGGGCACCCTTCCCATTGACGGCGATCTGGGAGAGATTTTTTATCTTTAGTTTAGGTTTAGTTAGTATTTTAAATTTTATAATGTACCTATTGAATTATTTAAGATTCATGATAAATGTACTACCTACTTTCATTAATTAAATAAATAAATAAATGGATCACTCACATATGTCAGTCGAGTATAGCCCGACATGTTTCGGACTAGTCCGTACCTAGTCCTTCCTCTGGGATACAAACTTCGCCGGTAGCGAAACGCAAACTACGCGCCGGGCGTTCCGTTCCATTTATCCGTTAATTTCACTATGATTGAATTTCACGGTTTCATGTTAGGGGTGCGTGTCGGATAACCTCCTCGTGTGCTCGAGCGTTACGGTTCCCTCTAAGAGTCTTAATCTTAAGGGGAAGAGTAGCGTTTGGGCCGGTGTACCCTGGGCAACAACGGTTATCTATTTTATTTATTAAAATAGTTAACCGTTGGCTTATATCCGACGAAGGGGGGGAGGGGTTGGGTTTTTAGGTTAGGCTGTGAAGTCTAACCTAACTAACCACAACGTTAACATTACCTACCGAACAACGTCTTCTACACTGATAGTGTCTTTATACTCGACATTGGCGAAATCATCGATTGTATCGATGGAGCCATATTTTTAAAAATGGAATTGAAATTGGTTTCATGTTAAAAAGGGATTTCTCCTTCTTTTGCAACCCTTTCCCACCCAATGTGTAGGTCTCTTCTAATGCACGCCATTCCTTGCGGTTTTGGGCCTTTCGCATCCAGTCCTTCCCGGCCATCCTAACCAAGTCAAGTTGATCCAGCGTCGATTGCCTGTCTATATTTCTGTCGTCGATCCAACTTCGATTGCCTCACTATATTTCTGTCGTCGATCCACCCTCGATTGCCTGACTATATTTCTGTCGTCGATCCAGCGTCGATTGCCTGACTATATTTCTGTCGTCGATCCAGCGTCGATTGCCTGACTATATTTCTGTCGTCGATCCAGCGTCGATTGCCTGACTATATTTCTATGTTCTACCCTATAGGCCTCTCTCAAGCACCCGTCTACCCCATCTGAGGGTCGAGCACGACTTTTCGAAACCTGCGTCACGTAAAATCGAATAGTATATACGTTGTCGAGTTTGTATGACGTTTGGAACAGCGCCCGCCCGTGAGCGTATTTGGAGCTAAAATTTAGTACGAGTTTTCTCGATCTCGATACGATAACTGTAACGTTACGCAGCATTCGTAAAGTCGTGCTCGACCCTCTGTTGTCCTGACTACGATACACTTATATCGAACCTTTGGGATGAAAACGACTCAACTGAAAAAAACAGCTTTTTGGGAAATGAAGAAAAAGAATATGGTCTGCCCACTTTCAAATTCCGCTAGCGATCCCATGGGCCCGAAGAATTGCGAAACTTACGTGGCATTGCTCGCAGGACTGATGGCCGATGGGGTCAGAAGGTTCTCGAATGGCGTCCGCGGACCGGGAGACGAGCTGTCGGTAGGCCTCCAACAAGATGGAGCGACGAGCTGGTAAAGATCGCGGGACCGCGGTGGATGCGGAAAGCACAAGACCGGTCTGAGTGGAGAGCCTTGGGGGAGATGATGATGATGATCATCACATGGGCAATGTCGATCAGTTTTGTTCTCCTCCGGTTTTCCATGTTAATGATTCGAAAGGAAATTATACCTAGTTACAAACTAAGCAAAACTTGTGGTAGTGGTACATAGATAAATCCCTAAACATTAGGCTTTCCAACCTTAAAGTAGTACAGTTTGTTGGTTCACATTCAACACTGGAGGCCGCTAGCATGATGCAATCTGTATGGTAATAACCATCAACTTTGTTGAACATGAAGTGCCTCGACAATCTGGTTTGTAAATTGGTAAGTGAGATGATTTCTTGAATGCAAATTATACTCTTACATAATAAGTGAGTTTCTGCATAGCTTTAGTTGCCAAGTGGGATTTTTCCCTTATGGACTCGTTATATGGATTGGTTTTTTTTTTATGGATAACCTAATCGACTTAGAAAAGTTGAAAAACCCCCGATATTGTCATTTCAAAGTTCAGTATTTCAAAAACGGGTGAACCGATTTTAATGAAACTTAGCTAAAACCATCTCGATTAAACTAGCTTTCGATTAAAAAAACTGCATCGAAATCGGTATATCCGTTTGGAAGCTATGATGCCACAGACAGATACACAAAGGTCAAACTTATAAAACCCCTCTTTTTTCGTCGGGGGTTAAAAACGAAATACATCTGTCTGCAAATCACATACAAATCGTCATCATCATCATCATCAGCCTGTTTTTACGTCCCGCTGCTGGGCACAGATCTTCTCTGAGAATAAGAACACAATAGTACATTATGATACAGGTGTGCTAAATTAGTCATTACAATCGAGGCGGGTTTGAAGCCTGAGCGAAGCGAAGGCTTTAATATAGCCGAAGAGTGTAATGACTAATGCTCACGCGTTGCATACGACGTTTTTCAACACACTTGCTCGTAAATTGGATCTTATTACATAGTATTAAAGTTCATAATACAACTTATAACACACGCGTGTTTTTTACTTTATAATTACCTACAAATGATCAACTGCTACTTGGACTGTTTTATTGGAGCAAAAAAAGTGTTAAATTTTGAATTAAGCAGACTTACGAAAAGACTTTTGACCGTACTTATCAAAACATATTCATATTAGCTTAACTTAAATACTTTAGTCTACTCTAAAAACTTGAAAATAGAATATAACAATTTACCTACTAAAGCGACGAAGAATCAAATTTCTTGATATGCACAGAGTACTAAAGCGCCAAATGTATTTAAAGTTGAAAAATTACAATAGACTTAACAATAAACATGTACAGAAACTAAAACAGGTTGGTTGGAAAAGCACTAAACAGAAAAAAACTCAGTTTAAGCGTCGGATTAGTATTTAGTGTTCCAAATTTCACAGATTTTTCAGGGGCTAAAGCGGCAAAAACGTCCTTCGATCGTCTTGAAACCCAGATAGATCGATGCAGAACAATTCGCTGATTCCCGTGTTATAATATTCAACTCGATTTGGCCCAAAGTGTCGCTTTAGTATCTTTGCCTCCGAAGCGACGATATCAAGTTATTGATATGGGCGACGTTTAGGCGCGACAAACTAAGTGATCGTCGACAGAATCGCACCATAAATTTGGCAATATTCTTGTTATAAAAAATCTGGCATCGAAGACCAGTCGAGCAGTGTATCATCATCATCATCATCACCAGCCTTTTTTGACGTCTCCTGCTGGGCACAGGCCTCCTCTCAAAATGAGAGGGCTTGGGCTATAGTTCCCACGCGGGCCCAGTGCGGATTGAATTACTTCGCAGGAGTGTGCAGGTTTCCTCACTATGTTTTCCATCACCGAAAAGCTCATGATAAATTACAAATTTAATTCCGCACATAAATTTTGAAAACTCAGACGTGCGAGCAGGAGTTTGAACCCACGACCCTCTGCTTGAGAGGCCGTAGGTCAAACCACTAGGCTATCACGGCTTTTCTTGAGCAGTGTATGAGATGTGAATATTAGCATGGTATTTTATTGACTTTTCAATAGTTCGGCATTCATTGTCACTAGTTAAATCAGCGATCAAAACGTAATTTGGGTAGTGGCAGTTTCCTCTCTCAAAGAATCAGCATCGCTCTTCAGAGATGCCAGCCTTTTGGGCATCATGCCACGGGGGGCCTTATTTAGATTTAATTAATTTGAAGTTTTAGTTTAATTAGTTTTAACTTGAATTTAATGTCATTGTAAATTGCTTTTATTGTGTAAATAAATTATTTCTCGTGAATTTAAACCAAGTCTACACCGCATCTACTTTCAAAGTATATGGCATGGTAAATATAATATCCGATAAAATTTTAGGTAAAATATAGGTAAAATTTTATTACAGTACCTCTTGCGTGTACCTGTGTACAGTTTGCAAAACGCAGAAGCTTAATAAATTACATAAATATTTAATTTGTTGAAAATGTGATGTGTTTAATGCCATTTTTATTCTATTCTGAGAAAAAAAATCCTTACCTATCTCTTATTGGTTCGGACTTCTCTCAACTGACCTTTTTGTATTGACCACCCATATAAGAAAGGTGCTTAGTTGAGAAGAGCTTATCAACAACTTAGGTATCTAAATAACTAAGTTGTTGATAAGCTCTTCTCAAGTGGTAACAAAATGCTGTGGTTTGTAATCTATATCTATATCTACACTAATATTATAAAGAGGAAAGATTTGTACCTATTTTTGTATGTTTGTATGTTTGTAATGAATAAGCTCAAAAAGTACTGGACCGATTTAAAAAATTCTTTCACCAATACAATGCTACATTCTTCCAATTTGACATAGGCTACATTTCATTTTGAAAAAAATTAGGGATCCTTGGTAAAATTTGAACAATGTAACCGAAGGTGTAGAAAAATGAGTCTTAAAATGTCTTTCGTCGAATGCGCTGCCGAAACTATTAGCGATAGAACAAAATAATGTTCAACAATATTGAAGAACATCATAATGTCTACAAAAAACTCCGCGGTAGCATATGTCCAACTATTGTAGTTATGTCACTACAACAACTTTTTTCATTTTATAATTGTCTACCCCGTGCGAAGCCGGGACGGGCTGCTAGTTCTATATATATACGTTTAATAAATCTGTAACAGGTCGATGTTTGTACAATAAAAATATTTGAGTAAAACTGCTACTAGGGCTATTTATTAACGCAATAGAACCGAAAACAACGGTTTTTAGAATTCTTTTCTGTTTGTCTGTTTGTCTGTGCGTTTGTTCACGCTAATCTCCGAAACGGCTTAACCTAGAAGGATGCGGTTTTCACTGATGTATTGTCCTTTCCTTGGATTAACATTTAATGTTTATTTCATTGAAATCGGTTAACAAATAAAATTTCGCGAAAACTTGGGTTAACTATTATAGTTTTGATTAATTATGGTCTCTCAGATGATTATTTAAAACTTATCCTAACTAATTCTAACTAATATCCTAATCCTAATCCTAACTATCCTAATCCTAAGTAATATTATAAATGCGAAAGTAACTCTGTCTCTCTGTCTGTCTGTTTGTTACCTCTTCACGCAAAAACCGCCCTTCCGATCATGATGAAATTTGACAAGAAGATAGCTTAAACATCCGGGAGTAACATAGGCAGGCTACTTTTTATCCCGGAATACTGCAAAATTCCCGCGGGATAAGGATAATTCGATAAAATGGACTCGCGTACCCCCGAGGAACCTTTTCACAACAAAATTCATAATGATTTCTTTGGCAGATGTATGGTATGTCAGTATGACATTTGCAGTGATACGGTTCCACAGTTATACAATCAACATACGATTCCTTTTCTCAATACATTTCATATTGATTTCTTTGTGGGATGTATTGTACGTCAATGTGACATTTGTAGTGAAACGGTCCTGCAGCGAAGACGATCCAGTGAATTACTTTTACATGGATTTTTAGCTATTTTTAGTGATAGAAGAAAGAAAGAATAAAGTAAAACAGCGTAATACAATATATTATGACATTTATTAATTTCAAATTCACTGTTATACAAATAAAAAACATTAGTTCTTCTTCCAATACACAATACAAGCATTATTGATGCCACGATTTAGTCTTGACTTGATGCTGTCATACGGTCTCGTGTCGCCGAAATTGTAAATCCGATCCGGCGTGCAATTACCGGCATCGCACAGGTAATTTGAAACCACAATAGTCGTCCAGGTCCTTAAAGAAATAACTACAGAGAGAGAGCAAAAAATACAATCATTCGAATAACAACAAACGTGATAATTATGAAGTAAATGCTTATGCCACTATGATATTTCTTTTAACCATATATCTACAGTTTTCATTTGGTTTTCATCTTACTCCAAAACAGTACATATGTATAAACTCTTTGGTGTTTATTAATAGTACCTCATTACGTGTGTAGTAGGAACAAAGATAGCGGTGGATTTTATATATTACAGAAAAAAGTTCCTTTATTGTAGTAAAGGATTATTAGAACATAAATAAATTTTATTTTAGTTACTATTTGATACCCGTACTGCCGGGGCCGTCTTTTAGGCAGCCCCCCGCAACAAGAAGTGTACAAATACAACTATTATTGCCAACAACATCTAATATTCATTAGTAGCGGACCACTCTACTGCAGCAAGGAAAGAGCAGCAACAGCCCCCCGCCATAAAAAGAACATAAACCCTACTCTTTACTTCAAGCCATTGACAAGTAGCTAACCAGTATGCCGCAGGAAGGAAACAGGGGGGGCTCGGGGGGCGCAGCCCCCCGCTATAAAATAAAAAAAACACTTCTCTGACCTCTAAGCCATTGATAAGTAGCGAATCAACACGCCGCAGGAAGCAAAGAGGGGGGCTCGGGTGGCGTAGCCCCCCGCCATAAAAAGTAAAATACACAAGCACCACTCTTTTCTCCAAGCAATTTATAAATAGCAAACCACTAAGCTGCAGGAAGCAAAAAGGGGGGCTCGGAGGGCGCAGCCCCCCGCCATAAAAAGTCCACAAGCACTACTCTTTTCTCCAAGCTATTGATAAGTAGATAAAAAAAATCAATTTAAAATACGTTTGTAGAGGAAAATTTAGAAAAGGTCCCTAGCTACTATTTACCCAGCTCATTCTCACGTACTAAGTAAATATTTATGCTAGTTTTATTTAATTCAGTTACTTAATCTACGATTTCCATGTGAGCACAGTATTTGGATTAATTTATTCAACTAAATGGTACTTACATTGTACAAACTAGGACAACACGGAATTCAGATTGTTGGTTTGTTATTTGCTTAAACAATAGAATACTTGAGAATATTGCTATCGGTACGAAGCCGAAACGTCAAACGTCAGAATCCATACTTCCATACACGACTTGACGCTGTATGCGCCGATGCCGAGTCATAAAACGCGTGCGAAACAAAAGAGTAAAACAAGCGAATGCGCAAAACGCTTACAAACAAACAAATGTAGATGCTTCTTTGGTTCCGACCGCAGCGCGAACTAGAATCCCTACATGGAAAACTAAATTCATTTAACTTAGCCCGCTGTCGCGCGTAGAACACAATACTCATTAATTGCTCGCTACAAATGCCAGTAGCAGACAGATTAATTAACAAAGCTCTGGATGATTCTAATAACACGTTAAATGTTAGTATAGAGAGTCAAAGTCCACCAAAAACTATTGGGTAATGTCGCGGTCCAACTTCCGTTTCAAGTAATTTACAGTTCTATTAAGTAACTATCAACATTCGCTGTGTGGGTTGAAAGCGATATAATATGAGACTGAATGGGCGCTTATGCCCTTTACCCGGGGTAGATTAAAAAACCTAAAATTAAGTATACCTAATCGAGTTGTAGAGAATATACTCGTGATGAGGAAATTGTAGGTGATGATAGCTGTCGGCAAACTTCAATCCAAATAACTAGTATCTAATTACTAACCCTGTTATTCATAAACCTAAGTATTTTAACTAAAATGCCGTTAAGGTTCGTTTGTCCTTTTTTGTCACATTGACATTTTCGTTAGTAAGAAGAAGACAAAACCTATTTTAGCTAATGGAGGCTTGAGTAACGTTTATGAATAAGGCCATAAAGACATTGAATCTTTGTAAAAACAACAACTCCTTTGTTTGCGCCCGCGCAAGCAACTACGTCATCAGGCGGCCGCGGGGAAGGAGGCTGCCGCGCGCCGACAAGCGCCGAGCCACACACATTCACCATCGACCGCCAGAGCGATCACACGCATTTTACCAAATTGATTTACTTGTACCTTTCTTTAATTATTATAAGATTTACAAGTCAAAGTTGTCGCAGCTCATTTTAATTTCTTTATAAACTTATGTACGCTCGTACATCCTTTGACATAAAATATAATCACATTCAAACTGTTTCATGAAACCAGGTTTATTATAATGGTTCCACAAATAAAAGCTGAGTATCGCCATATATTTTAAGCCAAATTAGCACAATATACCCATAAGGATCATGGTTTCATTACGCACCTGTCTTCGTGATCCAGTTACCTTTGACGGGCACACGTGACCAAAAAGCTTGATTTTCGATGAAAAGGCGTTGCGATACAGGCTGAATTTAAAGTGATCCCCGCCACTAGTTTATGCGATACGTGGAGTTTATTAAAGCCACTACATTTAGGTTTATTAAGGACCTATCAATTTGACGAGTATTGAGGCGAAAAGCTGTTAAATATCGTAAAACTTAATTTGAAGGGTTGCGTCTGAAATAAAAATATATAGCACTAGCTGGCCCGGCGGACTTCGTACCGCCTAACCATTAAATTGTCGTTTTTAGTGTTTTTTTTTTTTCATTACTTTCACACCGTTTAAACCTTCCCTGAAATTCCACAAATATTTCAAGATCAAAATTAGCCAAATCGGTCCAGTTATTCATTCAGCATTCAACGAACAGCATTTCATTTTTATATATAGAAGAAGATAAGTAGGTATTATGTTAATCTTTAAGTCTTAAATAATATTTCAGGTGATAGAAAAAGGTATAAATTAATTACTTCTTTCTTTAATTGCACACACTTATTTCGAGTTTTTATTCACTTCTCGGAGTATTAAGCTTTGATCTTCTATCTTCAAACTAGATTCCACAGACTACTAAGAGATAATACGATATTTTAAATGCAATGACATTTCCTTAGCTATAAATCAAAGGGGCGGATACGTTGCGCGCTGAGAGAGGGTTTTTTTATGGGACGATTGACACCATTTGAGCTAGTCCTAAACTAGGCAAAGCCTGTACTATGAATACTAGACAACGGATAAACATACTTATACAGATAAATACATTAGTTATTAAAAATCCAAGGACCCGAGAACAAACGTTTGTATGCGACACACTTTAAAATCCGGCTGTACGCACAAGGTCATTGGGAGCTGTTTTCGCCTTAAGGCATTTTGGACATTATTTTGAAAATTATTCTAACCTTACACGTACAAACGAAATTACTTCACGAATTTGACCGAAATTCGGTTCAGTAGTATATCCCGATAGTGGACGAATGGGTCACACATAGAGATTTAAAAACAAAAGTTGTTCATTAATTCCCGAGATTTGAAAATAAATTATTGGCTTAATAAATTTTACCTATTACGAAATAATAATAATATGACTACTAAACAGCTCCAAGACCCTTCTCCTTTGTCGAAATTGGTAGGGTAGGCAGTTGAAACGGTAATAATTAGGTATTACCTATCTATTTTTTATCGCTTGGAACCTACGAATACAAACGTAACTTTTATGTCACAATCGATGTTTACTTTTAATTACTAAGGGTATCTATAATAATTTTGCGAAACCGGTTTTAGGATCGTACAAAGCCAAGTCCGACTCTATTATTGCAGCCACAAAGCCCATTCAGAGTTGACACAATTTAAGTCAAGTTTTTCAATTTAGCTTCCGACTTTGGAAGCAATCCGCAGCCAAACCAATGGATCAAATTAATTGCCTTGCCTTCTAAATTATCCTGCCTTTATTTTAAAACAAACCGTCTCCGATGAGCTTAAAATAAACGTGCTACCTTCAAAAGAGTTTTATTGTGTTTAGAATTTCGGCGTTTCGAAAGGTTGGTAAATTACCACTTTTGTTATTGTTTACTGGGCATTCCCAGTAGGGTTGTTTCCTCTTAGTCAACTCAGCAACTTTTTATGAAATGTCAAAACGATCCGTTAGTATGAAGTTTGTATTGAATTAAGAACTCATGACGTCATAATTTTCAGTAATAAAACTGCCTCCTTTTGTTAGTTTTTGTTAGATTAAAAATCGTTTTAATTGCAGTAATAAGTGAGGCATCGGTTTTTTATGAGTATTTTCGGAAGCTTGATAAGTGAAAATGTGAAATGATTTCATTTTGACATCAGTAACAACCCTATTGCGACTGACGGAATGGCAGGCAACAAATGTTTGTTTTCCATTGAATTAGGGCTATCACGAGCCAAATATCCGCTTGGATCGCTAGTGGCGAGTGAGGTCTATCTGTCAATTTCCTCCAGTCCTTGTCTCTCATTGGTGGAGAATAACAGATAGACCTCACTGGACAGGACACTAGAAATCCTAGCGGATTTTTGACTCGCGATAGTCCTTGAAAGAAGGAGTAGATGAGAGGACTCGACGACACGGTTCTGTAGGAGTAGGATCACAGATTAGGATGTAGAAACAAGAAAGTGCTGAGGCCCCAGTACGAATATTCGAATCCTGCGTAACGTTATCGAGCAGTAACGTTATCGAGAGATTCGTATGACGTTTGGAACAGCGCCCGAACGTGAGCGAATTTAGAACTACAATTTAGTATGAAGTTTCTCGATGTCGATACGATAACGTAACGTTAAGCAGGATTCGAAAACTCGTGCTCGACCTACTGGCCACTGACGCTTATACATATAGAGCAGGTGGCATATATTCCGATATAACATATGTGCGGTAGAGTAAGAGATATAGAACACCTTCTCGCTTTAACGCGCGCGCAAGTTGGAAGTTGGATTTGGACTTTTGGCGCGAAAACTGTTCGTCGGCCTAAAATCAGCCATTAAAAAACTTCATTACTGGGGGATGATGGCGCCGAATGGTGCGCTCGTATTTTGTCGAGACAATTTTTATAGTGAATTTAATGGTTTTATTTAATTATAAGAGTTGTGTTGTGTTATGTGTATATCACTCGAGGGTAAGTCCAGATTACTCCCCTTGGTGAACAAACTACTATTACCCTACTCTAGGAGGGTCATTTTCCTGCGCGACTGAAAGTGGGGTTAGTATGCAGGGTGTAATACTATAAGTTTACGTCACCCCGGGAGGTAATAAGCATTTTACTGCCTATTACGCGGCGAGAAAACAAAAACCACGGACTGCTGTAAAGAAACCTCAATAGGCCGAGCACGAGTTTCGAATCCTGCGTAACGTAATCAAGTAGTAAATGTTATCGAGAAATTTGTATGACGTTTGGAACAGCGCCCGCCCGTGAGCGTATTTGGAACTAAAATTTAGCATGAGGTTTCTCGATATCGATACGAAAACGTAACGTTACGCAGGATTCGACAACTCGTGCTCGGCCTACAGGTCGCATGTTTGAGTCACTCGAGCCAAGCCAAAAAAATTATTATGCTGTATTACTCAATGTACTATTGACTGCCGATAGTAATAAAAGTCTAGTTGTAATGATTAATGCAAATAGGTACTTACTTGGGTGTCAATCGAATGCTGGTGAAATGGGGGAAATGGTAACGTAACAGTATCGTATCGAAATCGAGAAACTTCATACCAAATTTTTGTTCCAAATACACTCACGGACGGGCGCTGTTCCTAACGTCATACAAATTTCTCGATAGCGCTGCTACTCGATTACGTTACGCAGGATTCGAATATTCGTACTCGGGCCTCAGAGCCCTTAGTTGAAATTTCACGTTGCAACAAACGTTTCGATCGCGTTCGCGTTAACGTATCAAATACTATGAAAATAGTACATTTGAGACGCTAATGCGAACGCGTTCGTGACGTTTTCTGACGTTAATTTACACCGAGTCTAGTGTAATCAACGACCAAAAAACAATTCTCAGCGTATTTTTTGACCGTTGAATGAACTAGAAGCTCTGAGGCACAGTAATGAAATCCGTATTTAATACGTACCTACAAGTTTTTTTAAAGATAGTCACCGTGACTTTGTGTGACTACAGAACAACGTAATTTAGCAAACAACAGGTCAACCATTTGTTAAATATTGTTAGTTCCATAAATAATTAATTTACGGACCTTCGCGTGGGTTTGTCGTACGTTTGATTGATGGTCACTAAATTTCCTACGTCCCGGCCACTCTAGCCAGACCCTTGACGTTTGCCTCCTGTCAAGATCTAAATAGGCATCGCTGATTGCGTAGGCGGCGGAGGGGTCACGATAAACGGGTTGTCGGGGCCCTATTAATCTTATCATGTCACCGAGGCATCTTGGCGGCTTTTAAGGCAACACGTCGGTTAATATTGGATGTAATTGGTGTAACGTCGCGAGAAACTTATCTGACTTAACTCGGTAGAAGACTTCATTGAGCGGATAATTTCGCTTTGAACAGATGGCCACCGAAAACGGAAAACTTAGAGCCAACGTCTGAGGGTCGAGCACGACTTGACGAATGCTGCGTAACGTAACAGTTATCGTATCGAGATCGAGAAACCTCATACTAAATTTTAGTTCCAAATACGCTCACGGGCGGGCGCTGTTCCAAACGTCATACAAACTCGACAACGTTTACTATTCGATTTTACGTGACGCAGGTTTCGAAAAGTCGGTGTCGACCCTCAGACGGTCTTTTTTTTTACGACAAACGAGCAAGTTGGTCACTTGATGGTGAGTGATCACCACTGCCTATAGACTTCAGCTACCACGGGGAGTTTGCAGATGCGTTGCCAACCTAGAGAGCTAAGATGAAATGCCTCTTGTGCCTTAATGACACCGGCTGTCTTACTCTCCACACAGGATTAGCGAGTAAGATGGTGGTAGCTATCCGGACGGACCTAGCACAATGTCCTACCACCCGTAAAACCACATCACAAAATAGTCAATAAAATAATTACTTACGCAGTATCGTACTGCTAAGTCTAGTCTACGTAAGTAGGTAGTTTATTTAACTTCAATTAATATCAACAGAGACAGTTATGGACCAGCGAAATTTATTCGTGAGCACATAATTGAATATGTTGAGGACACAGAACACAATCATTATAGTACCTATCTATAAAGTTTAATAAGTTAGTTGTCAAGTTATTAGTACAACTGTGGTACAACCTATACCTTTCCTATTCCTATCCAGATTATTATACTTAATTATGACTGTTATCTCTTTTCATGTAGTACGAGTATATGTAGATATACCCATCTGAGTGTAACCCATTGCTTGCATTATGGTCTGGCTTCATGAACATCTGCACACCTTAAGAAAATATTTTATTTTATAATAAACTTTCTAATACTAAAGATAAAAGCGCTACCACTAAACAATGTTCAATTTTGCAATCCAAAAGTTAAATCAGTTTTATAAAATGGTTGACAAACTTGTTGAGCTTATAACAAATACATTCGCCAATTTTAATATTAACATGACATTTGCATTCACTTTAGTTCACCACATTTTCTACTTAGAGAATTTGTTCAAGTTTGAGTCCATAAGTCCTACATCCATTATCGTTTCATGACAATCGCAATCTTATGTTTCGAACAGTAAAGTAGATAATTGTACTGTTATTTAATTGGTCGAAGTTCTCTTTACCAGTAACTGTCCAACTGTCATCAAGATACTGGCTGGGCAAGCAGCTAGCTTTAAGACAAGTTTAGTTTTGTAATTTCGAACTTCAGACATTCTGCTCCGCAGTCGGTATGACATGACATGCGGTTTCTTGTTGAATGTTCAGTAACCTTTTGAGACCGGACTGGAGTTGAGATGGACAAACTATTATATTAGCAGGGTTTCCTGTTATTCAGTATGTTTGATGTTTTTGTTTAGTTGGTGGACCCTTCTGAACTAGGATGCACACGTCGAGGATTCAAGCAATATTTTACATAAGTTATGTATGTACATATTGTGCAAAACGTGCTGACAATCTCTGTTGAATCACTGATGTATGTACTTAAGGTAGTGTAGCGCTACAGTATAGCGGGGATCTCACGAGGCGATTTTAGTTGATCAACTTTTAATTGATCAAGAAAAATCGATACGTATTGCGTTCTCACGCTCGCACCAATAATCGGACCGAACGGGCAGTTAACGTTCCACAAGTTGCACGGTGACGTCATCAAATTGAACCGACTCGCAGAACAAAAGTTGAGAGGGAATTAACTTTTCGTTGATCAATAAAAGTTGATCAGCTTTTATTGAAAAAAACCTTAGAAAAAAATGTAAAATAATCCTCTAAAATAGCAGAAATATGAAGTCGGTGCTTCATTCAAAGAATATTCCGCTCGCACCGCACCGACTTCATATTTCTGATGCTTAGTGCTAGGCCATAAAACTTTAGGCTTTAGTTTCTGTTGTCCGAAATAAACGCATTTTATTTTATTTTATTTATTAATCGTTATTTTAGAGGATCATTTCAAATTTTTTTCTAAGATTTTTTTTGAAGGCTTTTTTGTTAAAAGATTTTTATTTCACAATTTTACGTTGATTTAACATTTTCAGAATTATCCTCCAACTCCTAACCATTAAGGAGTTGTACCTTCCATCATCAGCTCATCAACATAAGATGATGACTACCGGACACAAATACTTGAATAGTCTTAGAAAATATATGAAACACATGATACGTGCCTATAAAATTTGAGGGTTGCCCTCGATTTCCCTGAGATCCCATCATCAGATCATGACTTGGTGACAGTTCGACCACCTCAGGAGTATACCCTTTCGAATCATGATTTAACATTTTCAGAATTATCCTCCATCTCCTAACCGCTAAGGAGTTGTACCTTCCATCATCAGCTCATCATCATGAGATGATGACTACCAGACGCAAATACTTGAATAACCTTAGAAAATATATGAAGAACATAGTACGTGCCTGTAAAATTTGAGGGTTGCCCTCGATTTCCCTGGGATCCCATCATCAGATCATGACTTGGTGACAATGGGACCACCTCAGGAGTATACCACTTACATACATAAAAAAAAAAAAAAAAATACATACAGTGGAACGTAGAACATCCTCCTTTTTTTAAAGTCGGTTAAAAACCTGTTCTAATTAGCGATTGTCGTTCAATTCAATTTAATTCTTGTTTTTTTGGGATAATATTGGCCCCATCGATCGATGCGATGATTCCGCCAATGTCGAGGTTGGATAACACACTGCCAACGACCTCTGGTCTTGTACGGTAGTCATTCAATTCGTAAACCGACTTAAGTTGATTGACTGAAGTATGGCGATTTGCCTCGTGAGAACCCCGCTTATACACCATCAGTACACACTTTGCCTTACAGTACGATGTTTTAAGATGACGAATATGTACTGAGAAAACGTGTAGGTACAATTTACATTACACAAGCACGTACAAAGCGACCGCAATTGAAATGATAATCGAGATGGAAGAAAAAATACAATAGAACGCGAAGCACAATACTTCGTGAGTGTTGTACTCATGCGTTATTCACGCACCTCCTTTATATTGCATAGTCTTGAACTCGCATTGAATGTTATGTTTATATGTATCTCCTAAACCCGCATCCAGAACTTTATGTGTTCGTAGTTTTATACGCCGACCCATGTCTTGGTGTGAGCATCTGCAGTATAGAATAATAAAAGTTTTGGAATTAAGTACTTCCGTCTTTAATAAGTCGGGAAAGTGCAAGAACATTAAGACTTAATGCGTACAGTCTTAACAACGTGTACGTCGCCCGAAGCTCTTCTGAAAGTCATTTCCACGTACACACTTATGTGTATATGTTGTACATATTGTACATGTTGTACATATGATGTACATGTTGATATTGACGTTTATTTGCTCATATTTTTTATAGTTATTTTTTTAGCTTCAAGGACTTGATTAGTTAATATTAAATGTAATCGGTCTCTTAAATACAAATACAAATACAAATACAAATAATTTATTTGCAAATAACACAAAAACCAAAATAGGATCGGTACAATATATGTAGCTTATATTTAAGTACTTACTTAGGTGTTGTGTTACTATATAACATGAGTGCGATCAGACAATGCTCCTTACTCCCCGAACTAGTTAAAAACTGTATCACGGTGGAGCAGGACCCGTCATCCTATTTGTTATGTTACAATTTCTGAACTCTTAACTTTTAACTGAGGTTTTATGAGAATCTATGTTGCATAGTAGTGTTAACATTGCATCAGTTACTAATATAATTAGTTGAGGGTAAGAAGTTGCAAGTAAGTACCTACATCGATTAGTAATTAAATTACGGATACAACTCGCTTAAACGTAAACAAGTAGTATATGCAAAAGCCCCAGATGAAAATGCTATGTTGCTTACAATTATAATGTTTATTACTAATCTAAGTCTAACATGTTGGTCTATAATATATCTGCATAGTGTATGTGTATGTAAGTAAGAATGTGTCTATATATTAGTGTGAGTGTGTGTGTGTGTGTATGTGTACGAATTAGTGATGCCATTTTATTTCAGGAGTTTCTCTGCCTCTGAATAGCTAAGCGAGAATAAAAATTTATTTAATACCTTTTTACATTGATAAACACTAAGGTTACGCAATATAACGTATTTGCTTATTCGATTATATACTAGGGGTCCAAGAAGTTTGTGAAATTTCCGAGAAAAAACCGACTTATATTTAGGTATGGAATAAACTATATCAATCCTACGACGTGTAATAGAATAATCAGGTAAACTTTTATGTTGCTCAAGAATGACACCCTTAATAAAGAGCTGTCTTACAGTTAATACTGAGCTGGTTTTGTATAGATTACCAGTTGGGTATCGGAAGTCCTTAAATAGCATAACTTTTAGAACAGCACGCTGTGCACGTTCAAGTGGTAACATCGTAGTTTTTGCGGAGCCTCCCCAAGCAGTGATGCAGTAAGTTGTAATTGATTGACAAAGTGCGTAATATATTGAAATTAACAACTTACTGTCGCACACATGTCTAAGATTTTTGAATATGTATATCAATTTTCTCACTCTATTAGTCACACTTGTAATATGTCTTTTCCAGTTAAGGTTATTATCTAACTCAATTCCTAGGTATCTTATATTATCCGTTCTTTCAATGTTCATACAAGTACAGTCTGTTTCGTTATTACAAAAATGAGATTTAATAGAAATGGTTTCGGGCAACGGTTGAGTGATATTGCGAATACTAAAGGTAACATACTTGGTTTTTGCGACATTCAGGGTAAGGAGATTAAAGTCTAACCAATTGGTCACAAGATTGAAACCTTCTTGTGCCGTATTATTGAGCTGTGTCCAAGTAGTATCTTGAAAAAGTAACACCGTGTCATCAGCAAATGCTACAATTTGAGCATTTTTTGGTTTAAGGAGACAGAGCTCGTTAATATATATAAGAAAAAGGGTTGGGGCAAGTACACCACCTTGTGGTACTCCGAAGTAGATGTTTTCTTCAGAGCTAACATATTTATCTACTTTGACTACTTGCTTTCTATTTGACAGGTAGTCACTCAAAAGAAGAAGTGGTATACCTCGCACTCCTACACTTTCTAGCCTCTTAATTAGGATGGGGACAGAGACTGTGTCGAACGCTTTTTTTAAATCAAGAAATATACCCAAGGCTTTCTTATTATTATCTATTTGATCTACCAGATAATCAGTAACATTTTGGACAGCATCTGCGGTAGATTTAAATTTTCTGAATCCGTATTGGTTATTTGAGAGAATAAGGTTTTTTTCCAAGTAAGATTTAAGTCTATTGTTAATTAGTTTTTCTATTATTTTCGAAAGTGAGGAAAGCAGTGAAATTGGTCTATAGTTATTGATACAGTCTCTGTCTCCCGACTTAAACACCGGAATTACTACAGATTTTTTCAAGGCGTCTGGAAATTTTCCTTCCTGGAAACACGTGTTGCTAATAATCGCAATAGGCCTACTAAGAATCTCAGCACCTATTTTTAGAAAATTTGATGAGATTCCGTCCCACCCCGTCGCTGTACTCGATTTAAGGCTACGTATTATTTGTATGATTTCAACGTTATCAGTCTGGGCCATATATATGGAGTTTGGAGAAGATTTAGAATTATTTATAGCTTTGGCCCGCTGATTTTCTGTTAATTTAGATCTGTTAATAATGTTACTAGCTAATTCTTTGCCAATATTGGTAAAATATTTGTTAATATAATTTACAGATTCTTGTGGGGTAGACTTTAGATTCAGTAGATGTGATGTATTATTTGACTTTTCTTGTATTTTGCTGATATTCTTAATGAGTTCCCATTGCTTTTTAAGATTATTAGAGTTCATTTTGATTTGAGACCTGTGATATGCCCTTTTCAGTTTATTGAGTATGTTATTGCAAGTATTGCGATATCTGCGGTATGTAATTTTTAAAATTGCACTATCAGGATCTTTTTTTAGTTTCAAATGAAGATGATCTCTGTTCTTCATACAGCGAATCAGGCCTGGAGTGATCCAGGGCTTGATATTGTGTTTTCTACGTGAAATAGTTACCACGTAAGTGTATTTATTTAAACAGTGAGTCAAGTGAGAGAGAAATGAATTTGTTGCTGTATTGACATCTAGGTTCATTAGCAATTCAATCCAGTTGATTTGCTCCAGATCTTTAATGGCTGCAATATAGTCGGTCTTTTTTACTTTACGAGTATTTGATATATGGGGTTCTGTGTAATTGGAAAGTGACGTCATTATACAAGAGTGATCTGTAGTTGCTGTATCGCATACAATTGTTGTTACTGAACGTTTGGATTTTATGAAGCAATGATCAAGACAATTTTTATATCTTGTAGGGAGGGTATGGGATGGCAGAAGACCGTGTAAGGCTAGTAAATCCAAATAATCTGATGACCGGTTATCAAGGCTACCCTCCTTAATGTCAATGTTCATGTCCCCTATTATAATTATATTTTTATATTGCTTTAGTTTCTGGAGAATTTGGTCCATCCCGTTTAAGAAGACATCGGTTTTCTTAAATGATGGAGGTCTGTATACCGAAACAATAGCATATTCAAGTCCTAACGTAGTTATTAAACAATTAGCCTCAATAGATTCATTGGGTTCCGATGTCCTAAACATAACATTGTCCTTTACGTATACAACAATTCCATCATTCTGATTATAATTACGAGTGGTTGCAAACGATCGATAGTTTGGTATTGTAGGTAATAAGCAACTTTTTGATAACCAGCATTCAGTCAGTATAATAGCCTCATAGTCTATATCAAGCCTTTCCAAAAGCACCTGTAAATCGTCAAAATTCCGGTTCAAACTTCTTATGTTCAATGCAAACAATTTCAGGGTATTCTTCGACTTAACTAGAATATTTTTGCATTGCTCTGGATCATTAAGCACTATTGATTTCCCGATACTGACACTAATGTCAATATCCTTTGATAATATTTCAATATCAGACATTCCTACAAATATTAACTTTTTTCAAAACAAATTTCGGTGTAGTTATTTCAACAGCACAATTCTGATCCAAAGCACGCAGCAGTTCCTTTTTATAAATAAATGGCAGTGTGATGAGTGTGCATGAAGTTGTGTAGTGATGTGTTTTGCGTGGGTTGAGTGAGTTGTGTGAAATTGTCGTGACAATATTTTTAACTAATGTTTTTAAGTAACAAAAATATGTAATAATAAATAGGATTGACCTGTAGAGAAAAGGGCAACAGACGGTGAGTCAGTTTTCATCCGTGGTTGGTCCTTTCGGGACTTCAATTTGTTGAGCCATGGGTAATCCTTTCAGCGTTTCCACTTGTTGGGCCGACTTTATATGAATGACTGAGGCACCTTCCCCATACTTGACATACACGCGTCCCATTGATGTCCAACAACGTTGATAGCCATGATCCTTACGCAGTCCACGGGCAAGATAGTGCAGTTTCCTAGCTGCAGGTGTTAGTGATTCTCCTATGAAGATCGGACATTTTTCTCCCGGCAGATCAAGACATTTTGTATTAAACTTGTCTTCATTGTGAGCTTTATTATAGGCCTTCAGTGCTTTCATTACTCTCAAACTTGTTCGTAGGTTTGTGTATTCAACTACAATAATCTTATGGCTACTTTTGATGCGTCTGATTTGTTTGACATGTTCATTAGAGGCAGGGATCTCTAGAGAGGTATGTATCTTTTCAAGTACTTCGTCCAGGTTTTCGTTTTCTTCTTCTGGGATATTTCTTATCTCCAGGGTGGTAATACGCTGGTTTCGTTGTATGTCCTCAATTTGTTCTTCAAGCACACTAATTTTGAGAAGAGCTTCGTTATGTCCAACGGTTAAGTTATCATATTTTTGTTTTAGGTCCTCATACAAGGATGTTGTATGGAGAAGAATTTGCTCAATATTTGAGTTCGTTTTAATGATTTCTTTATTTTGAGCGTGCAACTCATCGACAGACTCCTGTAGTTTCTTCGTTTGAGTCTCTTGAGTTTTTTTGAAATCATCCAGTCTATCCCCAATTTCTTGTTGAAAGGATATGAACTCTTGCATCTCAGGATTTGGTTTGCGTTTTCTCGTTGTGACATGAGTAATGACTTCATTGTCACCAGTTAGTTCTGGTTGGGATGAGTATCTTTTTTCTGGTGGTGAATACATTGTTTTTCCATAAGACATCTGTATTTTTTGCGTATACTGTGTAGCGTACCTTTTTTATTTGTGCAGTAACTGGTAGGCGCAGCGCTCGGCGTGTTGCAGTACCCAAAACTTGATTATTGAATTTTAAGTTATGTCACTAGCAGTATAGAGGTCAATTTGCTATTATTGTTTAAGAAAAGTGATCGTGAATGCTGTACACAACAGCTTCCATTGAGTTACGAACGACGAGAATAGGTACGAAAATAGATTAATTTCTTATTTTTCGGAGGGTTTAACATAACAATATAGGTAACAAACATCATTTTGTTCGAAATTCCAACTTACTTCGGTTGTCCCTAAGTTGTAACCGCCTACTGAAAATGTACTTGTCATGGCAAAAGTTCCTGAGCCGTCATACTGAAGCTTCTGAATCCGATAGCAGTGTTTTTTTCTTTATAAATTAAACTTTGAGGCAAAAAACGAGACAGTTTCAGGTTACAGCGATAACTACGTCATCTGATATTACCGATGGTAATTAAGCCACGTGATACTGACTCGTATTCGTATCCATTTCAAAAGAAGCACGGTCGCCTGATGCCCGTAACACCACGACCGGATTACGCAATCAAATCGTAGAAAGTATTAATTGTGCCATTTATAACAAAATATTTTAAAATATCCTGAATACTATAGAGAATAGACGCGGGAAAATGATCTGACATTTGATACGACACGACAACTTCTTTAAGACCATTATAATTAGAAGAAAAAAATTGAAGGACAGAGAGGAAGAGGTCGACCTAGGCGAAGCCTATATGGACCAGATAAAGGAGAAGGCCGGTGTCGTGTCGTATCAGGATGTCAATGAACTAGTTTATAGGATAGGTCATTGGAAGAAACTCCACCGACAAGAGTGTAACTCTTAAGTTTGATGATGATGATGATTTTAAAATAAATTCCAACACTCACCAACAATAGGTGGTATGGTCCACATACGACCTTAAGCGGCATTTTTCACGGCCCGTCGTAATGTTGGAAATATTTCAGCTGACACAATTTATGCGATCTCGGCTCCACAGAAATATTCGACGGGCTGCATCAATCGACGTCCGATTGGCTGTAATTTATCTTAAAGGTTGAATCCGGTTCAGTTTTATTTTGTTTTGGCCACCTGCGTTATCTGAGCGCCTAGTGTAATCAATGGCCAAAAATGGCGTTTGCGTTACGGGTGTTTAATAGTATGAGAATATAGGCGTAGGCGGGGTCTCCACGCTTATGTGGTCAGCATTCCCAAAATCCGCACAAAACGTTTTCGCTCTTCCGTCATCATCCGTACGGCGAAGGAGTGGAATTCCCTGACAGCGTCTGTGTTCCCTGAACACTAAATCTGGCCATTTTCAAGTCTAGGGTGAATGGGCATTTGCTAGTCAGGCGCTCCATCGTAGGCGTGATTGTGGTCAAACGCAGTCCTATATTAAAAAAAGATTGTTGTCGATACGTGCTACTAGTGGTGCAGCTAATGTGCCTATTAACGATCAAAAAAAGTCTCGATCGCGTTCGCGTTTACGTCTATTACTATTACTATTACTATTACTATTACTATTACTATTACTATTACTATTACTATTACTATTACTATTACTATTACTATTACTATTACTATTACTATTACTATTACTATTACTATTACTATTACTATTACTATTACTATTACTATTACTATTACTATTACTATTACTATTACTATTACTATTACTATTACTATTACTATTACTATTACTATTACTATTACTATTACTATTACTATTACTATTACTATGGGCAAATGGGCAGCGCCACTAGTGACACGTATCGACAACAAATAATTCTCGTACTTTTTAGGTTTAGGTTTAAAGATCATTTATTCTCAAAAGAATTTTACAATTCACTTATATGAGAAATTACGGGTACTTATAAATAAGCGTTAATATAAAACTAATATTGCGAGCGCAAAGCGCGGCCGCCGCGACTCACACATCATTTAGAAACAGGGTAGAAATCTACTAGTCAAGAGAAGAGTACAATATTATTTGTTGCCTAGCAAAGTATCACTAAGGTACCACTTTAATAACGTGTACATTATAGTTCTTGTGGTATTGACACAAAACACTTTTTGGCACTTTTAAACGCCAATGCGATCGAGACGTTTTTTTGGCTGTTAATTACACTAGAGGCTCAGACCCCCTAGCATACTGTAACGTTTATACCCTGTTATTCATAAACCTATTTTAACTAAAATGCCCTTAAAGTTCGTTTGCCCTTTTTTGTCACATTGACATTTCCGTTAGTAAGAAGAAGACAAAACCTATTTTAGCTAATGGAGGCTTGGGTGTCGTTTATGAATAAGGCCCTTAGGCTATAAGTATTTTCGTGTTGACCTAGCAAGATAAATGAAAGCAAGACAGGTGAAAGCGTCTCACTATAACGAATTGCTCAATTTGACTGACGGGTTAGCGATAATTATAATTACCAAAGATTGAAGGTCTACAACGTAATTGCAAAAAGTACAGAAGAGGTTAATGTGTTATCATATTCCTTTAAATTTCGTGTAACTTGGTCACGTTTGAAAAGGGAGCTTAGCTGAGTTTAATTGAATCATTTCTGCATCTATTAATGTTATAAGCATTGTAATTATGTACAGTTAAGGTCACCAATATGTATACACCACAGAGTCTTATTCCTGCGACGACGGTAAGGTTGATGTGTAGGTACATATTTTTGCAACTTTGCGCGGATCCATGTCTTTGACTTTCACTGTACCTAATTAAATAATTTTGTAGAAAAATCAAATTGTGAATTCCATCAACGTTCAGAAACTCATTGAACGGAATTAGTTTCAAGTTAAATTCGAAGTCTCTCGGTATCTGCGAGCATCGAATAGTTTTAATACTACAGGAGCGATATTACCGACGTTCCACGCCTTTACGATATTGGATTTGAAAATGTAATTAAAGTTTAAGTTTAATTCAATGGTCCATACTGAAAATTTACCTGCACAGGTTACTTGCAACGCTATTCTCGGAGGCCCGAGCACGAATATTCGAATCCTGCGCAACGTAATTGGGTAGTAACGTTATCGAGAAGGTTTGTATGACATTTGGAACAGTGCCCTAAGCACGACTAGTAAAAATAGTAAACTACAACGAGTTTGTATGACGTTTGGAACAGCGCCCGCCCGTGAGCGTATTTGGAACTAAAATTTAGTATGAGATTTCTCGATCTCGATACGATAACTGTAACGTAACGCAGGATTCGACAAATCGTGCTTAGGGCACAGCACCCTCCGTGAGCGTATTTGGTACTGAAATTTTATATGAATTTTCTCAATGGCGATCCAATAACATTTTACTTAACTGTAAAATCGATTTATTGTTTTGAACTTGACGAGTTCTACTTATGTAGTTTACTTTATCTAAACTGTTGGAAAGAAAAAACGTGTTAATTTAGGACCTGGTGTGTACCGTTCATTCGGCGCCATACCACCCTCGGCGCAGGCTGTCTAAATTTTATCCCGTTTTACAACTTTTTAAAGCATCTCCAAATGATAGCTTAAAAGTATGTGTTCGTCATTAATTTGTCAGCCGCGCGCGGGACCCGAATCCCTTACCGAAAGTTCACAACAATCCTTTGAGTTGAGAGAATTTCTCCAAATTGTTGTGCCCGAGTTCGTCGCAAATTGTTATAATGACGTGTGTTGTTACGAACAATTTCTCATTCTTTCTACAGTTTATTTACTTTTATCTGGGAAATTTAGACACGTAAGCGATGCGGGCTGAGACCATTACCCGCTTCGACGAACGTGATGAAAAAAGTTCTTTTATCTACACACATAACATAAGTCCTCTATAATGCGTTCAGAAACCGTAGAAAATTACCGGCATTGCAGCACGACGACGACTTCGCCGCCAGCCCCAGCACCACCACCACCCAAGCAGTAAAGTAATAGTCATTACGACATCGAATTCAATGTCGTAATGACTTTTCGATATCGAATTCGATGTTTCAAATTTGAAAACCAACGTAATTTACAATCATAGTGAAATAAAACGGATCACTCACGTATATAAGTCATGTTCGGCCCGACATGTATAAATAATAATGTGATGTTTTTTTTTTACAATAAAAAAAACAGTTTGTCTATGATAAAAAAACAGTCAAATTCGTGACAGATATGGGTATGATATATGCCTTCGGCTTCTGAACCCATCTCAGAGTACTTATAATATGTGTGTAGATAAAGTAATGTATGTAACTCCACATAATTAGGCCTTAAAACACTCGTGTGATCCTATTATGAAACTCAGCTTCGCCTCGTTTCATAAAAACACACTCGTGTTTTAGGGACCCTCATTATGTAGCAGTAGTAACTACTATTATTAGGTAATATAGTATAACATCAACAGCAGCCGGATTGTGGCCCGTGGTTGCCAAGGTATCAATCCATTTTAATATTTAAAAAGGATGCCAACATGTCAAAGCCAAAGGCAAAGTGCCAAGCAGGAAATTGTAAGTAAATAAATAATAGTACATTGTGCATGAAGGGCGGTAAGAAGGGTATTACTAACGAAAGTCTATTAGAAGGCCGACGCCGACGGCGGAGGGCTTATAGTGACTTGAGTTTCTAATACCCTTACTGCCCGTGATACACAATGTTTTTCATCACATTTGCGAGGAAATAAATACATACAACAAAAGGCAAAAAATCTATTTATTAAAAGTTTGGTCTTCACATACAGAAGACGTATTTTACTAAGTACAGGCAGTACCTCCGTAAATATTAGATTAAGTATAATGATTATAAATATAAACTCAGCAGTCGGCAACAAATAATAGTTTTGAGATTGTCAACTTTTTTCAATGGAGACTTCCAGTTCCAGTACTTCCACAGATAATGGTAAAAAACGCGTTTAGAAACTGGAAAGACGAAAGCCCATCCATACAGCCAGTTTTTATCGTTTTCAAAATAAAATTCACTGAAATAATTGCAAAGTAAACTGAAATAGTTTTAAAACAAAATAATAACGTTTAAATTAAGTAATACTTATTTGTAAAAAACGTAAAAAACCATGTTTGGTTTAAAACCTCCTTAGTATGGAATGACATATTGTACCTACTTACCTACGAGTGAACGCCATATTTTTTAAAACTAAACTCATTACTCCCTTGGGAAAATTACAAATTACCTATTACTCCCGTAGGAATAACTTAGGCCGTTGTCCTTCAGTATGCCTGCGTACAATACGACGCTTTACGAGCAAGTGTGATGAAAACACTTTATCGTACAGAAAAAAAATCTGTCTGAAAAAGCCTGTGTAAAACAAATATACCTCGGGATATAGTACATGAAGTTGTAAGCAACGGACGGTTAAATACATATTAAACATCCAAGAGTCGAGAACAAACTTTTGTATTCATCATACAGACGTCTGCCCCAACCGGGGCTCGAACCCATTACCTCAAGCTTCGTAGTCAGGTCGTCAAAGAAATACAGCAAGGCAACGCCAAAAGAAGACTTTACTAACTAAACACGTTAATAATTATGTTGTTTTCACTAAATATGGATTTTTATGTCTGAGTATTTCAAATCAAGTAGCCTCGGTAATGTACATTCTTAGTAAGAATTTTTTTATGGCCCATTAGAGGTACCTAATCTCCCTCATACATAGAGGTTAGGCTACTTCCCTCACATAAATATAGTCTGCTTGAAAATACTTTTATTAGGAAACTCTCGAGTGTCTCATATTTTGCCATTATTCATATTAATAATATATTTGCTTATTGGTATTTCTGGACGAGAATCTGGCCCAATAAATACTAAATCGCATTTAAATCCAGGTACTTATTATTATTGCTTTTTCTTTAATCTTATATTTTAACGAGGTTTTAGTGCAACATGTGTGACTTCACTTGACTGTTTACTGAAACCGCTTCAAGGGACTGCAGGCTTGAGTATTTGATATTAATTTCAGCTTTCTACCTCCAGGCGTTCCAGAGAAAAAGGGTTTTGTCAGACAAACAACAAAGTGATCTTATTAGGGTTCCGTTTTTCCTTTTTAAGTGCGGAACCCTATAAATGATCTCCACTATGAACTTTTTGTTCACAACAAATTGTAACTGTCATAGTTAATTATGTACTTACACGGACCGTAGTAAAACAAGTTACATCGCCGTTAAGACCCGTAAATGAATTATTTAGTAGAGAGGTAGTGATTAAAGTTTAATGACAAGCATTAATTTTCCACATTTAAAAGATTAAATAGCTTTTGGGAACAAGGCTGGTCCGGAGCAGAATTCATGTGTTTTATTTCTGGACTTGTTAAAGGGTCCAGTTGTTAAAGGGCCACCATCGTAATTGGGGTAACCGGAGTAATCGTAACCACCGTAGCTGTCATATCCGTAGCCCCCGCCGTAGCCGCCCTGGCCGTAGCCGTAGCTGTCATAGCCCCCGCCGTAGCTGTGGTAGCCCCCGCCGTAGCAGCCGCCCTTTCCGTAGTCGTAGCCCCCGTAGCTGTCGTAGCCCTCGCCGTAACTGCTCTGGCCGTAGCCGTAGCTGTCGTAGCCTCGCCGTAGCCGCCCTGGCCGTAGCCGTAGCTGTCATATCCGTAGCCCCGACGTAGCCGTAGTCCCCGTAGCCGTAATGTTGTAGCCCCCGCCGTAGCTATCGTAGCCCCCGACGTAGCCGCCCTGGCCGTAGCCATAGCTGTCGTAGCCCCGTAGCGTTAATTCGGACCGGATCGACTTGAGATTTGGTAGGGACATGTGCTGGATTACATGGAAATGCAAGTGCCTCAGCAAAAGTTTTTATAAAAAATTTAAATTTTATTAATAAAGTACAGCTATACTATTTCCCTTCACATTCATAATTATAATACGCCACCTGTGGCATGCAATTCAATCAATCCATCCATACTATATGACTATAATGCATAATTGATACCACTACAATGAAAGCTGTTACTCAAACCAACTAACGTCAGTCTCGCATTATATTTACATACAAATGCTTAGTAATTTATGAGGATTAGGTCCAGAATTGATATTTAGATTATATTTGTGTAGGCGGTCAGCAGATTTTGGGTCAACCCTCATTAACACTTTGGAGATGTCAGAGGTACTTGAGAAAGGCTGACGCGACGAGTTTGTAATTATACTATGTTTCTAGGGCAGGCGACAAAACGGACAACGACCTTCCTTAGTGATCACTGATCACCAACTTTTTTGGTGAAGTTCAAAAATTATCAATCGTATTCAATGTATGAAATAAAAGTAGATAAATTCACTGTCGGTTTTTTTCGCCTACACTAGAAACATAGTATAGATTATTAAGCAGCCACTTTCACACGCATTTGCGGGTGTCTTTGTGCAAATTTTGAGTTCGTTCTTATCGCTAGCACTATCTTAGTCACTAAAAAAACAGTATCGCACGATGTATTCCAGGGCGGAGGGTAAGATTTTTTATTAGATTTCGGATTTTGGGAAAATACAGACACAAGAGGCCACCAGTAGGACCAGCACGTCTGGCCACGACTTTGTTAATTTGAAATCAAATAGAGTTGGAATTAGTAATATTCCTGTTATACCCTGCATGAGGCCTAAAATCTATATTATTCAGCTTTAAATTCTAATATCTTATTCAATGACCTCTTATAATGAAACGTTAAAGTTAAACTTGTATAATGAAACAAAAGCTAAGGAGCTTTAATATTATTCCACAAACTTAAATTGATTTCTTATTCCTAACCTTTGATTTAGGATATTTACCTACCGTGAATAGGAGCGAACGTTCTTCTCGGTACCTAAGTGAAACAAAATATTGATGTCATCATTATGAAACAAACACATCCTAATACCGTTGCATTATTCCAATCGAATACAATTAAGTCCGAACGTATCATTATTCCCGCAAAACCGGCTAGCGACTTCAAAAACCTTTTTTCATCTCGCTCCCATTTCCACGTTGGCTTAAGTAAGTAAAAGCAAAAAGTCAACTCAGCGTTCACTGGAAATGCAGAGCAACCAACAAAATGCCATTAGAATTTTAATGTAATTCTGTAAGCTCAAAATGACTGGAAGTAGAGGGAAGGAAACCCTACGAACGGAGAAAAACTAATGTTTATTTCACCTCGTTCTGAGACCTTGTTGCGGCTTTGAATAAGTTACGCGTGACATTGTTATGGAGTTATGGTGATGTACGCGGTGTTTTATTTACTTTTTATGTGCACAAAAAACAGCTGCAATATATTATGTGAGGAATCCGAGTGATGTTTTCATGATTCATGTTGACGATGAGGAAATTACAATAACATTACCTACACCTAAATACACGTCAATGGAATGGAGCATGGCATAACATAACATACTTTCATAAGGTAAATGATCCTTAGTAAGGTGATGTACGCGATACTGCCTCAATAGTTTACACCTACAATCTTAATTCATATCATAGTAATAAAAGGTGACGAGCAGGGTGACAATTATTTAAACTAAAGGTTCAAACACCACACTGGAATGTTTATAAATCTTGCGTTAGTCAAACTGATACAAATAGGGGAGACTGTTGTATCGTGGACAGTTTTTTCTTTTAAGAGTTTAAAAAAAAAAACTAAAGTCTTTGGAATTACTGAATTTTTGAATACTTAAAGATACATTATTGAACTACAATAACTACATTATACGATATAAAACAAAGTGATTCGTCAATTGATTTTGATAGGACAGGCTCATGAAAAAAAGGAAATTTCAAAAGAGCACAGGAATACTTAAATATTGACAACAGTTTGAGGTAAAACTATGTCCGGGGTACAAACAGTTTCCCCTACCCGTAAACTTGCTTCTATAAAATGCCCGTATAAATTACCTATACTTTATTTTCAAGATTTCCTTTCCTTACGTACGTTCTTTCGCCGATACGTACCTAAACATAGTACCAGCCTAATATATTGAATTTCGCTCAAGTAATACCGTTATTAAACATTACGCCTGAGCGAGCGGACTCTTCCATGTTTGTTTAGAAATGCCTCTTTTCTTGGTTATAAAAGAAAATAAACATGAGAAGACAAGTACTTATTGATGAAAGAAACAAACAGTACATCTACCTGCCCAAATATTGTTAACGTCTCTCAGTAGCGTAAGCGGCGTTGTGATCTCTAATCAGTGTTTGAGAAATCTCAAACACTGATTCATTACCATGTATTTACATTCATTCTAAATAGAGCCCAACTTACAGCTCTAAATAGGTAACTAGCGTTAGGCACGGTACATTATGAAAATAAAATGAAATGAAGAATTAAAATGTATTCATTTTGATATCCACAGAGACATGCAAGAAGGTTAGAGACCTATTAGGTTTATGGATATACCTATGACAGGAGATCCCACTTCTCTAGAATAAGGTGCAATTAACTCATATTAATCTTGTCATAAAGATCATTGACTTTTACTTCATTTGTTTTAATTTAGTGCACAATTTAAATTTTATAAGTAGGTACATTCATAATTTAGATTATTAAATGATTATTATTAATTGATTTTATGATTTTTTGTAATTAAAATTGCAATATTGTAGATTATTATTTCAAATATTATTACGTAATTTTAATTTTTTTTATATATATAATGTACTGATTATACACACATCATCATCACAATTCACATCAATATTGTATAGTCTTGTTTAGCCTTTTATACTCAAAAACATGTAGGGAAAATATAAATTCATATTCAGCATCATAAGGAGATATTTTATTGCAACCAAAAGGTATAATAAAATAACTCGTGTAGAAAGTCATAAATATCATAAAACCGCGCAGACAAATCAACTTATACTCGTAACAACAATCTTTCTTTCAATCTTGGCATGTTTGTAGATTTGGCGAACTGAGAGCATAACTTTTATAAGACGGTAACATTACTGACTGACAGACAGACATCGCACAGCTTAAAACACTGGAGCTACAAAGTTGACATGTTGCAGACATATACTTATCGAAATTCCTACAGGATAATAGGGAACTTAGTCTATTTTTTATTCTTCCACTGTGTCGAAGCCGCGAGGTATAAACTAGTTATATTATTTAGATAGATAGGCAGATTAATTGTTTTTTATATTTGTAACATTTTAGTTATCAAAAACAAGGAATTTACAAAAAGGTCGTATAGTAAAATAAAATGTCAAAGCACGTACTTACTAAGTATGTACAACGTATAACAGTTTTAAGGTTATCTTATCTTACTCCTTACAAAAATTAAAGTTACGGCCTTGATTAAGTATACAAGAAGTGTACAATACTTTCTTTACAAGGTGAAATTACGTACCACTTCTAAAAGCATTGCGATTTCACTGATAATTTTGCGAAAAGGTTCCATGTGACATATTTGCCAAAACAGACTTAAAAAATACTTTCAGCGTTACTCTAATTAGCTGTGGTTGTGGAAAATAATGAAATCACAATGTTGTTATAAAGTCCTTCTGGAAAAAAATCCCACGTCTGTACAATTCGGTCAGATTACAATGAAGCCAGATTTTCTGGTTTGAAGGAGACATTTTTGCATTTCAAATGACCCTTGAATAATGTTGTCGTGTCCGGTCATAATTTAACCGGAATTTAATTCTTATAGCTTTTATGGGTAGAGGGTCACGTGCAAGGATTCGCAAAGGAAAAAAATTAAAATGTTTCTTATATAGCAACACATGTACTTCTAATACAATAATTTATGTGCCCTGTGTTTGTGAATGCTTGTTGCGTTTGTTGCCAATAGTATGACGACCGGATAGCCTAGTGGTTAGACACCCTGACTACGAAGCATGTAGTCCCAGGTTCGATCCCCGGTCGAGGCAGATGTTTGTATGATGAATACGAATGTTTATTCTCGGGTCTTGGATGTTTAATATGTATACAAGTATGTATTTATTATATAGTACAGGCTTTGCCTAGTTTGGGACTAGGTCAATTGGTGTCAATTGTCTCATGATATTTATTTCTTTCTTTAGTATTATAAGTCTACCATAATCTTCGAAATACATAATCTACCGCAGCAGCAATGATAAATGTTTTTTTTTTACAATTAAAACCACAAGATCGCTAGTATAGGACTACTACCGCACTCCGGGGTCTCGGTTTATAGAATCTTTTATTTCTTATTAAAAACAATTTGTCACTTACATGAGAACTTAATATCTAATGTGGTATTTGTAGTTAACAGTAAGGCAGAGAGAGAAGCAAATTACGTATACAAAGATAAAGATTTTATCTAAGTACATACATATCATAGTCCTCTATAATGCGTCAGCTCGGTATGTTTGTCAATGATTAAAAATACATGCAAATTCGTGACAGGTGTGGGTATGATATGCCTTCGGCTTCTGAACCCATCTTAGAGTACTTATAATATGTGTGTAGATAAAGTAGGTAATGTATGCAACTCCACATAATTAGGCCCTAAAACACTCATTATATTTCATACAAGGTTTTCCCATGGAATTACCAGGGAATACCTCGCCAGAACAAGCATTCATAATTTTCAAGTTTTCTCACTTATCCCTCCCTAAGCTTGCTGAGATAAGATACTTAAGCTTCAAGTAAACATAGGTACTTGGAAACCATTCCGTAAGACCTCTATGATCCACGTGATTTCGAGAGCACCGGAAAAGCGATTAGATCGGTGCAGGAAAATAAACCTAAAATTAACGCAGTAGTTTTTGGGATGAACTGAAAAGGTAGTGAAATAAACGGATCACTCACGTATGTCAGTCGAGTATAGTTACATATGTATATGAATATGTTTCGGACTAATCCGTAGTCGTAGTTCTAGTGTGAACGAGCCTTTACAAAGTGATGTGATTAGTGTAGTGTGCTACCCCACTTTTGACAATAATAAAAATGACGATGAAAACGAGGGTAGTTGTGAGCCGCCGTCAGCTGCGCCGAGCAGCCGCGCGAGCAGAGCCGCGGCGAGCAGTTTACGTCTCGCCACCGGCGTGGCGTGTGCTCCCAGAGGAAGGACTACGGATTAGTCAGAAACATGTCGAGCTGTACTCGACGGACATACGTTAGTGATCCGTTTATTTCACTATGATTGAGTCTCACGTTAGTTTTATGTTAAAACTGAAAAGGTATTTGGTTGAGTGTATTAAAGGCATAACGACTGAAATAGAAGATAATGAAAAAAAACTTAGTAAGTATCTATTATTAATTGAAAGCATTTTAAAGGCACATCCAAAAAATAATAACCCCAACCTAAAAATTCTTGATTGCACATCAATAAATAGCAATTGGCATTTCCACTGTGCGATCCAGTATTAAATAGAGGTGCTGTGCCCTAAGCACGACTTGTCGAATCCTGCGTTACGTTACGGTTATCGTATCGAGATCGAGAAATCTCATACTAAATTTTAGTTCCAAATATGCTCACGGGCGGGCGCTGTTCCAAACGTCATACAAACTATTCGATTTTACGTGACGCAGGATTCGACAAGTCGTGCTTAGGGCACTGTTAAACATTTCTTACTTTAAATGAAAAAAAAACGCATCATTGTAAGTTGAGTTTAAGAATTTGGAAGACTTACGAAATATTTTTTTTTTTTTTAGCTCTAACAATACTTTATTTACATAATAAAAGCAATTTACAATAACATTAAATCTAAGCTTAAACTAAATAAACTACAATTTAAAACTAAATTAAATCTAAATAAGGCCCCCGTGGCATGGTGCCCAAAAGGCTGGCAGCGTTGCCTCGCTGAATAGCGATGCTGATTCTTTGAGAGAGAAAACTGCCAGCCCTTTGGTCACAAGTTGCATCAACTAAGCGCTTTTGTAACTCAGAAATAAGCTTGTAAGAGCATTATTAATTGAATTCTTCTGATTTCAGTTTTCAAGGAAAATAGGTGTTAATAAGAGTAGGCACCGGAAAATGTGCAATAAATATCTTAATAAATATCTAAATAATTAACGACATTGGGATCCGACCCCCAATGTTTGTACTTATGCAGGTACCTACTTACGACAACGTACATATACCTACTTTTCAAGGAATTTTACGCTACATTCTCATAAGTCTTAATATCGTCTCCAGTTTTCAGCAAAGTGGTTCGACCTGAAATTGCACCTAAATATTTAAGTCCATTGTCTCACGGCACGGGTGATATATAAAAGTGGTAGAAATAATTTGTTTTACAATCGACGAGGCTGGGACGTAAAAAATAAACCTAATATATCTTGTTCGTGTATCATGAGAACGTGCCGCGAATACTGTTTGGCAGTTACAGTACAGATCTCATTAAATAAGAGCTCAGTTACCTTATTTAATACAAATAATTATATTACTGTTTCACTGGTTCTGTTGATGGTATTTTCTGCAGAGAATATTAATAAGTATAAAAGCTTATTTGGCCTGATTGGTTTTGGGATCGTCTGTGTCCAAACTGACCCAAACATTCGGATATCTTTGCAAGCGGGATTCATAAAAATAAACCCGATATCATGTATATCGCGACGTGAAAATAATATTCAGAACCTGAATTAATATTAATTGAGATATCACTCTCTTATTTACATTAAACTTAGCTAAGAATTACCTCTATGTACCTGCAACAACGCCTACGACTAAGATTCACGGCGATGATGACAGATTTCCAAACACGCCGTCTATAAATAAACAAATATTATAGGACAATAAGGTACTTGAACCATAAGAATAAATGATAACATAGTAGAACGGAAACTCCCACTCCGGACGGGCTCAAGGTCACGATATTAGAGTATTCGTTAAACAGACTACTCAGTCAGGCTGTCACGGCCGGCGTCGCCGCATGCGCGTTTGGTTGTTTATGATCATGTAATAGTTTTACGTCAGCCTGTATGTATTTTATTTTATATTTGTAGGTAAGTAATACTTACTTAAATGGCTTCATTTGGTATGGCACTTATAATAACTTTTTATTTAGAAGTGTCTGTAATTATGTAATGATTTATAAATCTCATATTTTGTAAAACTGGAATAAAATAATCATCTCAAATAAAGAAAAACTTATATCTTAGTGATATTATCTTTAGACGTAAGTACCTAATATTTAACAGCAAGCAACCCTAGCAACACGCCTGGATGACAGAGGGGTGTAACGACGTGAAGGGGGAAGTAGGTATATAAATGGCGGCGTTTTGGACTCGGTCAAAAGAGATTCCGTTCTACTATGTTATTATTTATTCTTATGCTTGAACCAAGTACTAGACAACGGATAAACATTTTTATGTAGGTACATATACATATATTAAGAATCCAAGACCCGAGAACAAACATTCGTAGCATACAAATAGATGTTTTCGCCCCCCGACCGGAAATCGAACCTGAGACCTCAAGCTGCGGCAATGGTCGTCTGCGGTTTTTCCTTTATTTTAATAAAAATAGGAATGGTGGTCATCTATAAAAATACCACCCAAAATATTTCTATTACCTCTATAACCTGACTCTTACCCTTGACCGTAACGTAGATTACGACTTTGAGAGGTTTGAACTTCGCACAGGACTTCGAATTTCGAAATTACAGTATAACGACGTTGCAACACGCTTTCAAGAAAATAGCCCTATAAAAGAGAATAAAGTGAAAAACGAGGGCGCAAATTGTAAAAAATTGAAACGTTACGGCGTTGCCAACCTTCGGAAAGTTCGCGAAACAAAATTCGCCTGTTTCTTGAGAAGCTGGTGTTTTATTATTAATACAGTTTGAACCATTAGGAGCCCTTTAGGAGCGCCGGAGACCGGAGTAATGAGCTAAAGAAACCGAAGATCTGCCCTTGAGGTCAACCTTCGTAGTTAGAAACTTTCGTGGTCTACAGTCATATTTTTAGTGTTAATGAAATGATACTTCATCTTCATTGCGCAATTAGCGTATAACTTTTATTTAATTGAATACTTTTGTCACCTGTATGGGTGACCTCAGCTATGGGTGAATATGGAGTAATTAGATTGATCATGATCATTTATAGTCGCATATTGTAGTGGTGGTGGTGATAGTTTTGTCTGCGTGGTAAGTGTTGATTCGTGTAGCAGTGAAGGCGGAGGTGTTCAATAAAAACATGAATTTGTCGCATAGACAAAAGCTGTTTTACATATGTGGTCGTGGGTGAGCAAATTGACTGTTTTTAGTTCATGAATACGGACCTCCCGACCGATCCTATCAATGATCATTATGTCATTCTATCAATGATCAAATCAGTCGTCGTGGTGGTCGTGGTCGATATCAGTCAAGACCAATATAAACTTCGGAATTGCGTGTTTGAAAATAGACAATTATTGTTTCCTATCGAGTAAATCTTAAAATTAATCTCTAGACTAAAATATTAGGTTGCTTTGTAAAATTGTTTTCTTAGCGCGGAGGTCTATTATAATAACTTCGTTGAAACCAAATATTGCTGAAAGAATGTTACATGAAACTAATAAGTAAAAAGTCTATCAAAATTTTCGAGTTTTTGATTAAGAAACATGATCCTTAAGATTGTTTTTTTTTAGGCATATAAACAGGGGAGGAAACGAGTAATCGGGCCAACTGAAAGCAAGTGATCACCTTCTTCTTCTTCTTCTTCTTCAACCTATTACTACCCAATGCTGAGTATAGGTCTCTTCCATTTTCTTCCACGCTGTGCGGTCACGTGCTTTTCGCATCCAGTCCCTCCCTGCAACCTGTGTGAGATCGTCAGCCCATCTCGCGGGCTGCCTTCCTACATTTCTGCGCCCAGTCCGTGGTCTCCACTCCAGCACTTTCCTTCCCCATCTTCCATCAGGCCTGCGGCATATGTGACCCGCCCACCTCCACTTCCTTATGGCTATTGTTTTTGCTAAGTCGGTAAGTCCCGTTCTTCTACGGATTTCGGTATTTCGTACCCGATCGCGAAGAGTAACACCCAACATAGCTCTCTCCATATCTCTCTGAGTGACTTGCATCTGGTGTATCAATTGCCTGGTGAGCGTCCATGTTTCAGCTCCATATACCATCACAGGGAGAACACATTGCTCGAACATGCGACATTTGAGGTTTAAAGGGACTCGCTTCGCCTTAAGTACGTCGCAGAGCTTGCCGAAAGCTCCCCACCCTAGTTGGATGCGACGCCTTATCTCGCGATCCTGTCCGCTCTTCTCGAGACTCAGGGTTTGACCCAAGTAGACGTACTCCGCGACTCTCTTGATCTGCTGGCCATGAACTGTTAAGTAGTCAGTGTCGGTATTACTGCACATTATTTTTGTTTTTGAGGTGTTCATCTTTAATCCAACACTAAGAGAAGCTTCATACAACTCCTCTATCATGACCTGTAAATCCTCCTTGTTTTCAGCAAACAGGATGATATCATCTGCGAAGCGAAGGTGCGACAGGTGCTCTCCATTGATATTTAAGCCTCTATTGGACCAGTCAAGAAGCTTGAATATGTCCTCCAAACATGCTGTGAATATTTTGGGTGATATTGTATCGCCCTGCCTTACACCTCTTCTGATGGGTACTGGCTTCGTTAGATCGTGTAGTTTTACCTGCAGAGTAGCAGCCCTGTACACGTCTTTGATCGCTTACACATATCTGTAGTCCACTTGGCATCTCTGAAGAGCGTGAATGACGGCCCAGTGTTCCACCGTATCGAACGCCTTTTCGTAGTCTATGCAGGCTAGCGCTATGGGCTGGTTGTACTCGGCACACTTCTCCACCACTTGTCGAACTGTATGAATGTGGTCCATTGTCGAGAAGCCACCTCTAAACCCTGCCTGCTCCACGGGTTGTGCGGAGTCGAGCCTTATGGTGAGTCGCGGTGTAATCACCTTTGTAAATAGCTTGTAGACATGACTAAGTAATGAAATAGGTCGGTAATTTCCAAGGTCTGTTACATCCCCTTTCTTGTAGAGCAGAATTACCACCGCATTCCTCCAAGCTTCCGGAACCACTCTCTCAAAAAGAGCCTTATTAAACAGAAGTTGAAGCTGTCTAAGTGCCGGTTTCCCCCCAAGCATCAGCTGTTCATACGTGACTTTGTCTTCACCTGGCAATTTTCCGTTCTTCATCAGTTTCAGGGCATGCTTTATCTCATACATACTCACTTCTGGTAGATCTTCTGTCTTGTGTCTTGCTAGCTTAGACCTTGGATCTCTATCAGCCACAGGAGCAACCGGTTCCATCTTCCGGGAACTATACAAATCGCAGTAGAATTTCTCCACTACTTCCAATATTTCCCCACAGTCTGACGTCAATCGGCTTCCTTCAGCAGTGAGCTTGTGGATCTGATGGTCACCCCGTCTAAGCTGTTTTCTGAACACCTTTGGGCCCCGATGTTTCTCTATCGTGTCCAGGATCAGTTCATGTTTCCTTCGCCTTTGATTTCTCCTAATAGCGTGCCTTATTCGGCTATTAAAAGTGTTTATCCCTTAATTTATTGAATCAGGCGTTACTTTGCGGAGGTCCATATTTATGAACTAAAAAACAATTACTTTGCTCACCCGCGACCACTAATGACAAATAGTTATATCTGTGCGGCAAATGTATGTTTCCATGCAACACCTCCACCTCCACTGCTACACGAATCAACACATGCCACACAGACCCAACTATCACCACCACCACTATACTAAACGCTGACGCGTTTCGGCACTCTCCACGAGGCCATTTACGAAGCACAACAACAACCGCTCAACATGCCACCACTTCCACTACTGACATATGTAAACCATGTACTCAACTTAGTTAATGACAAAACCAACGTACCCACTAATATTTTATAGATTCCAAACTACCCTTTTATGTAAGTCCTAACTACTACCATTTTTATTTTTAATCTACGCCAGGTACCCCGTTATTTTTAACCGAGTACGGTAAAAAGAGAAGTCATGTTCTCATTATTACTATGACACATTATTAAAATTAGAACCAAGTAAAGTAGAAGCATAAACTGGCTGCTTTCCATTGTTATGTACATAGACTACTAACTGTACCTCTTTCGAAAGAGCATTATGATTCTGAGTTACATACTATATATCAGATAGCAACAACAAATGGTTATAGTACAGCAATGGTTAATAGTCTGGTTCAAAAGAAGCAGGGACGGATAGTGAATAGCATGCTTTACTCTGCGTTGCCATCTCAGCCTACTAACAAATTTAGATCTAGTATTACTTATGTTGGCCGGTTGTCTGACAAGATTTATAATATTTTAAAATCAAATAACATCAATGTTGCCTTTAAGACTACTAATTCTTTACGTTCTAGACTTTGTAATAACAAAGAAAAGGTGGATAAAGGGAACAGGTCGGGCGTATATAAACTCACTTGTGGCGACTGTAGTCAAGTATACATTGGACAAACCGGTCGAAGCTTTGATACTAGATTTAAAGAGCATGTCTCGTCATATAGGCATGATCATCCAGAGAAATCAAACTTTGCCAAGCATTTATTAGAAACGAATCATTCGTTGTTAGACTCAGATACGTACGAAATTTAACATTATTGTGATAAGGGTTTGCGGCTATCGGTTTTAGAACAATTGGAAATAATTAGGTACAACAACATGGGGTCTATTATTAATGAACAAGTTAATTTGGTTTCTTCGCCTTTGTTACGACTTGGTTCTAATTTTAATAATGTGTCATAGTAATAATGAGAACATGACTTCTCTTTTTACCGTACTCGGTTAAAAATAACGGGGTACCTGGCGTAGATTAAAAATAAAAATAAAAAGGGTAGTTTGGAATTCATTTCTTAAAAAAGGGTAGTTTAGGACTTACATAAAAGGGTAGTTTGGAATTTATAAAATATTAGTGGGTACGTTGGTTTTGTCATTAACTAAGTTGAGTACATGGTTTACATATGTCAGTAGTGGAAGTGGTGGCATGTTGAGCGGTTGTTGTTGTGCTTCGTAAATGGCCTCGTGGAGAGTGCCGAAACGCATCAGCGTTTAGTATAGTGGTGGTGGTGATAGTTGGGTCTGTGTGGCATGTGTTGATTCGTGTAGCAGTGGAGGTGGAGGTGTTGCATGGAAACATACATTTGCCGCACAGATATAACTATTTGTCATTAGTGGTCGCGGGTGAGCAAAGTAATTGTTTTTTAGTTTTGTTTATCCCTTGCTGGTCTGGTGTCGTTAGCAGTAGCTTCCGTTCTTCCAGAAGCCCGCTGATGTCCAAAGACATCTTAGGGTGGCTATTTTGTGCGGGCCTTACTTCCAAAACTGTTTCCTTTATGGAGTCGACTAGTTGCCGGTTGATATCGTCAATATTCCAGTTATCCAGTGCAGTTAGTTTCTCAGCAAGCCTTTCCTGGTAATATTGCTTTTGAGCTACTAAAAATTCGTTTCCATTCTGCGGTTTAATAGTCTCCACCAAACGTCTTCTTTCCGTATGCAGGTCGATGCGGATCCGAGCTCTGACAATTCGGTGGTCGCTCCCCGCACTCACTTGGTTTAAGACGTTGACGTCCTGGACAATGCATTTCCTATTAGAGAGGACGTAGTCCATTTGGTTCTTCTTTCTACCATCTGGGCTTCTCCATGTCCAGAGCCTTTGGTCCTGCTTCTTGAAGAAAGTGTTAATTGCGTACAGTTTTTGGTGTTGTAAGAAGTTTGCCAAGTAATGGCCCCTGTTGTTCCTTTGTCCCAAATCAAAACTGCCAATATACTCTGCCTGTTCCGGGTTCCTCCCTAGCTTGGCATTGAAATCTCCAATGACTATGGTGTAGTAAGCGGGATCTTCATTTAATGCTTTATTGACGACTTCGTAAAAGAGCTCTAATTCCTCATCGCTCTTATCGGCTGTTGATGCATAAACTTGGACAACCTTCAATGTGTACTGCCGATTCAGTTGAAAGGTCGCAAAAACCACTCGCGGTGATATCGCGCAAATATTCTTCAATATTTTGGCCATGGATGTGTTAATAAGAAAGCCGACACCACCCCGAGACTCGTTGTCATTCCCTTTACAGTAAAACAAATGACCAGAATTGAGTTTTGTCAGCTGTTTACCTCTGCGCCTCGTTTCGCTAAGACCAATGATATCCCATTTGATTTTGTTTAGGACTTCAGACTCTAGTTCTTCATAGCGCTCATCAGTAAGAAGGGTTCTAACGTTGTATGTAGCCAGGTATATATTCTTTAAGCAGCCGGATCGTTTAACCCAGGGATTCTTCGCACCCTCCATCCCGCCGGTTCCCTGACCGCTGCCGTAGCCAGGCCTAGCAGGACTGCTGGGAACTGAGGGCCTTGTTTTGGTGTACTTTTTCATGGAAGGTACTCGGCCTTGAAACGCCACGCTGGCCATTGCGGGTTGGCGAGTCTACTTGTTTTGCGGGTATTTACTCCTCACGGATTGTAGTAGCCGCCCCGAAGGCCGGGGGGTCAGGTTATTTACCGCCGCCTGATGCTCGGCGTTGTCACTCGTTTAGCACCACCCGGGAGACACGTATAGGGTATCGAGGGTAGACCTACGGACGCGAGTAACTCCATCTACCCAAGTGATCACCGCCACCGGCCAACTGAAAGTAAGTGATCACCGCCACCGGCCAACTGAAAGTAAGTGATCACCGCCACCGGCCAACTGAAAGCAAGTGATCACCGCCACCGGCCAACTGAAAGTAAGTGATCACCGCCACCCGCCAACTGAAAGTTAGTGGTTACCGCCAGCGGCCATCTAAAAGTAAGTGGTCACCGCCACCGGCCTACTGAAAGTTATAGTGATCACCGCCACCTAAGGACACCGGAATGAGAGAATCAGGTGCGTTTGCGTTCAATCTAGATGTGTCCTCTGTAAGTTCTAGAGGTTTAGCTAGCATAATGTTATTTTAAACTTCGTATTATTTACTCAAATTTATTACAAATACCAGGATGTAAGACCTCAGGCCAGTCAAGTTTTATTCTTTGTTGTGGTTGATTAAGTCCTGGTGCTTATGGTAAATAACATTATGTATCTATATTATAGTTACAATAAAATTCTTCTTGTGTCACCAAATTCCTTTGACCTGATCTTTTCTTATAACAAAATTGTACTCCGGGCTTTAACTAGATTTGCATATCAAACGTTATTGACCTGTGTAAGTGAGATATGCCGTAAGTTAGATTTCCTATCATGCCTTCAATATACATCACGTACAGCTTCAAAGATTCCTAAATCACATTTGGCCCTCACAAATAGACTTGAGTCCCCGCGAACTTCGAAATCTTCCCCGAAAAATCACTTAGAGTTCGGAAGGGATTTCGTAAATTTCTTAAAGGTATCTTAAGTGTTATGACGGTCTTAGAAGTTTCTTCGGGTTTATTTATGAGGATGCCAACGAATGCCTTTAAATGCCTTGCCTGGTGAGTTCAGTTTGGAAGGAGTAATGAAATTATGTTGCACTTTAGTAGGTATATTTTTTCATATTTTTGGAACATCGAATTATATAAACAATTTTCTTCCGAATATTTAATTAGGCAGTAGAGTCGCTTGAAGAAGTATTGTGACTTGAAGAAGTATTTCAAATTGAGGTTATGTGTGTTGTATGTTGTTTAATCTGGTAATATACCTATATAAAAAACACATATAATTATCAGTACGATAATTTTAGATTTAGATTCTCTCGACTTTTCATTGTGTAAACCTGGACGCCAAAAACGTCACCAAAAACCCTCGTAGCGGAATAAAGTAGGTGGAAGGAACCAAACATTTTTAATTAAACTTTTCTTATTCTTTCCAGATTAGCGAATCCAATAAACACAGCACAAGTACCTAATCCCATAAACCTTGCGTTTTATTTTTACCTTACATTTTGTAAACAAAATACTGGTAAGTCTTACGGGAAAAAGCGACAAAAATATATGGGATTTTCCTCCTCAATGGACTCTGTTATTATAGAAAGAAACAGAAAGAAAGAAACATATATTTATAAGAAACTATAGTACAGTCAAGTGCAAAAATAATTATGTCCAATGGCTCTTAGGTATGTCGACGAATAAAGGTTGTGGTTATGTTGTTGTGGCGGATTAATTCGATACATATACATACACATACATATACATATAAATGTTACAAACATGACCACAGGGTGTATTATGTGTGTATGTGTGTTTCACATAGTATAACACAATATTTATATGTAAAGTTTAGCTTTCTCCAATTCTCCATATAAACTTCAGCTGCGCCTAATCTTACGGTTCTCCGTGCAGTATTCTTCAAAAGGGATCCAAAGTTTGCGCTTCTCGTTATAATCAGATTTGAGACATTTCATAGCAAACTAAGTGTAAAGCCAGCTTTGGGGTCAATGATATTACATACAGAAATTGTTTGGAGCAGACATTACCATTAAAATTCAGATCTTACTCATTTGGGTATTCAATAAATTCCAAAATTGTGTTATTTTACAAATCCAAAAATAACTGTCTCCGCCAGGTTCATTACAATATGGCATTAATTGTTGATTTATTCTACTTGTCTGTGTTGCAAAAGTTACCTAAGTGTGGGTGAGTCGAAGTATTTAAATTACTTATAACAACTGTCACTGCCAGGCCATTACTATGTTCGTATAATGAATATCGACTCTCGCTAACAGATAGGAATGGGAACGGACGTGTAATTTTTTCCTAGAACAAATTATTTTATTGTTATTATTAAATAAATTTAAGTTACTGATAGTGTTTTAGCTGAGACATTTCCCGTTTTATTTTGTAATACCGTGTACTGCACATACTTTTCTGGGTGACTGGCGACGGACATTTTAAAATCATTTTTAAGCAAACTTACTACTTTAGTCCAAAAGTTTGATATAATCGTGATTTTGCGATTATTATAGGAAATTCAGAAAACTGATCTTAACTATTTATGTTAGATTAGAAGGGACCTACGACACCACAGGCAGATGCGCAGATACATTATAAAGCCACGCAGATAAACACGTCAAACTTATAAAACCTCGTTTTATGTCAGGTGTAAAAAGCGTTCATTTTCAAAGCACATATCCAAGGATATTTTGGTGTTAAGTAGGTTTGAAGCAGCAAACTGTCCTGTTATATTGACTGAAACAAAAGCTCAAAGCTACAATGTACTCATACTGGCAAATATGGCTTCACAAATTTGCTCGCGACAGAAATATGTCGATGTCATCGCCACCGGCGGACAGAGACTACCATGGAGTAGTTATAAGATTACAGAAAAATAAACTGATTAAGGAAATGTCTACAGTCCGGGTGGATAGCATTTACCTAAAGAAATTTATTTACATTTAGACACTCGCTCTAATTTTGTAAAACCCACTCATGTTCTACGGGCGAAGGTTTTTGATTAGTTATTAATAAATATTCCCAAATATCCACATAATGATATAAGCTGCCAGAAACTGTAGATTAACTCCAGAATTATATCATCAGTTTGATGAATGTGAAATTAATGAAACTCCACACTTATCGGTCAAACCAAGTTTGGAAGTAGAGGTTAGAAATGCGTTTAAATTTTTTATAAAAAATATCTCTCTTAGTTTAAACAATCGTCTCCAAAGCTTTTCTGTGCGCTCAGAGTTTTCAGGTCGGTCGCGATCTTATTTCACGCGTCTTTTAACAATACTAACAAGTCGGTACATAGTTGCTACTTAGCTTTATTGTCCGTCCACACTCCTTTCTCATTCGCCCGTAAACAGCTTGTGAACAAAAACGCTAAATATACTTGGCGCATGCCTTCGGTGACCCCTTGCATTTTGTTTCGAGCTGCATTTTATTTGTGAATCTAAAATTAATTCTTACGAGAAACTAAAGTACTTACACCATATTCGTGCCTTTTTTTAAAGTTTTAACGGGAATTGTATTCTAATGAAGACCATCGCGAGTCAAAAATACGCTAGGATCACTAGTATCGAGTGAGATTTATTCTATTCCGTCATTCTCCACCCGTGAGAGGCAAGCTATGCTAGACATTGGAACAAAAAATACCCTAATCATCAAGATCGGTTGAGCCGTTCGCCAGTTTTAGTGGGATAAAGAAACTCACATAATTACATACTTACATGAACCCTGAAAACAATACACTCTTTTTCTTTGGGCAGTCGTGTTAAAAGGATGAATTCGCTTTATGTGATGCGTCACATCCCAGCCAGAGGCCCGAGCACGAATATTCGAATCCCGCGTAACGTAATCGAGTAGTAGCGTTATCGAGAAAATTTGTATGACGTCTTGAACAGCGCCCGCCCGTGAGCGTATTTGGTTCTAAAGTTTAATTATAAACTTTATCGATGGCGATACGATAACGTAACGTTACGCAGGATTCGAACATTCGTACTCGGGCCTCAGGTTCTAGTGTCAGGAGAGTGTAAATGTCCATTAGATCTTCATAATAAACGATGGCGCCGTAAACACAGTGCTTAACCATACGTTTCGTAAGAAAATTATCTAATCATTGTAGGTACAGTCATTCTGAAGTTGTCACTTTTACCCGTTTGACAACATTTAGAACTGTAGGTACTGATAAACATATTAATTTTACTACCTATATTGGTGGTGGATGGACTACGTCAAGCTGACTGTCTGTAATAACTAAAAACAATTAATTTTCGAAGTAATTAAGAAACCTATGATATATGTATGTTCAGGTAAGACTACGTAAAATGTGGTTTGACTGGATTGAGTACGTATGTCTAAGTATGAAGTTTTTTTTTAATACAAATTAAAATAATATTCACCCATGTAAATCGTCAACCAACTGAGACAATGAATGTATGGGAGAATGTTTTTTTATTTCTACCTATTTAAAAAAAACTTCAAAGGGGTGCTCACTAGACTTACTCAACCCCTGGCTGAAGTCTTGGCGGCTCATTAAAACGAACCCTGTATTATGTGAGCGTAATTAACAATTCCAAAAGATCCTTGGAACTTAAGTACCTACTGAGGGTCGAGCACGACTTTACGAATGCTGCGTAATGTAAAATCGAATAGTAAACGTTGTCGAGTTTGTATGACGTTTGGAACAGCGCCCGCCCGTGAGCGTATTTGGAACTAAAATTTAGTATGAGGTTTCTCGATCTCGATACGATAACCGTAACGTTACGCAGCATTCGTAAAGTCGTGCTCGGCCCTCTGAGTGTACAAAGTTTTATTTATAAAACTAATCAGTGATTTAACTCTATCATACCCTACGGTAAGTGCTGATGGGATGCAGCTCAGCAGCTCACCTGCTCAATAACAGCTCACACTATAACTCTGAAGAGTTCTAGATCAGATAGTGCAGACGCCTGAAGCGAATTCCATTCCGTAGCATTCCACCCATCCGACCTACTTTTTACGGTTTCCAATTCAATAGGTCGTGAGTGATTTCTACGTCCTGTCCAGATTCCCCGTACGCACTACGCTACCGTTTTATAATTATTTCCCTTGGGAAATTTACTGAAATGTTTTGCTTTATTCTTGCGTCGGAATCAAGAACAGCTGATTTCCTACCTATTAATAGTTAGCATGTAAAAGTTATCATGGTTGTTTAGACTGTTAGGTATGTTATGGGTGTAAAGATAATATTGTCATTCTAACAAATAAAACGCACTATGAATGCTTTTAAAATACTAAAAGCCCGGGCTGTCGGCAATTTTAATTTTAATAACCAGTTTACTTAATTTTAGAAAATATTGCTTGTCTAAAATCTCTTTTTGACCTGTCGCTACCTTCAAGATAATTCAATTTTCGATACACGCCTAAGTGATTTCAAATTTGGTTGCAAAATTAATAAATGTCAAGTAGTTTGAATATTAGTTTTAAAACGCACAGCTACATCGTTAAAAACTCTTTCTACTCCTATATTATAATTTGTCAATTAAATGGTAAAAAGTATACAATAATAACTAATGTTATAAGTCTGTTTCAAGTTTTAGGCTCTGTGGTAAAAAAAAACAGTAACATAATAACCCATACAAATTTCATTCAGTTACACTTATTGAGTAAAATAATAGCATTTGAAAAAAGAATACTAAGTTCGATTCTGATATCGAGTTTTTTTAAACATGCATGTGCATCGTGATTGGTTGCTTAAACATGAATAAGAACAGCTGTAAGCCAATCATAATTATGGAGTATTTTTTTAAGCAAAATTCCGTAACTGAGAACACGCTAATATCCTAGCTCTGCTGTGGTCTGTGGTACGGATGCAAATTTAAAAAAAAAAGAGTCAGCTGGCGAGTTTTACTGATAATGCAAAACGTAGTAAATAAATTCTCTTTGATGCAAAAATTGCACTTAATTAGTTATCGGATTGGTTTCGGTTCAGTAAAAGAAATTCTAAATGAACGATGAAAATAAGATAGGTACTGTGTAATACCGAAGAAATTAAAATAATGGCGCAAACAGTGACGGAAAATGTGTTGCGGGAAAAGTCCAAAAACTTTATAACAAAAACAGATTAACAACTTCGTGAAATGGTGAATTGAAAATAGTGTTACATCTTTTTATTGTTTACCGTTATTTTTCTCATTGTCAATGAATTAAACGATGTGTTGCTCTGTAAAGTTTTATTTGAATGAGTTATATTCAATGAGAAAACTTTACACTGAACTTAAGGAAAACTTACCTGATGTAAGTAAACAAAGAAACGACATTTACCGTTTTTTACTCACATTGTCAATTCCTATATCGATCTTTTTGCAATAATCTAAACAAATTAAATTAAGCAAATAAGGTCACATCGGCATCACCATTCGCCATTATCATCATCTCTTTATTTACAATCTTTTTATAACCTCTAAAACTATTCCGCCTTAGCGGCACTCTGCTTTACCGACCGGGTCGCGGGTTTACTTTGGAACTTTAAATTTGAAAATGAAGAAATGTTTTAAGTATTTCTTTACAAATATATCTTATTTCTATAATGAAGTCGTAGAAAAAGTAATGTATGCAACGGTACATAACTGGTCATTATACACTCGTGTATTTATTATGAAAACTCGCCCTTCGGGCTCGTTTTATAAACATACACACTCATGTATAATGACCTTGATTATGTTACAGTTGCATAAAATACTATTAAAAACGTTAACGCCAAATTATCTAAGATTGTTGTCAAAGTTAGCACAGGTAATTTATAATTTGCTCCAATTCATGCTGATATTTTTTTCTGAACATAAGATCTATTAAGATCGAATCCAAGGCTCAGATCAAATAAAAAATTGCCACATGCCACATGCCCTATACGGTCTAAGTCTTAACATTTGCAAACCACATCTTACATAGATACACAGAAGTTTGTGATAGCTAAGAAACTAGGTAGTCTTGACCAAGAAAGTGTGATTAACTTCGCAACACCTTTATTTATTAAAGCTTTGACGGCATTTTAAGTTTAAATTTGAATCCCAGAGTCACTTTAACGAGTTAAGTTTGGTCCCGGCTCAATGAATAAAAAGTCGAAGCAACAAAAACCGGCAAAGAATAGGGCGCTTCTGAACACAGAGGGTTCATTCAGAATAATTAAATTCTGTAAATTGTAGCTACCTATTAGGTTATATTATATTTAAAGAGCTTTAGTTTAACTTCGCCTGTTTGTGTTATTGTTATGCGTAGTGAAGGTACGTTGTCAAGTACTAAGTTAAAATCGCAAATAACAACACCGTTTTCTATTTTCTATTTAAAAAATCCAAAGCAACAGCTGCCATGTGTTCAATTTGCAGCTGCACTTTCGTTTGTTTTAGAGATAACTGCTATTATAGCAACAGTTAAAACAGTTAAACCATTCAAGGACCATAAAACCAGGAGGACTGCCAGTGTGTATAGGATGTCGCGTTCCTTTGAAATAATAAGCCTGCTGTAGCTAGTTTTACTACGGAGGGGTCTCTGTACCATTCATTTGGTATGACTTTTAGACCTCTGGCTAACACAATAGCTCCATCCAAATTAGTTTTTTCTTTCAGTTCATAGATGGCGCTATTGTGTTAGCCAGAGGTCTAAGTGTCATACAAAATTAATGGTGCAGTGGCCATTGGCAGTCCTCTTGGTTTTATCGTCCTTGAACCATTAAAATATTTGGTGCCGCATATGCCACCGCGTTACTTAACAAAACTCCAGCACTTCCTCTAGTCGAAGAATGGAATAATCCCCCCATTTACTTATAATTGAGTCGGAAGGGACATCGCGTCATTCCGCGGCGCAAATGACGTGTATTAATGGCTTAGCTTTCAGGAGGCGCGGAGCTCTCCGACGTCACGATTATGCTATAACGTGAATGTTGAGCAAATTTTTGAGCGTTCTGAGATGACGTTTCAGTTGACGATTAAAGCTGGCAGGGGAGTTGCGAATTGCGACTTTGTATATTAAGCACTAAGTCTAGTCACTTTTCGGCTAGCTCGTGTTAGTTTTCGTCGTATTTCTAGAGAAAGGGATTTCACGTGCAATGGCTATTTTACAGCCATATGGCGGACATAGGACGACCGGATAGCCTAGTGGTTAGAGACCCTGACTATAAAGCTTGAGGTCCCGGGTTCGATCCCCGGTCGTGGCAGATGTTTGTATGACGAATACGAATGTTTGTTCTCGGGTCTTGGATGTTTAATATAAGTATGTAATTAGCTATATAAGTATGCTAATCCGTTGTCTAGTACCCATAGTACAGGCTTTGCCTAGTTTGGGACTAGGTCAATTGGTGTCAATTGTCCCATGATATTTATTTATTTATTTATAGCCACATAATAGGCCCTTAGTTATTTCATGTGCGTGGTTATCTAGACATATTACTATCGTAGATTTATATCACAATCGCGCGAGCCTAATCTACAACTTAACTCCATCGGACTCGCGTCTACGATAGCAATATCTTATGTCTAGATAACCACGTACATGAAATAGCTTAAGGTCGATGTCTATGTCCGCCATAGCCAGAAACAAAATTACTACTTACAAGAAATAAAAGCTCCTACAAAACAAAATGAGTACCATTGGCTCGGACAACAAAGATACTTACGACAAAAACATATGCGTCCTGTTGTTTTTCGTCGGTAAAATATGGTCCCGCCGGCGGAAACCGGCTTCACCCCGACAGAACTAATGATGAGTTAGGCCTATAATGATCAACTGTAATATTTTCACCCCGATTTATGTAACACTGTGTAAAGTAGGGTAAATAAATGACACGAAGATGAGTTCCGTGCAAACAGTCGTAGAAAATGTTTTTTTTTTTTATACAACGAGGAAGGCAAGCGAGCAAGTGGGTCACCTGATGGTAAGTGATCACCACTGCCCATAGACACCCGCAACTCCGGAGGGTTTGCAGATGCGTTGCCAACCTAGAGGGCTAAGATGAAATGCCTCTTGTGCCCGTAATTACACCGGCTGTCTTACTCTCCACACCGGAACACAACAGTGCAAGCACTGCTGCTTAGCGGCAGGATTAACGAGTAAGATGGTGGTAGCGATCCGGACGGACCTCGCTCAAGGTCCTACCACCCGCAAAGGAATTAGATGCTAATAAAAAAAATACAAGCTTTTGTTTAGTTTCACCTGTCCCGGGTCTGTAATCTAATCTTGCTAGTTATATTTGACCCACTTCCCGTGGATGGATCGACTTGAAATTTATTATGGATGTGTTTTGGATGACAATGCAAATTTTATCAGAAAACTTGTTTTGTTGCATTTTTTTTTATAATATATCAAAAATAAAGTAACGTAACGTACTTACGTTCTACATCAGTTAACTTATGACACCGTTCAACTTCGGTCGCTAAATAAATAAATAAACCGTACCTTAGTGCAATCCTGCAAGTAGCTCGTTTCCTTTTTGCTTTTGCATAAAAGTAAACAAACATTATTATTAAGGGGCACATTGCTCGCAGGACTGATGGCCGATGGGGTCAGATGGTTCTCGAATGGCGTCCACGGACCAGGAGACGATCTGTCGGTAGGCCTCCAACAAGATGGAGCGACGACCTAATAAAGATCGCGGGACCGCGATGGATGCGGAAAGCACAAGAGGAGTGGAGAGCCTTGGGGGAGGCCTATGTCCAGCAGTGGACGTCTTTCGGCTGATATGATGAAACAAACATTTGCACTAAGCTGTAACCACAAACGAACATATATTTCTATGTACTCCCTACTTATACATATATTGGATAAGAAAAGGCTGCGTTTTCCTAAAAAGCTTGCTCTTGGCTCTCAGATTGCCTCCGAGCGTTTGCAATACGAAGCGTGAAATTGGTATCCAGTCGATCTGTACTCTATCATTGTGATGTAGTTTTCAATGTAAATTTAAATTGTGTCTATTTAAGGTTCTGAGCTCAAAAGGAAATAACGCAACACTTAAAAAGCGCTGTCCATATGTTAAGTTGCTACACTCGTAAGGAAATCAAACTGACACAACCAAATCACAAGTAATCACAAGTAAATTAAAGAACCCGATTAATGAATGAATGAATGAATGTTTATTCACAGAACATAAGGCACAAAAATGTCACAATAATAAATTAGATCCAAAATACGTTCGGCCTATAAGATTATGTGATTCATTAAACTTAAATGTAGATTATAGCCATCGCATGAACATTATAAATAAACAAACATCGTTGGCCAGTAATTGTCAAAAATTCACCAAGTCCCAAATAGTCTTTCCCAAACTGTCGAATACCTACGACTTCATTTATCAACAGATTTAACTACTGTTAACATTATTCGACCATTTTCTGTGCCTTTTGTTAGTTGTCAGCAACAACAACGTGTCAAATTAGTGGCTCGTTATTGACAATGCCATTTCATTTGTATGCATTTCATGCCAATAATTATCCACAATTAGTGGTCGCCAGTGAGTTTAGCTCTAAATCAATCTAATTTAGGTGCAGTGCCCATAACTTAATTTGGGTGCAAGCCTGGCAAAATTGTTTACCATCCTACTTTGAAACATTGACTTTTTAATAGTGGTGAATTTTCATACGATGTTTTGAAAAATAATACTTGGGTTTGACTTAAAATTCGCTGGGTAATTTGTGACGGCAATTATAGCTGAAATTAAAGGTCAAACAAATTAAGGAAATTGTCAGACAAATTGAGCTTTATTACGGCAACTTGAGGAGGTACCTAACTATACAAATTGTTATTACGCTTGAACTAAAAAATGTTACCAGTTAGCTATTTTTCACGTGTGTTAAAATTAATTGTTTTTAGTTCATGAATAAGGTACCTCCGCAATGTAACGCCTGATTCAATCAATTGTTATCACGCTGTTGCCTTTACATAATAGTTCTATGTTCGAATCACACACAAATTAATATTAGTGTCAGAAGTATGTAAGCGCATCTTACATCCAAACATGTTTACATCAGCAAATATTGACAGCCGAGTTCAGGATATCCGGCACCGCCTATAGAGGAAATTGAATACGATCCGTTATATTCCGTAGCTTCGTAAATTATTCCTTTCAGTGGCACTTGGCGTTGGCACGGGCTCGATACGGCGTGTGTTGGTGCGAATTGGCGTATCAACGGGCTTTTGAAGGCGTTGGAGCGACTAAGGTGGCATTTAATGGGCTGCGTCCGTTGAAACGGAAATGCAACGACCAATAACAAAAGTTAAAAGCCATGTCAATAAGATAACATGCCATGACAAGAGCAGGAAGCAGGGTGCGACGTAGATCGTGGATTTTTAACTACCTATTGTGATTACTTAGTCATTGATCTATTATAGGTACCTACCATAGATATACCTACATACTTACATCTTCCAACAAAATTCCATTCAAAAACCGGCCAAGTCCATCTCATGTGTATATAAATATTGTTAGTAGTGAAGGACGTCCTCCGGCCAGGTGGGATGACGATCTGCGAAAGACTACAGGCAGATGCTGGATGCGGCAAGCTGAACACAGGGCGCTATGGCGCTAATTAAGAGAGACCTATGAGGCTGATGATGATGATGAAATAGTCAATCACGAAAATCGAGTCTCGAAGATTTTTCCTGCTGATCAGAATGTTTTAAGTTGTCCAGTGTTAGCAGAATCCTGCTCCTAAGCAACCCTTACTTAAGGCACATCTTAAGACTTCGCTGTAGGGAAACCTTCAGGTATAAAGTAACAAACATGATCAAAGCGAGAGGATTATCTTAGGATAATGAGACAATTGAGATAAGACATGTGGAGGTGAACATACAATTGTCCGATTAGTTTACTATCCAGGATATTACCACATCAGCTAATTTCATGTTAATTTTAACCTCCACCCTCATGAATAGCGGCATAAACTGATAATTTCGTCTGTCATCTGATCGCGTATGTACTAATGTGAGACCTATTTGCAATACTGCACTAACACACTAACTAATCGATGTCTGCCAAGGAAGTCGTTAATAGATAATTGGCTGAGTAAATTTTTTTTGAAGAGGTGCAAATGTCAAAAGTGACAGTAAGTTGACGTAGTTATTTTTTAATTCTAGGCTATTCTGCCTGTTCTTGTGTTGGCTAACACACGTGTTTAGGTTAGAATTGTGTTTTCACTGCGTTTTGTACGGATTTTCTCATTGAGATTCTAAATTTTCTGTTGGTGGTGGTTAAGTGTTAAGATAAGTGGTTGTTTACGTCCTGTGATGTCCAGTATAGGAGATGAGGAGCCTCCCGATAGGGGGGGGACTCCACTGCCCTCGCATGCATGTATTCCCAATGATTTCCCCCTTATTACGCCCAAGGTTGGTGAAAAACGTCCCTTGGATAACCCATCGATACCCGACGATCAGACTAAAAAGACTACACCGCCGAGCGCTTCCAAGCAACATACATATGTGCGCCCAGGTTATGAGAGCGGATCTGACTTGAAGTACCTAGAAAATGACTCAGGCCCGTTTGTAGTTCAGGTTACGCGTGTTACTGACAATCTTCCCTCCAACCAATTACGCGGGCTCAAGATGGCTCAGATCATCTACAATAGCGGGGTAGCAGGCATTAAAGAAATGAAAAGTGTTGGTAAGAGTAAGCTAAATATTTATTTTGCCACAGGCCGGGAAGCTAACTCCTTCATTAAAAACCCATTTTGACATAGCACAAGCTTGCAGCAGCTATTCCCAGATTCCAGGTGTCCCGCATGGGGGTGATAAGAGAGGTTCCTTTGGAGTGGACTCTGGAGGAACTTATTAATGGCATTGAAAACACGTCTGATTCAGGCCTTGCTATTAAAGCTAGACGCCTCAACAAAAAGAGATATTATTAAATATTCTACGTGCACTATCTGGAGTCAGATGGGGCTCCCATCCCTACAGCCAAAAGCTTCTATACAACGCCATTATTTGATTATGCCACTTTGATTATGGAAGCTTTATTTTGGAACCCTATAAAAAATCTGCGTTGTCCAAATTAGATAGGATCCAGGCTAGATGCCTCCGTATAATCACGGGCAGTATGAAATCCTCCCCTACCAAAGCCCTCCAAGTAGAATGTATGGACCCTCCTTACCACCTTCGAAGACAGTACCTGGCTGATCTTTTTTTATTCAAAATTCTCCAAACGTCTTCTCATCCCCTAATACCCATCATAGAGTCCCTTACAGAATTGGTTAGCACCTCACTATATTGGGCTCATAAAGTCCATCCTCTCTTTGTAAATAGTTTTAAAAAAGCTTCAGTCTTTCCAGTTTCAATTTTTCAAAATTATAAAAATCCTCTCTTTGAAACAGAATATAACAGTTTAATATTCCAACCCAATGTTCGGCTTAATTTCGGCATTTATAAAAACCAATATAATGCAGATAGTATCTTCAACAGAGAGATAGGAGAAAATTGGTCTGATCATCTCATCTTATATGCATACTACGGGAGGAAGGTCCAGTGGGCGCTGCTGTGACGATTCCGAAATATAAAATTATATTGAACTTCAAGCTCCCTCCTGGTAACTCTGTTTATTCTGGTGAAGCAGTCGCCTTGTTTGAAGCAATCTCTTTTGTCAAATCTCATAAAATCCCAAAAACGCTTATCCTTTCAGACTCTTTAATCTGCTTACAAGACATTTTGAAGCGTCCATTCCACGCTAAAATTTCTGCATTACCCTACAAATTAAGGAATCCCTTTACAAAAGTTACCTTCAAAATTTAGAAATAGTCTTAGCTTGGATCCCTGGTCACAGTGGCATAATAGGTAACGAGACTGCAAACCTGTGTGCGAAAGAGGCTATTGAAATAGGCAGTAGCAAATATACACAGTGCTTCTCCCGTGACGCCAGGACTCTCGCATTACCCCAAATGCGTGATAAATGGAATACTTGCTGGCAGGCTGCTCGTCTTTGTGTTGGCAAGCATTATGGGAAACTTCGACCACATCTGCCCTCAAAGCCATGGTTCTTCGTATGTAGATCGATTCCCAAAAACATCACGTCAACTATAATCCGCTTACGTTTGGGCCACGTGTGTACTCCGGTCTTCCTGGCCAAAATACGGGTTCGAGACCATTCCTTGTGTGAATGTGGCATGGACGAGGGCACCCTCGATCATATGTTCTTCCACTGCTCTAAAATCGTTACACCTTTATATGACCTCCTCCCTTCCAAAATTCCTCGTCCTGTTAATATAAACTTTCTTCTCACTAGTACACACTCACCTTGTAAATTTATAAAAATTAACAAATTGTATTTGTAGGTAGTCTAACAAATTAATGTATTCGTATGTGTTGTCTTTTTTAGATTCTCATCTGAGTACCGCACCGCGCGTAGAAGCTACCGAATAACGGTTCAATAATTACCGATAGTGTCTTCTTCAACCTCGACATTGGCGGAATCATCGATAGTATCGATGAAGCTATACTTTTTTTTAAATTGAATTGAATTGAATTCTAGGCTAGTGCTAGCCACTACGCTAATCAGCCGTTAAATCACAAAAATGTCATCTCGATCATTTAAAAATTACTTCTACTTAGGTAATGATCGGAACTAAAAATAAAAGAGCTGCGGTTCCTTGAGTACTAAGACGACGACTGTCGAAAAAATATATAATTTGCACCTCTTCGAAAAACTTTACTTAGCCAATTATTGTAAAAGGGTTGCACAGAAATTCGCGATTCAGTTTCCCCGTCTGGGGACATAAATAGAAAAACTAGGACACCAAAGCGTATTCCCAGGTTAAAAGGAAATGCGACACAACAGGATCATGTAGAAATATAAATCTGAGGCGCGACAACCGGTAATAAAAGAACGCCGTTGCTAACGCCACTAAACTATTTTATGCAACTGTAACATAACCAATGTCATTATACATAAGTGTGTATGTTTATAAAACGAGCCCGAAGGGCGAGTTTTTATAATAAATCACACGAGTGTATAATGACCTGTTATGTACCGTTGCATGCATTACTTTTTCTACGACTTCATTATAGAAATAAGAAATATTTGTAAAGAAATACTTCAAACATTTCTTCATTTTCAAATTTAAAGTTCCAAAGTAAACCCGCGACCCGGTCGGTAAAACAGAGTGCCGCTAAGGCGGAATAGTTTTAGAGGTTATAAAAAGATTGTAAATAAAGAGATGATGATAATGGCGATGACTAAACCTTATTTACTTAATTTCATTTGTTTAGATTATTGCAAAAAGATCTACATATATAGGAATAGACAATGTGAGTAAAAAACGGTAAATGTCGTTCCTTTGTTTACTTACATCAGGTAAGTTTTCCTTAAGTTCAGTGTAAAGTTTTCTCATTGAATATAACTCATTCAAATAAAACTTTACAGAGCAACACATCGTTTAATTCATTGACAATGAGAAAAATAACGTTAAATAATAAAAAAGATGTAACACTTTTTTCAATTCTGTTTATCTGTTTTTGTTAAAAGTTTTTGGACTTTTCCCGCAACACATTTTTCGTCACTGTTTGCGCCATTATTTTAATTTCTTCGGTATTACACAGTACCTATCTCATTTTCATCGTTCATTTAGAATTTCTTTTACTGAACCGAAACCAGTCCGATAACTAATTTAGTGCAATTTTTGCATCAAAGAGAATTTATTTACTACGTTTTGCATTATCAGTAAAACTCGCCAGCTGACACTTTTTTTTTAATTTGCATACCACAAACCACAGCAGAGCTAGGATATTAGCGTGTTCTCAGTTACGGAATTTTGCTTAAAAAAATACTCCTTAATTATGATTGGCTTACAGCTGTTCTTATTCATGTTTAAGCAGCCAATCACGATGCACATGCATGTTTAAAAAAACTCGATATCAGAATCGAACTTAGTATTCTTTTTTCAAATGCTATTATTTTACTCAATAAGTGTAACTTAATGAAATTTGTATGGGTTATTATGTTACTGTTTTTTTACCACAGAGCCTAAAACTTGAAACAGACTTATAACATTAGTTATTATTGTATACTTTTTACCATTTAATTGACAGATTATAATATAGGAGTAGAAAAAATATTTATAAACATGCCTTCTAGTTTCATATTTCGTACACTATTATTACAATTACTAACAGGGAAGTGTCAAATACCACTTAATTAATAATAATTTGAAAACTCTTCGCAACATTTGACACGCGTCTCCATGTTAAATGCAGTCAACATTCTGGGGAACCAACGTGCACTAACCTTGGACATGTTCAAATGCTCATGAATTATTTCATTGACTCGCTCTTTACTGACGCCCACATCTCTAGCTATCTCCCACTGCTTCACTCGTCGGTCCTCTAATATAATTTTTTTCACCCTGGCTACATTTTCATCGGTGACGGCCGAAACTGGTCTTCCGCTACGAGGATCATCTTCCAGGCTCTCACGACCTAACTTAAACTGCTTTGACCAAAACTTTATAAAAAATTCGGAAGAACACGAACTGCCAAACACACGTAACATACGCTGTCTGATCTCCGAAGGCGTATTCCCTTCTTTAGTCAAAAACTTAATCACCGCACGCTGCTCGATTTTATCCATTTTCACTTTTTCTACCGACATATTTGAAACAATTGTAGGAGACAAATAAACGTGATGCAATAAACAAATGAATGTAATACATTTTGAAAATAGAATAACAAACGAATATAAATCCATACCAGCCAGCATTATTTTTGTATACATTTCTGACCAAGGACTTATCAGCCGCCCCTCGTACATAAAAAAAAAATAATAGATGCAGTGGAACGTGGAACCTCCTCCTTTTTTGAAGTCGGTTAAAAAGCGAGTATAATGAAGTGAAATGCAAACATTAAATATCCCAAATCCCAACCTCGCAGCTTTAGGCTCGTATTCGCGTAAAACTCTCAAAAGAGATTAAAAAAACAATACATATCGCCATGAATACTTCAGACTCTTTTTAAAACGCCCTGTCTGCATAATAAATATCACAGCCAACGTTCATTGTTCTTAGCCAACAAACCGGGGATAAATGAAACGCGCAATTTCATAAATCTGTAGCCGTTTAAATTCATTGTCTGGGGCCGTGGCGGCACTCGGGCTTCCTTTTAAAGTTTTCACACTTTTTCAACGTGATTCAGTTAAGAGAAGTGGCAGAAAAATCTATAAATACTTAATATAGTACCAATACTAAGACTAAGGTTAAACCAGAGGTGACGCGCTTAAATGCAAGCTTGGTTCGAATCGCGGCTACAGAGGCTCTTAGCAATCTAGCGTGCCAACCTAAGACGAACTTCTATTTCTACTGTGACTATGACTTCTTCTTATCGGGGAAACTATGTTCCCCAGATATGGCAACCGGTACTCGTATTACGAGACCATTTTTGCCAGCGTCGTGTTGTGGTGAATGATGGTAAATCTTCCAGTTAATTCTTGGATCTTGCGAGAATTTTCAGTATTTTTTCTTTCTTCATAAGGAGGTAAGAGAAGGAGAACAGTTTCGGATGATTGGAAGATTTTGTGAGTAAGGACTTTTTTGGGCAAGGAATGTGTAGATAGGGCAATAAGTAAATGAATATAAGGGTAAGTTATAATGTGTTCATAATACTATATTGTGTACGGATAGGAATTTGGATAATGATAATATGTACTTTTTATGAGTCAGCGATAATATAAAAATTTAAATGATTTATTATTATTATTAATATACAGGAAAGGTTATACGGAAGAGGAGCTTTGTTCCTGACAAGAATGTCATGTAGGGGTGGATTATCGTATAAGCTGCAATTAAATAAAATATGTTCAATGTTACCATTTTCTATGCCGCAATCACAAAGAGGTGAGTCTCTGATTTTCATCATCATCATCAGCCTATTTACGTCCCACTGCTGGGCACAGGCCTCCTCTCAGAATGAGAGGGCTTGGGCTATAGTTCCCACGCGGGCCCAGTGCGCAGTGAAGCCGTGATAGCCTAGTGGTTTAACCTATGGCATCTCAAGCAGAGTGTCGTGGGTTCAAACCCCGGCTCGCACCTCTGAGTTTTTCGGAATTTATGTGCAAAATTACATTTGTAATTTATCATGAGCATTTCGGTGAAGGAAAACATCGTGAGGAAACCTGCACACTCCTGCGAAGCAATTCAATGATGTGTGTGAAGTTCCCAATCTCTGATTTTAAGCCTGCTCAAATGAGCTGGAGACAAACAGTGTCCTAATCTTAATCTCGAAATTATAGAAGTAGTTTTTTTGTTCAATTTCAACTTGGAAAACCATGGTTTCACACTAGCTATGGGATGAAATTGAAAGAGAAATCTACCTTTTCGCTGGTTTGGATCAAACCACTCCTGATTCCAATTCTCAATTAGAGAACATTTAGGAATATTAATTATATCTTGACTATAAATATCCGAGAATGTTGCATTACCGTTAGTAGTAGCCAACCCAGCAAGTTGATCAGCTGATTCGTATCCTTGAATTCCTTTATGCCCCGGAATCCAAGCAAGAACAATGGAAATATTTAAATCCGCACAGAGTTTTAGTTTGTGCTTCACCGATAACGAGAGGAATGAGAAATTATTTTTACCAAACGGATTGGAAAGAACAGACTGAAGAAAACTCAGAGAATCGGTAAAGATTAGAGCATTAGTAATTATTTTTTGTAATATGTAATTAACGCATTCTAATATAGCCATAGCCTCACCAGAGAAAATTGAATACGTACAAATATGGATACTTAAAAAGTCTGAAGTAGCCAGAGGACTTTTGTAAAAAAGTGGCACCTACAGAGCCGCGGTCCTCAGTTGATATTTTAGATGCATCAGCAAAGAAAACTTCTGCATTACTATCATACTCCTGAATAAACTTGTTTAATTTCACCTCGGGCTCAGTAGTAGCTTTTGATATCCCAATGCTTAAATTAAGTGACTATGACTGTGCGCTAACTGACCACTATTTCACGAGCTTTACAAATATCAAATTACAATGACAATTCATATTAGCAATGAAATGTCATTGTCATGCCGAATTGTCATTGTAAGCTGACAATTGTAATGTTGGCTTATATACGCTTCACAATCCCGTTGTGTGGAAAAACTTCTTTAAAACTCTATTTTTCGACTGTAACAACACCTATTCTGCAAACGAGTTTAGAAAAACAACGACACGTTATATTAAATATGTTAAGCTTATGATTATTAAAAACAAAAATATCGTGGAACAATTGACGCCAATTGGCCTTAGTCCCAAATTCAGCAAAGCTTGTGTTATGGGTCCTAGAAAAAGAATAAACACAATAATATTATATATAGATAAATACATAGATCCATTATACATCCATGACACTAGAGCATTCGTATTCATCATACATCTATCTGCCCCGACCGGGGATCGAACCCGGGACCTTAAGCTTCGTAGTGACGCCATCCGGCAAAGCTTCCCAAAAATAATCTCGTTTTACATTTCTTAGGTTATGCTCAAACTCATTTTCACAAAAGTACACACAAAATACCTTTGATTAACATAAACCAACATACATCAAAGATGGCTTATAGATATGCGTCTTCCCCATACATCCTGTTTTGTTTACCGACTCACATATTATTGTACGTTCTATCAATATGCTTGGGCCACCCACCGCAATGTTGAGGAGAAACGCAAATACCACTGAAACATGTGGTTGAATTCCTCAAGTACCTATTCATTATTAAGTATTCATTGTAATTATGTGTATTTGATGCTTAGTTATGTATTTTCGTTAGTTACCTATACAGGTTGCGTTTTAATGAACCGGCAAGGCTTCAGCCAGGGGCCAGCAAACATATTCAAAAAATATTTCTCCCAAATACATTCATTGCCTCTGCCCGTTGACAACACATAATAATATTATAATTATGAAAGTAGAAAAATTGTAGTGGCATCCCCGTGCCAGCAAAAATACAACATGTAAAATCCGACTTTATTGCTACGACGGGCTTACCCGTAGGCTTGGCTTCACTCAAATTGATAATAGAGCAAGGAACAAAGTAAGAAACTTCATATTTTTCTAGAAGGAATGAAACAGTGTCAATTGCAGAAAATAATTGAACCAGCTCACTTATAGGACAATCAGTTACAACTTTCCCAGTCGAGGTCTTACATTACGCCATATCTCCGGAATAGACGTAAGTAGGTAGCAAAATCGACGGAGTGTTCATAAAAACCTGCTTAAGTCTCTACCAAATCGTTTCCTAGCCAAGGATATTACGAGTATACATTGCATTCTATTGTGACTTGTGACGTTTTTTTATAGGTGCTGCGTATACAAATTTATCTGCTCCAGTGGGCGAGTTTAGAAGTTAGCCAATTGTGTGTCAACTTTAGTGGGGCATTCATGGGACGCTGGTATAGATCGGCGCCTCATCCGACGGCACGCATAACTTTGCGTAACTTTAAGGCATGGGTAGATCGTGGAACTGAAAGGTTAGGTTTTTCCATACGTACTACGTGCGTCGAGTTTGCCATCGTATAAAAATGACACGTCATGACGTTTGTGTGTACAGTTGACGAAAAAAGTAAAACCGCCTTCAAAAAAAACCTTAGAAAAAAAACGTAAAATAATCCTCTAAAATAATGATAAATAAATAAAATAAAATAAAATGCGTTTATTTCGGACAACAGAAACTAAAGCCTAAAGTTTTATGGCCTAGCACTAAGCAGCAGATATATGAAGTTGGTGCGGTGCGAGCGGAATATTCTTTGATTTTGAAAATCGGTCTACAATTGACGGAGTAATCGATGAACATACATAAAAAAAATACATACAGTGGAACGTAGAACCTCCTCCTTTTTTTTGAAATCGGTTAAAAAGTAACACATTATTAAATGACATTATTTTTTTTAAAACGTACCATTGACTTTCTCTCGAAGTTTTCTCTTACAATTGCTTTACTAAAATACCTACGTCGCTTAAATATTACCACGATGGATTAACTAAAGCTGTAAAACCCAAATGTACCATGAAGAGATAATCCGAAAATAGGAATAGAAAGGGCTAAGTCACACTTTTAAAAAAAGTCAGATTGTCCTTCTGTTTTCGCCTTAGAATATAAAGCTAGCTATGAAATGAGAATATTCAAGCAAGAATACTCTTTGCTACTTATAATTTGTACTGTAATTACATTTGTTGTATTTATTGCGGCGTAAAAATGCTGGTTCTTATTTTGACTAGGTAGCTTATTAGCTAGGTACTTTAATATTACGCTAGGAAGACGTAAACATGTTTACATCCTCAATTTTTATGCCATCTACCGAATGTAGTTAATAATTTTTCCCCTCACTACCTCGGAAAGCCGTCCTTTAACCTTTAATACAAGCGGGTAAAATCGCGTTTTATCCACTAGTGGGGAAAGTAATTTGACCTTGGAGCGAAGCGTGTTTAAGTAGCTTTTGACAGATAACAAAACGTAAAACGCTCATAATAATGGTTCGTTCGATATTAATTATTATTAAATAAATGATAAATGGTTTGAGAATATAATAAAAAATACCAAATTTAGCTTTATTCTTAAAATTCTATAAGAAACATTTGTTTTTTTATAATGGTTTTGAATATAATTTAAACGCATCGTTAGAAATGCCGACATTGTCAACAAAATTTTTCTCACTGACTCACGTAAAAATACACAACTTCCAGAGTTTTCTGTTATAATATCTTTAAAAAAAAGTGATTCCAGTGATGAAGATTTATTTTTATGAGCTATTTTTTTGCATGTTGCGCTTTCCTCGCTACAGTGAGGTGAAAAGTTTTGTGTTACACACGGGTGCAAATGCATTTTACTTCTCGTGTGTTGAAACATTCGCTACGCTCAGGATTCTATTTTAGAATCACTCGCTTCGCTCGTGGTTCAACTATACAATCCTTTCGCTTGCGTGTGTTTCAATTCCACACTCACGGGTAAAATACAACTTTGCACCCTTGTATAACAAATAACTATTTTGCCTCAGCGACGGACTACGAAATAAAACGCAATTCCGGAAGTCTAGTTCCCCTTGTACGGTTTTTTGGCTGTGCGTACGGCATACCATATTCACTTTTGTCACACAGAGGGTCGAGCACGACTTTACGAATGCTGCGTAACGTTACAGTTATCGTATCGAGATCGAGAAACCTCATACTAAATTTTAGTTCCAAATACACTCACGGGCGGGCGCTGTTCCAAACGTCATACAAACTCGACAACGTTTACTATTCGATTTTACGTTACGCAGCATTCGTAAAGTCGTGCTCGAGCCTCTTGTCCGTTACGATTAAATTATTCACTATACTTAATTATTATATTGGCAAGACGGATCGATGACAGAGTGTCGAAAGCGGTTACCAGAGTGGTGGCCAAGATCGTCGAATGTCATGCAGTGGGCTGACCAAAGTGACCAACGGCTCGTTGGTGAGACAGCCACCGATGGAAATTTTCACGCCGATTTCGACTATGATGTATATTTTATGCTTCTGCATCCTAATTAGAGCATGTTTCATACCGTGAGACTCAATCATAGACGGATCACTCGCGTATGTCAGTCGAGTATGTGAGTTGTGAGCCGCCGTCAGCTAAGCCGAGCACCGGCGTCGCGTGTGCTCCCAGAGGAAGGACTACGAATTAATCCGAAACATGTAGGGCTATACTCGACTGACATATGTATGTCAGTCGAGTATAGCCCTACATGATCCGTTTATTTCAATACCTCCTATATTTGATGTTATACTTTAATGCCGTACTTGCAAAATCCCATCAGAAATAGCTACAAACGGGAGACTGGAAAAATTTCAACTGTATTACTTATTTACTGACGCGGGTGTCGCGCAAGGCGCGAGTCGTCGCAAACCAATCGGTAAGTGTGTCCTCATACTTTTAAATGTCTATCTATTTGTGCACTAGCAATACTGCTTTTAGCTTACCTATGCTTAGACTAATCTGGTTATGTTGGCACACTTGACTCTGGAGCGGCACGAAAAAGGTAGCTCGACGGTGGGTCTGAGCTGAACGCTAGGAGGGATACGAGAGTCCAGATACCATTCTGGTAAGTGTTCTTACCTAGTATTTTGAGTAATCGACAAATGCAATAGGTTGTGGAACGATGAGTAGACTAATCATGACCATTAATAATTTCCACTAACATGGAGTCCAATCTTGCAGTACAAGGTACATTGGTAGTCAAGGACATTGAACGGGGAGCCCGGGTGCTCATCAGAGTGTGTATTGGTAGCACACAGGCAAGTCATTGTAACTACAGTCGATTACGAGTTGGAGCAACGAGGCCAGGACTATGGGGAAGGTGGAGGTCCTCGCGGGGGCAAAGCCCCCGCGTCCGGCTGGTGTCATGCTTAGGGCATCTGCGTACGGCAACCCTAAATAACAATTAATAAAGCCCGGACCGGTCACATGCTAAACGTAAGACACCAGGCACATTGGAGACTGTGCTTAGACCGGAGGCGTAGTCGACCGTAGGAGGGTAACTCTGGACAGACCAGGCCCTCACACAATGATATGTCATCAAGTACATTTTATAGATATTAACTACGGTCGATAGTCAACTCATAGTTTTGAAACCTGATCTTTATCCTGTTAAAGTTGTTAAACATTTCAAGTGAACTTTATGTCGTTTGTCTTAACTCTGTACAAAGAACTTAGGCATTAATTTTATGTTTATTATCGGTAGTACAGAGTGCACGATAGCGGGACCTAATCTAATGTATCTGACGACCTAGCGTATATTGGCCGTGAAAACGCAGACTTGCATTATTACGGATAAGCGCATAAACGATTTTTAGTGCATGCCCATAAAGCTTAAACCTCGAAGTTATGACTTGACCAGAGATTTATGTGAAGTGCTTAGCAAGGTGTTTATCATATTTTTTATTAGCTATAAGCATAATAAATAAAGTTGAAACTGAAATCCGGTTGCGTGAATTTCGCCTCAGCGGCTCAGGGAGCATCCCGTCGACAAAGTTCAGGATGTTACAGCGCTATCTACTTGCTAATTGGTTTGTTAATTCCTATAGGTAGTAGGATTATTCAATCAAACATAGAAATCAAATTATTATTAGGAACATGATTATGATTATGATCTGCAACAAGCTTCGTCAAACTCAACTAAACATACAAACATTATCAGCAACAAGAAAAATCTTCATCAACTAAATTATTTGCATTTGCATAGCAGGTTTCATGAACAAAACTACAAATAAACCTGTATAGGAGAAACCTATATGGTGATTTACGTTTATTATTTTTGAACCACCATAATCATAATACCGTCCCTGAAAAAGCCTGAAGACATCCAGGCTTTCCGCTAGATATCTTTAAGAAAACATTTTACTTAGCCACTGAGCTTAGCCAAGACATCGCAAGGAATTTATGTTTTGTCTCCAAGATATCTACAATTCAATGTTAAGAGAAAGCATTGCTACTTGGGATCTGCAACATGTTTCGTCATAAAACCTAACCAAAAATTTTTTTGCTGCTAAGTAAGTACCTGTCTAAATAAAAAAGTAGTAAGTAGCTAATAAAAAACTTGTAGAAATACATACGGTTACGTAATTAATATGTAGTAATCATTAATCATTCATAGAGCTTTCTGGAAGTCAAACGATTCGTTAAATCCTAATTACCTATCTCTATTTAAATTAGAATTACTTAGCTGACTCAAAAGTCTTAAACCATAGGTAAGTACCTAAATTATTGAAAAGTTTTTGTATGGCGCCTTTTGAATGATAGTGAAAATAAAGCGTTTTGTTTGTATTCAAGACAAGTTAGGATGTTTTTTTTTAACCGACTTCAAAAAAAAGAAAAAAGGAGGAGGTTCTACGTTCCACTGTATTTTTTCTTTCAGTAGCCTATGCTGTGTCCCATTGCTGGGCAAAAGCCTCCCATTTCTCCTACATGTCTCTGGTTTCGGCCAAATCTCGCCAGTCCGGCCAAAAACGCAAAAAGGCAATTTTTACTTAAATTTAATGAAAATGTTCTTTTTTGTGGTTAATGTTAATTGTTACATCGATGAACATAATTTAATAACTTTTTGCTGGAAATCATTCGCAATCTCTCAATCAAATCCACCGGCGAAACAGTGTCTCGACTCTGTGATTTTGACGTTTTCGGCTTTCACGTTGGCTAATCTGCGTCTAATTGCTACGTTCGGAGTCACTTTACGTTCCATTGCAAGCTATACAATACACAGCAAAATTGTAATACAGTTGACGAAATATTGTTTTTAAAATGAGAACATTCTCTTTGTTAAGCATAACCGTAAAAAAAGTAAAAGCAATTCAAGTTTATGATAATAATTTCGAAACAACGTCTTGTCAGATTTATTGTTGTGCATAAAATTTTATAATAATTATTAACAAACGTTCCGTACGCTTCGGTCTGACATTGCCTGAAAAACTGTCACTTGTCTTTGTAAAAACGTAACAATATCGCAAATTAGACATGACATGACTGACATGAGATGATTTTGAACAATTTTCGTCCTCAAATTGATTTCCATTTTGCTAAAATAGTATAATTGTTGCTACAATGTCGGCAGAAAATTCACCGGTAAAGCCTTCGAGTTCACCTAGTGCGATAGAAACGATAGAAGACTATGAATCCCAGGTAAGTACGTTTGTCACCTTGGTTGAAACGCCTACTTGATGCCTGTGCAACAATAACTGAGATTTATTATTGTTTTTCGCAGGACACATTAATTAAACACGTCGATATATCAATAGTGGAGTCGGAGAAACGTGCAAATGGTACCTTGCACGTCAGAGATCACTACACTGTGTATCTGATAGATTTAAAGTAAGATTTCACTCTTGCTATTCTTTCAATTAACACCTGTAATGATGGTAAATGATCCAATTAACGTTTAATTTGTGTGAACATCCGCTATTGTTAGTTTGTTCATTTCTGTACACACTCTTAGAGTTAGACACAGTAATAAAACATTGAAGAGGCATAATTATGATATCTTGACCTCAATAGTTGAAAGTTTCACACGTATAGCCTACTTATACGCGTATTATGTCGTACTTTAATTCTAATCAGTTGAATTATGATCATAATGTCAATTTTCATTTTCAGAGTAACAGACCCTGACTATAACATAGTGCAATCTAAGCTTAGTTCCATTTGGAGGCGATACACTGAGTTTGAACAGATACATGACTACCTGCTTGTTACCTACCCACACTGCATTGTGCCACCATTGCCAGAAAAAAAGGTGAAAAATATGTCTTTTAACCCCCAACCCAAAAAGATGGAGGGGTGTTATAATTTTGACCTGTACCTTTGGGTGTATCTGTTTGTGGCATCATAGCTCCCAAACGGATGGACTGGTTTTGATCAAGATGATTCTTAGCTAAGTTTCATTAAAATTAGTTAAGCTGTTTTTGAGATATTTAACTTTGAAATGATGATGTTGGACGTTGTCCAACTTGGTTTGGTTATTCGTTATAAAACTTATTATTTCTTTGGTGTAAAGGTACAATTTGTAGCTGATTGCCTTCAAATGGACAAATGTTTATGAACAAAATAAAAGATCAAAAATGTCTTATATTTGGCTCATAGGATGAAGTGTTTTTTCCAGGTACTGTATGCTTGGCGCAAGTCGGATACAACAGATCCAGAGTTTGTAGAACGGAGGCGAGCTGGACTCGAGAACTTCCTTCTTCGGGTCGCATCACACCCTCTACTCAGCTTCGATGATCAGTTCATCAACTTTCTGCAGCAGGAGCATGGGTGGCGGGAAACAATCACTGATAGTGGTGAGTGACATCACTTTGTTAACTCTGTTAGATGAATTTAACTGGATGGAATGAAATAAACTAATATCACTAACATTTTTATAGGGAAATGACTTAAGCGTGTTATTTGCATACATGTGTGAAGTGTAATCAAGGTAACAGGTACCTACTTTCAGTTATTAATTTTGATTAATTTGTGCAAGTTCTACTGAAATCATTTATAAAGATAAAAAAAAATCCAACGAATAGAGAACATCCTCCTTTTTTTTTGTCAGTTATAAATAGAGTGAAGATGCTTATTACACTTCTCCATTTCATATAAAGTTTAGCTAAATATCACACTCCTCCATGTGCACAGTATTCTCAAAAAGAGATCCAAAGTTTTCACTTCAGATGTTAATATTTATAAAGACATAATGTATGTAAATATTAATGAATTTGTTTACAGGATACCTACTACAGGCTGAGAACAAGCTAAAATCTTTGTCTGTGTCGATCAGACTTAAAAAGCCAGATCCAGAAATAGAGAGTGTCAAAAACTATGGCAAACAACTTGAGACTAACTTAGGAAATTTTCTTTACACTAGGTAAGTTAATGATAAGATAATTTAACCACATATATACCACCACATACATACAGCCCGAGTACAAGCTCCAAGGAACCAGGGGCCGGGTTTGTTTTATTATATCAAACACATAATATCCGTATCTATAGAATAGTTTCACTAGCTCATATAAAATTATTCTATAAGTATAGTATGTGCTTGTTATACTATATGCATCAGGTATGTTGTGTGCTGATTCCTCGAAGCTCGCGCCCGGACTGTAGCTTGAGCTTATATTTTGTGATACATAATTTTCGTATTTATTTTACAGAATATAAATAAACACAGCTAACTTTACTCAGTGGCTTACCTCCCGGAAACAACGATACCATGATTTCATGTTAAATTTTCCTTAAGACATTCAAGCTGCAGTGTACAGTTAGAAATAAATTGCAATTCCCACTACTGTTTAAATACATACAACCAGAATTCATTCTTATTTAACGAGGGGCCTAATTCTTAAAAGACATGATATGTCCAATATGAGTGATAGGTATTAGTGATTTCTTACCGAATATTCCTAATAACAGCATTTCATTATTTAGTCTGTAATTGTGTCCCACTGTTGGGCAAAGACCTCTCCTCTTGACTTCCACATCTCCCTATCCTGAGCCGCATTGGGCCAATCTTTTAATGCGGAGTCTAGGTCGTCTCGCCATCTCCGCCTGGGCCTGTACGCTTATAATGTGATTTATTAAGCTTTAGTTTTTGTGAAATAAACAGATCATGCATTACACTTATGTAAGTCGTGTCTAGCCCGACATGTTTCGGACTAATGCTAATAAATATTAGGCTTACACCGTTTTTGATAAGCAGGCCCCTAAATTTGTTTTTACAGCAGCAATACTTACTTTCCAGGTCTAAAATAATAGAAAAGAACTATGCGTTATGCAAGCTGCACGCGAACTACGGGAAACTGTTCAGCGAGTGGAGCGTCATCGAGAAAGACATGGGCGACGGCCTGCAGAAGGCCGGCCATTACTTTGGTACGTTATCTATGTACCAAAAAATAAACTTTTTAATACAGTTGCTCAAAAAGTGGTACATTTTGTAGCTACGTTTTATGCGAAAAGTTGTGTTTTTCATACTAGTGCTTTTTACTTTTCCAAGGCGCCGGCGGCACCCCAACGCCTTCCTCCATCTGGGCGCGGCGGGTGGTGGCGGGCGCCCCGCCTCCTCGTTGCTTTTTTTTCGCAAATGTATTAAAAAACGTTTGGTACACGTGCGGAAGTGTCATTTTCACTCGTCCCTCGCCTTGCGGCTCTGGCCTAGACACCTCGGGACTCGTGCATAATGACATACTTTCCGCACTTATATCAAAAAGTACTATTAACCCCTGACGCAAAAATAGAGTAACACTCTTAACGCATTCACTGCCAGCAACGCATATATGCGTTTTCCTGACTTTCACCCAGTACTTCTGTCGCAATTTTACAGGTAATTTGAACGCACATGAAAAACTCTCAGGCCAAAGGGGTGGCAGCGAATGCGTTAAATTTGACGTGTGTATATATCTGTGGCATCGTAACTACTAAACGGGTAGATCGATTTGAACACTGCTTTTTAAAACCGAAAGCTTAAACCATCTTATATCAAGGCGGTTCTTAGCTGAATTTCATTATAACCGGTTGATCTGCTCTTGAGATAATTGACACATTGAAATCAAAATTTTGTAAAGGGGGGGGGGGGTTTAAAATGTTCTATGTTGTAGTTATGTATCAAAATAATTGTGGTGATAAGAATTTTTTGTAAATTATATTCCCACTTTTATTTCATTAGGAAAGTAACTTTTTTTTAATGACTTCCAATCAAGTTTCTGGGGAAGCTCATCCTCTTGGCAAAGATGGTCTTTCAGAAAGCGCTGGTAAACTCAAAAAAGACTTGTAAAATTGACTGTCGCGTCAAGCTCAAAATTCAATTCAAAACACAATTCTTTATAACCTATTCCAGATTCGATAGCAGAAGGCATCGACGCGGTGGCAGAGGACGAGGAACAGCTAGCAGACCAGCTGAAGGAGTACCTGTTCTACGCTGCCGCCCTGCAGCAGCTCGCGCACAACCACGAGGCGCTGCAGCGCGCCGCCGAGGCTGCGCACGACACGCTCGCCAGCAGGTACACGAGGCGCTGCAGCGCGCCGCCGAGGCTGCGCACGACACGCTCGCCAGCAGGTACACGAGGCGCTGCAGCGCGCCGCCGAGGCTGCGCACGACACGCTCGCCAGCAGGTACACGAGGCGCTGCAGCGCGCCGCCAAGCTGCGCACGACACGCTCGCCAGCAGGTACACGAGGCGCTGCAGCGCGCCGCCGAGGCTGCGCACGACACGCTCGCCAGCAGGTACACGAGGCGCTGCAGCGCGCCGCCAAGCTGCGCACGACACGCTCGCCAGCAGGTACACGAGGCGCTGCAGCGCGCCGCCGAGGCTGCGCACGACACGCTCGCCAGCAGGTACACGAGGCGCTGCAGCGCGCCGCCGAGGCTGCGCACGACACGCTCGCCAGCAGGTACACGAGGCGCTGCAGCGCGCCGCCAAGCTGCGCACGACACGCTCGCCAGCAGGTACACGAGACGCTGCAGCGCGCCGCCGAGGCTGCGCACGACACGCTCGCCAGCAGGTACACGAGGCGCTGCAGCGCGCCGCCGAGGCTGCGCACGACACGCTCGCCAGCAGGTACACGAGGCGCTGCAGCGCGCCGCCGAGGCTGCGCACGACACGCTCGCCAGCAGGTACACGAGGCGCTGCAGCGCGCCGCCGAGGCTGCGCACGACACGCTCGCCAGCAGGTACACGAGGTGCTGCAGCGCGCCGCCGAGGCTGCGCACGACACGCTCGCCAGCAGGTACACGAGGCGCTGCAGCGCGCCGCCGAGGCTGCGCACGACACGCTCGCCAGCAGGTACACGAGGCGCTGCAGCGCGCCGCCGAGGCTGCGCACGACACGCTCGCCAGCAGGTACACGAGGCGCTGCAGCGCGCCGCCGAGGCTGCGCACGACACGCTCGCCAGCAGGTACACGAGACGCTGCGGCGCGCCGCCGAGGCTGCGCGCGACACGCTCGCCAGCAGTTACACGAGGCGCTGCGGCGCGCCGCCGAGGCTGCGCACGACACGCTCGCCAGCAGGTAAATGAGGCACTGTGGCCGTGGCCTTGCGGTTGCGGTGAAGGCAGGGGGAGGAAAGCTACCTGTATTTGACAGTTGAAGTTTTTAGCTGCGCCATCTCTTACCTGTGTAAGGCTAATTTTTAGTAGTTAGTGCGTTAATCATTGCTGTCGGTTTAAAAAAAATACGGTTTATTTTTTTTTTCATTACATATTGCAAAATTTTATGAAAAAATATTGAACCGAAGGCTTGTCATTTTCAGTCACAAATTATTACTTGTACTTCTGTTAAAAAAATTGCAAAATTTATCATCATGCAAAGAAGAAAAAAAACGGTTTTTGGTACACCTACTACATCCCTTCAAAATTTTCGGACTCACTCAAGTAAACGTCATACTCATACAGCATGCAGCTGATGCAGCGCCCAGCGGCTTTCTGTTTTATAGAAAATGCGCAGTGTTTAACTGTTATTTCGTTAATTGTCCACTAGTAAATACGTAGAGTCGATTTTCAGCTCCTCCGTTTTATTAGTGTCAGTTTGTGTGTATTGGACGTTGCGGCGAAAATTCGGACGCTTTAGTTACAATCTTTCTGTGTTGTTTCAGTTATTTATCGCGATATCAGATGCTTGTGATTTGTGCTATTGTTAGTTGTTGCGATTTTGGACGCGTTAAATGTATAATTTACGAAATAAACGATTTTGAATTCTGAGTTTGAATTTTTCATAATGTCTAAATCTAATAAGAGCGTGTACATATAATTCGTGTGTGTGCGCGCGCGTGCATGTGTGTGTGCGCGCGTGTGTGCTCCTGCGTGCGTGTGTGCGCCCGCGCGCGTGTGTGTCTGAGCTTGCGCGCGTGTGTGTCTGAGCTTGCGCGCGTGTGTGTTATGAAATCTGTTCTGTCGACTATCACAGATAAAAGATGGCATTGCTGTAGAGGCTGGTTGAGGGTGAAATTTTTTCTGCTGAGAGGGCGCTCTATTCCCCGTATATTATATTACTCTATGGGTGTAGGCATTTACGACGAATATCAAAGGCGTCGGTCCACTGTTATTGTTTTATCCGGCAAAGGTTCGTGTCGCGTTGTCCACGAACCACGAACTGCCACACTTTAGACCGAATTATCGCGAAACTATGTCGCGCAACTTTGATTTTGGCGAGAAAATGAACCAAGAGCGTAAAGAAACAAAAAAAGATGGCAAACACTCGAAATGCGACACTCGAACGAAGCTGCTTTAGCGGTTATATTCTCAGACTTGGATTGAAGTATTGAAATGTCACCTGTCAAATTGACGTGCACTTCAGAAATTTCTGTCGCGATAAAATCCTTTGATGTGCGCTAGATACCGACAGGTTCGATAAAGCGAACTAACTGTCTGTCCACACATTTCCCGATAGGGCGAACCTTCGCCGAATCCCGCTAATGTGGCCGTAACATTTCACTGTAGCACTATTGTGTTAGGCAAAGATCTAAGTGCCGTACGAAATTAATGGTACAGAGCTCACTAGAGCGGAACCAGCTGATGCTGGTTTATTATTTTAAAGGGACGCGACATTGTGTCATCTTCATTTAATCTTATTTGGTTACGATATGAAGAAGGGCGGAGGGTTAGGATTTTTGAACACTAATTTAAACAGCTCTTAAATATACTTACGTGTTATGTACGTGGTAGTATTGTGTCTAGTTTACTTTAAGTTTCTCTAGAAATAAAACTTTGTTTTCATGGAGTTTTTTTTTATTTTATTTATTTCTTTGCATTTTTTTATTAATACATCCCATAGGCAAAGGAAACTAAGTCCATACAGCCAAGTCTGTCATTTTTTTGTTTCTTTTTTTTTTCATGATTGAGAAAAGCACTATACATGCCTCAACGTGAAAAGGGGTTGCCACTTGCCAGCCTATATGTACTCGGCCGGCAACCTCTCCCAGCCTCTGCAGTAATGTACTGTCACGGTTTGTTTTTTCATCAGGATAGCAGAACGCAGCCGCGCGGCGGCCGGCAAGGCAGGCCTCATGTCGCGTCTGTTCGGAGGCACCGACCCCGACATCGTGCGCGACCAGACCACGCGCGCGCTCGACGCGCGCATACAGCAGGACCGGCGGCACATCGCGCAGGCGCAGCGGGACCTCGCGTGAGTAGCCCGATGGGACCTCGCGTGATTAGCCCAGCGGGACCTCGCGTGAGTAGCCCAGCGGAAGCTCGCGCGGGCGCAGCGGGGCCTCGCGTGAGTAGCCCGGCGGGACCTCACGCAGGCGCAGCGGGACTTCGCGTGAGTAGCCCGGTGGGACCTCGCGCAGGCGCAGCGGGACCTCGCGTGAGTAGCCCGGCGGCACCTCGCGTGAGTAGCCCAGCGGAAGCTCGCGCGGGCGCAGCTGGGCCTCGCGTGAGTAGCCCGGCGGGACCTCGCGTGAGTAGCCCAGCGGGACCTCGCGTGAGTAGCCCAGCGGGACCTCGCGTGAGTAGCCCAGCGGGACCTCGCGTGAGTAGCCCAGCGAATGAGTGGGTCAATTTGAAATAGTTGTTCTTCCATCTTCATGTAATTTCAGTTGTATTGAGAACAATGAAATAATTGAAAAAAACTTAGGCACATTTATCACTTTAAAAACGAGGCTCAAGATGTTTCCTTCAAATTCATCAGTTCCTTTTGTTACAGAGAATTTTCGAAAAAAGCCGCCGTAGAGATAGAACATTTCCAAAAGCAAAAGGACAAAGACCTCCACGAGTCGCTGATCGCCTTCATATCGCTGCAGGTCAAAGCTGCTAAGAAGGTTGGTGTCATTTTACACTTCAACTGTAACAAAAACTTTTCAAATGTACAGGATGTGTTTTAATGAACCGTCAAGAACTCAAGATTTCAACCAGGGATTGACCAAGTCTAAGTGAACACCCCTGTAAGGTTTTTATTTGGAAAAAAAAACACCCACACATTCATTGCCTCTGCTGGTTGACAATTATACAAGGTGTGTTTTAATGAACCGTCAATGCATGTGGGAGAGAATATTTATTTTCTAATCATAGGTGTGCTCACTTAAGACTTACTCAACCCCTGGCTGAATTCTTGACGGTACATTAAAACGCACCTAGTATTGAGCAAATCGGTGTTCTCTACAAAGCAAGCAAAAAATCACCAAGAAACCACTTACGTATGGTCTTACGGTCTCGCTTCTTCTTGATAAATTTCCATTACACTTATAGCTCGGGTTAGTATATTAGATAAGCTCGCGACTGAATGTCAACGACCTAGATTCAATGAGAGCTAACGCGAGTCAAAAATCCGCTAGGATCCTATCCTTGTGTCAAGTGAGATCTGTCTGTAATTCTCCACCAATGAGAGACTAGCCACTGGCCTATGATTGGTGGAAATTGACAGAGAGACCTCATTTGATACTACCAATCCTAGCATTTTCTGATATTCTTGCCGTATTAACACGTTCTTTGTCCTGTGTATCCATTTGGATACAAAACCTGTGTTACCCAGGAGTCCATATATCCAAGTGGATACGTAATCCAATGGACTTAAGGAGCAAATTGTATCCTTTGTATGGGGAACAGTGAATGTGTTAAATATGACATTATGTACTTTGTTATTGAGCCAATAAACTCGAAATTGAGTCTATGAGTTAAAGTCTCATGTGCCTAAAGTATCTTCTTTCCATTTAGATTATTATTTTCTTTTTTCAACAGAACTTACAAGCATGGACCCAAATAAAGGAATGCCTTCAGAACATGCCCTGAGCGCGCCTCATACCAAATTGTACAGTATATTGAACTAACTTAAGGGTAGCCGATTCATTTGAGTTAAGGTGATGGTTTTGCATTACCAAAGAATTGATTATTTATATGATATACAGTCATGCCGGTACGAAATATACGCGTAGGAACAAATTAACGTATCGCTATCGTTTTAACTATGGTTACATGCTGTATCATAATCATAATTAAAAAAAAAAAAACACGACATAAATCATAATGAAATAAATGAAAAATCGAAAGTGCCGTTTATTTCACTGTGATTGAAGAATGTTGTTTTTTTTTTTTACTTGATTTACTTACAGCCCAACCAAAAAGTCAAGAAATTAAATGAGGGCGCCACTTTATTCATAACTGTCACATTTTAACGTACATTGATTAAATTTTATTACTTCTTTTCTCCGTTTTCTTGACTTTTTGGTCGGTCTATATACTGTTATATTTCGTGGTGTTTTAAAAAGATTTCATTGTTGACAATGTCAGTATTTGAAATGCATAGATTCGCTTTTTAACCGACTTCAAAAAAGGAGGAGGTTCTCAATTCGACTATGTTTTTTTTTATAAGCGAATGCATCGCCTTACATTCGATTCTGAGGCTTGTTATTCCAAAGTTGTAAAGCCATAAGATGAATCTGTAACTTAGGGTATACTCGTAACATTGCATAGGATGCTTAAAGGGATGGACGCTTTACGTACTCGTAGATATCTTGGGAAAAATTGTGTCGCTAAAGATAGTATGCATAGAAGACGCCCCATAAAAGTTTAAAGCTGATCGGTGACCGCACACGTAAGGTTTCCTTAGAAACCTGAATGCACACGTTTCGTGCAAAATGCTCATCAAGGCCACGAACCAACCACCCTCTGGACACCGCATCTTTTATAATTTACTTGGAAAGTCATTACGAAAAAAGCCGCGGTGAGCGGGCCGGGGGAATGCGTCGTGATTGGTTCATAGCTTGATATCTTGCCTATCATCTGGTCGAAAGTGAGCCGCGATTCGAGGCTAGAGGGATTTATAGGTGCAAATGAGCATATGCGTTTCGGAAACGTTAGCCCTGACATTTGGTGTCCAGAGGGTGGTTAGTCCGTGATCAAGGCTCACGCATTCGTATATTCGTGCGCTAGGCTCACGGAATTCCGAATCTAGATTCCTAATACTGGCAATGGTAATTGTAATAAATGTAGAGGGAATTGGTAACCCGAAGGAGGCCTTTGCCCAGCTGTGGGACGCTATAACATACTAGTGAATTTGCCTTATCCTACTAATATTATGGAAAAGTGTGCATGTTTGGATGTTTGTTACTCACACAAAAACGACTATACTAGGCGCCAGCTATCTTTGCACAAAAGTTCATACCCCAACTGGTACAAGCTAAATTGAGAATACTTACTCCGGTATGCAGTAGCGGTTAGCAGTATGTATAGTTGTATTTAAATTATTCGGTTATTATAATATAATCCCAATGTATAGAGGGCCGAGTACGAATATTCGAATCCTGCATAACTTAATCGAGTAGTAACGTTATCGAGAAATTTGTATGACGTTTGGAACAGCGCTCGCCCGTGAGCGTATTTGGAACTAAAATTTGGTATGAACTTCCTCGATTTCGATACGATAAAGTTACGTTACGCGGGATTTGAATATTCGTACTCAAGCCTCTTTTAAGCGTTGCTTACCCATGTAAGTCTTCTCAATTTGGCTTGTACAGTCAAAGTCAAAGACATGGATCCGCGCAAAGTTGGAAAAATATGTATAAATCAACCATACCGTCTCAGTAATAAGGTCTGTATATACAACATTGGTGACCTTGACTGTACCAGTCGAGGGAATGAACTTTTGTGCTAAGATATCTGTCGCCTAGTATAGATATTGCGGTATAATAAAAACCGAATTCTACGAAGACGAAGTCGCGGGCAACAGCTAGTTTCCTTTAAATTATGCTATTTAACTTATTAACCGTTCTCTTAACTCGAATGAACTTTAGTACTTTTATATCTCACTCATAAGATCACTAGAGACTTAGTTTCAATGCTAGATTATTAATGGTCTTAGAATATTATAACTAATCAAAAGACAGAGTATTTATTTGCGATATTATAGTGATATTTTTTCGGTATATTCCCATTCCATTAAATATCTTTACCTTAAAAAGGCAAGCTCATATCAAGAGATATCGACCTTGTTGGTCCTTTAATGAAATTAAATATTTAATCCAATGAAAGGCAAAGTGAAATACGCGTGGTTACATCGAATGGAACATATTACTGAAAATGAAGCTTAGGAACGAGGACTCATAACATCATAATAATTTTGATCAGTGTTTTTCACTCTTTCGAGGAAATTGTCTATCGCGAAAGCGGCCTTACTGTAGAAACAGTGGTCCTGATTTCATGCTTTTAATAGTTTCCTTTAATTTGAGACAAATGAGACATCAGAGGGGCTAGCACGCGTGCCATTTTGTCGCTTGTCGCTCAGTGCGTCCTTCACTGATTCCGTCACTATGAAAGGGACGCACTGCGCAACAAGCGACAAAATGGCGCGCCATGCTGCATGTGCTGTATAATACTGTGGTTGCATATTTGGTCAAATCAGTAACTCTTCTGAAATGTCAAAAGATCGGATAATGACGTCATTATTGTCAATGGTCAACTGTCTCCTATTTTAGTTTTTGTTAAATTAAAAATCATCTAACTTGCAGTAATTAGTGACGCCTTCGATTTTTTTTTTCGAGTATCTTGATTACCGCTTAAAAATGATTTTATTTTAATAGCAGGCAACTGCCGTATTCACACAAATAAGAGGTCGGTCGGGAATCGTACTTGAAAAACACTGACCTCAATTTAGTACAGACAGCAGCAGAATTAGGTAAGCTACCGAAGGGGTCACAATGATCTGCACAAGCTCTTACGTCTATAACAATAGAGCCGTGCTTCGATCACTGTGAACGCGTCGGTTGCTTAGCTACTTTTGCTTCTGACTATACACTGTCTGTCTTCGCGTCTTATCTGTAATCATAGTTTCGTTACAATTATTAAATCCTTAATAATTTCTTATTTAGTCAGATTGTTGATTATTGCATTGAGCATTTTTTTTTCTTATCTCGAATCAATGAGATCGTTTTTCTAGTATTATTTGAATCGAAATATTTTTAAATGTTTTTCGTAGGAGATCGCTTCGAAATGGTTTAATACTCAGCTGTGATTTAAAGACCAATTCAAGAGTAGCATGTTTTTATATTGTACGTATGTAATCGTATTGGGTCGACTTGTGAAGGGTGTTGCCAGACTTGCCTAGGCTGATAGTCGTTAATAGGGATTTTTACATACAAAATATTGTCAGATTGTGTGAGGCAAGGTAGCGTAGCACCCTAAAAGAGTCGAAACGACGTATAGTTTGAGTGCCATTGTGTATTGAACGTTATAATATTCAAAATTGGCAACAAACACAGGGCGTTACAAAAATACTTGTAACGCTGAAAGGGGGTTAAATGGTCCATTATAAAGAGTCCATTTACAATATTTGAATCACTGTATGTGACACAAAAAAAATGTTTTTTTTTTTTCATACAATATGCAAACCCTAATCCTACCCCAATAATGAGAAATTAGTGATGTCTATGCTCCTGTGGCTTTATCAAAACATGAAATTGATAGGTATTTAGGCACTTGTACTGGAGAGCGTGGTTTGCACATAGATTTGTGGAATTAAACATTTCTTTTGACGAACCATACCGAAGTAATTTACACGTTACTTGATGAAAATAAATAATTCCTCCTTTTAAATAATTATTTTGTAGTTGGTATCAATACTGTATGTCGTTTCGAGAGAGAACATTGACCTTTAAAATGACTAGGGACACCCCAACGAGTCGAACTTAAGAAAGATACAAATATAATCTTACTATTTCGTATCTTTACATTACATTATGTCGTTCTCTTCGACAAACGGTTGGGCTGTCTCTCTAGCCTAGTAAGAAATACATGTGCTAATATATTTTTCCTTGATTACGATTTTTTTTATTACTTTTAATTATAAATTCTTATTGCTAATGTAAAGGAAGTTTAAAATAAACAAATTTTACATACAACTGCTATTTTATTTGTTAACGCTGTACGTACATGTGCCACTCGTCACATATTATTATGTACGTATAGCGTATTTTCACTAGAAAATATCCCCTATTAATATACCTAACGCCTATACACTTATGGAGCATCTAATAATCACTTGAGACGAAAGGGGGAGGGTGTTCGGAAAAAATCAAGAAATATCACAAGGGGGCGCGGGGGGGTTTATTGAGACATCACGTGCATTTTTTTCTGAATTAAATTAGATTAAGTATGTGTTTTTAAACAAAATGTTGTGATATTTTTTAGAGATACTTTGTAGCAGAAAAATACATGCGATTTTAGGTAGGGGTGGAGGGGTTTGTCTAAAACATCACTTGTAAAAAATTGCTAATTTTTAGCAATTCATGATCTCAATTGGAAAATCTTTTTGTATTTTTTTATTTATTTTTTCTAATTTTTTTTTTGTTTATTTTTACGGTCTTCCCGTGAGTATCAATTATATTTTTAATAAACTCACCGAAACATGAATACACAGAAAAACCAGAAAAAATACCAACCCCGGGAACCGAAACAACAATTAAAATTAACATATGACAACAATTTAATAGCTGAAGCTAATCAGACAACTTTTCTAGGAATAATCATTGATGACATTTGCTCATGGAAATCACACATTGAAAAGATATGTAGTAGATTGAACAGCTTTGCGTACGCTTTGTGGCTCTTGTGCAAACTCTCTAGTAGACAAACTGCAATCCAAGCTTACCATGGCTATGTATTCTCATGGTTCTCAGATACGGAATTCTAATATGGGGGAATTCGAAGCACATAAATAGAGTTTTTATTGCACAAAAGCAATGTATTCGTGGCATATGTGATGTTCCTCGGTTTACTACGTGTAGGCCACTTTTCAAAGATCTGAGACTGCTGACGGTACCATCTTTGTACATATTCGAGCTGTGTATTTTTGTCAAATCACACCCGGAACTGTTCAGAACAACAAGTGATACATGGGCTTATACTACTCGGTACCCAAATAAACTCTCACTGCCAAGGATTAAAACGAAACTGTTCAAAAATAATTGTTTTCCTATGGCGATCCGCATATTTAACAAATTACCGAAACTATTTCAAGACTTTATCAGTCAACGAGTTCAAATACAAGCTGCACAGATGGCTTAAAGAAAAGTGTTTCTATCTAGTTAAGGAATTCATGGAATGTAATAATAATAATTGATAAATAATTCGATAATTTTATATTGTTGACATAATACTTACTCCTACATTTTATTTTGTTATTGTGGTCTTTTAATTATTTATTTATTAAATACCAAAATCTGCTGACATGTCAATGATGAAATGGATTTTATTAATTTGCACTATATCGCTACTGACGCACCTACTGAATTTCTATTAATTTAGCTAATATTGTTTTTTATTTATATGATGAATTGATAATATAATATAATATAATTTAATGTAATGTAATCCTATGTAATGTAATATAATATAATATTTACACGCTGCAATAGCGGCAGAATATGTGATACCTAGTTACCTTATTATATAACATCTTACTGTACTTACCATGTTCTCTGTGAATGAATAAAATTGAAATTGAAATTGAACCCGGAACCTCGACACTCCGGGTCGCGTGCCCACCCTTACACCAGAATTGGTATGGTATTTTTTCTGGTTTTTCTGTGTATTCATGTTTCGATGAGTTTATTAAAAATATAAAAATACCCCTTGCCAGTAATGCGTATGTAGCCTGCCTAGCGGTTTTCAAAATCGAATCGTCGCGGGCGGTAGAAGTTTTACCACTATACGCAGTAATATTACTCTTTGGTACCGTGGCAGTAAGCGCTTTATCTACGAGTAAATACTTTATTTGTATTAATGTGTGCCGCGCGTGCAAACACGAATGCGACTATTACTTAAACTGAGCGGTCAGCTGACGCGTCACGCCTAATTACCAGGTGATATCGATTTATCGATTCCATAGGTCCTGAACATTCTTCAGTAGGTATGAAACATAATAAAATTTAGACTCGGCATCAGACAAACGAAAGAGGCAAGTAAAAGAGCCTTAGCGCGGAGTGTAAGCTTCGATGCCGCTGAGTAGTGTGCTCCTAGAGAAAGAACTACTCACGGACTGCTTCGACAACTTGACGACCGAATAGCCAGTGGTTAGACACCCTCTGACTATGAAGCTTGAGATTCCTGGTTCAATCCCCAGTCGGGGCAGATGTTTGTATGATGAATACGAATATGTTTGTTCTCGGGTCTTGGATGTTTATTATGTATATACCTAAGTGTATATTTGTTTATATAATGAAGTATGTTTATCCGTTGTCTAATATTACAGGCTTTGCCTAGTTTCGGACTACGTCAATTGGTGTCAATTGCCTCATGATATTTATTTTATTTTATTTGGTCCGACATTATGTCAGGAATTTTTTTTTAAAGGATGTTGACATGCTTCCGGATTGGGTAAGCTTTCGACGAAACGTCCCGTCCTCGAATTCACTTTTAGTCTAGGTATTTTTGAAGGGCCCCGTTCTCTACGATTTATCGTTACGATCCATCGTTTCAGACTGATCATGGTCAAAATCAGATCATGGCGATATCGATTCCTCAATTTGATCAGTCTGTAATGACTCGTGCATGAAGCCCATACTCATACATTATGACTAGCTTATGTCCCGCGGCTTTTTCCCCGTGAAGTATGTCAAAATGGGCTAGTTCTTTATCCCGTTGGAATTCCGCAAAATTCGTTCTTAGTGCACCTCTAGGATACTCGAGGTATAATGTGTACCAAATTTCAAGTCTCGTGCTTTAGTGGTTTAGGCTGTGCGTTTATAGATCAGTCAGTCAGTCACGTTTCTGTTTTATATGTTTAGATGTATTTCTTCAAAAGATCATGTGGAAACTCTTGCATTTTTCTTATGCCTGTACCTTCGGTTGGCGACCGAAGCGGCATCAATAATTCGTGTCCACCGCCATTACCAGCCCTGGGAAATGGGTCACCACACGTACTCATTCCGCTGTCTCCAGCTGACGTGATAATGTGTTTGAAAACAATACCTAAATGAAATTTTCTAAGTTCTGAAGAAATTGGCTTAATTTCTAGTATTGCCAGGTCCGAGTGTCACTTTACAAGCATACAGATTGATAACAATCAAGGTCAGCTTTGCGAAATTTAAAGGACTTTCTAGAGGTAATAATTAATTTTGAATATTTACTAACCAAATGTCGTAAGTACCTAAGTAGTTAGGTACTCTGCGACCACACTTGCAAGATACTCTTGTGCGGCACACATAATCACGTAAGTAATATTATGTTCTTGTAAGCCATTCTACTCACATTTTATTTTTGGAACTGAGCGTTCTCAGAAAAAGTGTACTTACTTTTTATTTTTTTGTAAAATTGATATAAAATATCTGTTTTTTCTATTCAGAATAATGCTTACCATCGATATTTTAAATTGAAAAAGAAACCTGATTTTTCATACAAATTTACGAGTCAGTTTTCTGAAAAAAAGTCGCAATCCTGACATTTTTGTGAGGGTATTTTTTATCTACCTGTTGGAATTGACTGTACTCATGATTATGTATAGAAAAAACCATACATCATCATCATCACCAGCCTTTTTACGTCCTACTGCTGGGCACAGGCCTCCTCTTAGAATTAGAGGGCTTGGGCTATAGTTCTCACGCGGGCCCAGTGCAGATTGGGAACTTCACACATATCATTGAATTGCTTCGCAGGAGTATGCAGAGGTTTCCTCACGATGTTTTCCTTCACCGAAAAGCTCATGACAAATTACACATATAATTTCGCACATAACACACAAACATAATAACACACAAACTCAGAGGTGTGAGCCGGAATTTGAACCCACGACTGAACATGAACTTTTGAATGAATTTGTTTCTGAAAACCCTCACCCACTAGAGCCTCAGTAGATCTGTTAATGCCTGGCATACGTTCCAGCGAAAACCCAAGACCATCATGAAGAGCCAGCAAGTGAGCGTGGACTACTGGGCCATGGGCAAGGCCATGGTCACGTACGGCGCGCTGACGGCGCTCTGTTGGCTGATGCTGCGGCTGTTCGGCGCGGTCTTCACGCTGCCGCGCCGGCTGCGCGCGCAGCAGCAGACCATACAGGACTCGCTGCAAGAGCTGCAGGTGAGGTCTTTGAGACCTGGAAATTGTGCTGGAAAATAAACAAATACTTACCCTGTTATTCATAAACCTACTTTAACTAAAATGCGAACGAGGGTGGCAAACGAGCAAGCGGATCACCTGATGGTAATCACTCACCGCCACCCATGAGAACCAGCAACCCCAAGAGTCACTAGTCCGTTGCCGGCCTTTAAGAAGAAACAGGGTTAGAGGAAAGGGGGACAGTCTCATGAATAATGACATTAGTTTTTAACATGAAACTACCGTGAGACTCAATCATAGTGTAATAGAACGGATCACTCACGTATGTAAGTCGAGTTTAGCCCAACATGTTTCGGACGCTGTTAGGCCGTGCGCTCCCAGAAGTAGAACTACGAATAATCCGAAAATTGTTGGGCTAAACTCGACTTATATACGTGAGTAATAAGTTCACTGAAAGTCCGTGGTAGAGCAACCTTTGTCCAGCAGTGGGACACTAATACAGGCTAAATAAAAATAACCACTCTAGACTGCGAACCTAAGGTAGTTATTTCAATTTAATCAAAGTTTATATACGAGGTTGAGTCAGAGTGCCGTCGATATTATTCATTGACATCATTCTTTGGTCAATGTAACGTGAATGGCGATAAGGCTAACGAACTCAGTGAATCTAAAGTCGTTATAAATATTTAGCAGCGTTAAGTTTACTCTATTTATTTTATTACAGAGACGTTTTCCGGATCTCAATATAACAGAGGAAGACCTCATAAACGCTGAGAAGGAACTCGAAGAGATGACAAAAGAGAGCGACGAAAAGAAGTCGGAAAAGGGAAGAGTGGAGTCGGCAGAGTCGGCCCCGGCGTTACAGGAGGAGAAGAAAACACTCTAATATTCGTAGGAAACATAAAAATAGCACCTATTTTTCTATCTTTCTCAGGCACTTAATTAAATGTTTATAGCCGGAAAAGTTACTTTCTTTTAAGATCCTTGGACATCTTGCAGTCGTGTAGTTTATCGCGTGTGAAGTATCCTTCCTTTTCGCACTGGCCAGCTAGACAGAGACAAATGCAATAAACGCCGGCATGCGGTCCCTCGTGACGTGAATCAATACAGAGAATGGACGGAATCAGCGCCGGGTACGACGTTTCCGTACCTACCTAAGCAAAGTGCATGCCCCTTAAATGCTTAATACAGCTATCTCCCGCTAGATGGCGTTGAAATAAACACAACTAAAGCTCTGACAGAACCGTCCGGGAGGCGTGGCCCAGCCTCCACGAGCTTTCACCCCAACTTTATTATTGATCGGCCCATTCAGAGCATTTGTACAATTTTGTTTTTAGAATACTTAACGTCATGTTATTGTTTAACGTCAGAGCTATAGATAAATACATATACGTCCTCGATATGTGATAGATAGCGTATCGGCCTCCCGACGAGCGCTTAACGAAACAATGTTAATCAGTACTTTGTCGTCTGTCAAGCGATCCGTTTGCTCAATTAACGTGTGATAATAAGCGGTGATGAGTGCTAACCCTTTGCCTGTCGGTACCTGACTTTAGTGCTAGTTCTTCTTTAGTGCTAGTGCTTCTCTGACGCAATGACGAGGTCCAGCTACAGACCTTTAGTGCCCCGGTCTTCCAACAACTCGCTGGACAACCGGGACACCGGGTAAGTTGTCAAAACTTTTTTATTTTACGTATAAGTTATGTAAATACTGGCTGTTATTGATGGTTGTGCGTATTTTTATGAGAATACTTTAAATACTGGCCACTCATAATATTACAACGATTAAAAAAATAACCCTATTTTATTTTTTATTCTGTTAGGACTTTTACTTGGTTGCTACGATATTTCTAGCCAGTTACGTAAATTCGGTGTCTAAATGTGTTCATTAAGTCACAATTTTATCGATCGATTGCTTATTTGACCACATGCGTGTGTTACGTCGTAAGAAGATTCATTGTCCATTATCGAGTTATAATTTTACCAGCCAGATATAAATAGAGACAAAGGTCTTTAAAGTAATACCATACCTATTGTTACGTACCCATTTATTCTGATAGGTAGCCCTAATACCGTCCTTCTAGTCAGAGAAAATCGTTAGAGTCAAGGAAAAATTAGACAGGATTAGGATTAGCTTTCGGGCTTGATGTACTCGTACATACCCAAACCCTGAAAAAATGTTTCATGTAAGTAAGAAAAAAAAGGTTAAACTGCCCTACCTGTTTACCGGCAATTTAATTTCAGTTACTGTCACCCAAATTTTGTCGGATTTTAGCCAAGTTTGCCTTGATATTAAAAGAGCGAAAATTACAAACATTGGGGGGTGTCAACTTTGGGATAGTTTACCCTACATTTGCCCTACATGTCACGTCTATTACAGGTAGGAAGGTCTTATTCCAACTCCGTTAAGAGTGATAATGTTTCTATCCCTCTAGACCCCGTTATTACGATGTTTACTTATGACTGCTTCACGACCTTTGATAATACCAAATTCAGATCATAACAAATGCATTTTAAACACATATCTCTATCAACTGAATTTGATAAGGCATCTGAGTACCAAGTCATCTGCACGCTTCCACTTTGGCAAGCATCCAAGGTACCCACTTATTCCAATCTGAATAATATCCGATCGGAAGGAAGTATCAATCAGTACTTACTTACTAAATCGAGCAACGACGGAAACCTTGTTGACAGCTGCAACTACACGGAAAGTAAAATTATCTTTGGAATAAAAATATGAGATCATTCCGTTTTTGTTTATATTAGCTTCGAATTTAAAGAAGTGTTGATGTTTAACTTCTGGAAATAGGAGTCGAGTGTTTGCTACTGAATTCACATGGATATTATGACTTCCGACATATTGTTGTTCTTCAGTTTTATAATGTCCCAGAAACTGTCTCAGGATTGTGTATTGGTACACTAAACTTTTCTCATTAAGTTATATAATGTATGGCATGTATCAATCAATGCCTGCTCTACGTTATATCTAGACAACTTTATGAATTTCGTTGTGAAAATTCCTAGGGTATAATAATTATGGAAATATTGTACCTACCGTCAAAAATAACTACGGCTTTCTAACCCCCTTTTTACATACTCCTACGTACAGTCACCAGCAATAATATATGATTATGGACAGCACTGCAAAAATATCTGATCATGGTAGAAGGCAAAAATATATAACGGCACTCGACGGCAATAAGATCTGATGGGTTGCGGCCGGCATTAATATCGTTCTCGGGTAACGGCATAAGTATCGGACACCGAGTCGCTTAAAAATATCTGATACTTGACGAAATCAAAAATATATGATCAATCAGCAAATATGAACTTAATTCAGTAGTATTACGAATCTAATTTGAATGCAGCGATCTGACGCTTCTCGAAAACAGTACGTACTTGTCACTGTATATGTCTGTCTCATGTTTTGTTTTATCTAAATCCAAAAAATTCAGTTCTTCGTTTCTAATATGACATACCCTGTTGACGTATTATTTTTTCCATATACTTTACCAAGGAGTTTAACCACTAATATAAAAATCTTCAAGCATAAAATACTGTTCTTATTTTAAAAGCTGAGAAACGTGAGATAGATATACGTAGTGACAAGTACGCACTGTTTTCAAGAAGCGTCAGATCGCTGCATTCAAATTAGATTCGTAATACTAGTGAATTAAGTTCATGTTTGCTGATTGATGACATATTTTTGATTTTGTAACATGTCAGATATTTAATGCGGTCCGTGTGATTTGATGTTTTTGCTTCCAAAGTGAATACATATTTATGCTGGTGACGAGTCACATAATTTTGATTTTGTATAGTATCAGATATTTTTAAGCGACTCAGTGTCCGATATTTATGCCCTAAACCAAGAACGATATATATTCCGGCCGCAACCCATTAGATCTTTATGCCGTCGGGTGTCGTCATATACTTTTGCCTTCTACCGTGATCAGATATTTTTGCAGCGCTGTCCATAATCATATATTATTGCTGGTGACTGTACGTAGGAGTATGTAAAAAGGGGGTTAGAAAGCCGTAGTTATTTTTGACGGTACCTGTAAGCCAGATTATTGACGAACGACATAAAGTAGTTAGGTATAGTTAAATGTAGCAGTATGACACTTGCACCTGCATTCTTATTCCACTGTTTTCTAACACAAACCTAAGTTCTTATAACAATAAGACGACTGACAAAAGGAATCGCTACTGTGACGCAGTTCTATTGGTTCTACTGAGGTACGTATATGTAAACACTCCTCGTTTGCATATGGTTACAAAACGTTCAAACGAGATAACCTAAGTATATGTGCATAAGAGAGTTATTTTGTACTCTTAATTGTTTTTTGATTGTATCTTATCAATTACCATGTTTGTGTGGAGTCGTTACTCTGAAAAATGCTCTTCAGGGGCGGATCTACGAAAAGAGCTTGCACCCTTAAAGGGCTTTCTTAACTGAAACTTAATAGAGCTTTTATTCAACTTGCTTTGTTCAAAGGCAATAGGGCATAAGGCTGGGGATTATGATGATGAAAACTTGTTCTATGTAAGTCATATGATTTATGACTTTATGAGATACTTTCTATTTCTGCTCAAAAAAAATGTTGAGCTGTTATATTAAGTATTTAGCGGAACATTAAATTAGGGTTAGTCTGTGTTAGGGCAATAATTACCGTACATCTTTTTTTATGAATATTTGTATCTGTATCTGAGTGGTAACTTATAGTCTATTGCGTGCTCTACATTTTGAGATTAAAATCTCGTTTTATAAAAAAAGTGTTTAGACATGTTCCTTCCGTGTACCCTTCAATATTTTCCAATACTTGTCAATTACCAGTATTTCTCCTCAACGCCCATGTAATTTCAATCTATCCAAAATGAAACTTAGTTCTCGACGCGCAGCAGTTGCAAGGATAGGCGAAAGTGGATTTACCGGTTGCTATCGCTGTTTCCTAGTTATTAGACTCGATTGCGTCGTTAATAGTTCACTACAAATGACGGTCCGAACCTTTTGGTCTGCGCTTTGTTCCTGGGAAATAACAAAGACTATGAATTAATTATTCTTTACGTAATGAAAAGGCAGGGCATTTAGTTAAAAGAATGCCTCAGATACACCTATCCATACACAGATACTTACACAAGTCAAACTTATAACACCCGTCTTTTTGTGTCGGGGGTAAAAAACAATGAATTTGCTCACCCGCGAGTGCAACAGTTTTGTGTTGTCGTGGGTGAGCAAATTAATGGTTTTTAGTTTATAAATGTGGTCCATCCGCAAAGCAACGCCTGATTACGTATACTCGTAATACATAGAATGTAAGACATATTTTTTTATTCAGACTGTAATTTATAAACAAACCTTTTTTACCGCATAAAACCTGAAGGTTATGCTTACGTTTTATCATTTCTCCGCTCCCTAGTTATGTTTATGGTACAACATGTTACCTAATTAATGGTATGATTCTGTTGCTAAAAAAGTCTACCGTTTTTTGTTGTGAAAATTTTTAGCAAGCTACCTTTTTTGGATTAAATGAAAGCACAATATTTACAGCGAAAATAGTCAGGTAAAAACAGGAAATATGGCAAACATTGCAGTCGCAAAAGATAATGATTAAGATTTAACACCTCGACGTGATGAAACCGTCATGAAACCTAGCCCCTATTTCACCAACTTTACAATTGTCAGTTTTCAATGACAATTCGGTGTCAATTGCTAACTTGAATAGCTTTTGTTTTAGCGTGCTTTATATTGTCAAAGAAATATAGTTCGAATTGTCATATAAAACTGACAATTGTAAAGATGATGAAATATAGGATAAAACCTACCTAGGTAAAATCACATATCGGGCCATTTATGTATCTTGAATGTCCTTGGACCACGAATTACATAGGTTCTGAATTAAGTTGAATACTTAGTTAACAGAACATCTGATATACTTTCCATTGTATTGATTTAAACTTTCGCGATTTTCACACATTATTATGATACTCGGGACTTAATCTATACCTAATAATAAAGACCAAGTGCGGGTAGTTCGAGGAACCCGTGCAGCTAGGAGATGTTGATACCCGCCTCTTCAGTCCCTTCGAGATCATGGACGCAACGTCGCGTCCGAAACGTCGAGGTATTTAAATCATAATTTAAATATATGTTTTTTACGCGATTAAGTCCCGAGTATCATAATAATACTTTCCTTTCTCATTCATTACCTGTTCATTATTTTATTTGTAGAACTAAGTACATCAGCTGAACGTGAAATCAAGGAGCGTAAGCGTATCGACGTGATTCAGTGTTTAGATTAAATTGTGCGTCCACTACAAGGAAACCAAACCTGTTTATAGAAAATACTTCCTCGTTTGTACCTCTTAAGTACCTCTTAAGTACTGACTTTTAGTACTAGGCCTTGGTGTGAAGTTATGGTGTAAGTAATTGATGTCTGGCGGCACCCAACTTGTCGCACGTTCGTAAGATATGCGACGTGAGATCGCCTTTCTGTAAGCGACAAAGAACTCAAGAAAACTTGCCCGTCCGATTGCTTTATGCGTAGTCCAACCACAAAAAAAAATAAACTGTCTTACAGGTCAGAGTTTCTTATTATCTTAATAAGCACGGTTCCCTTTCAAAGTTTGTAAAAACTGACCGATTCTCTCTATAAGCACGTACCTGTTTAATTATAGGGAAAGTATAAAAGACATTTTGAAAAATACAGCACGTTTATTTATAACTTTATAACCTTAGAAACTGTTTTTAGTGAAATAAATGTTGCTGTTTCAGTTCGATAAGCACTGTTTTAGACGATGTATACAATATGTCCGTTGACCCCAATTTAAGAAACCAACCCCCAATGTTTTGCAGTCGTCATAATTATAAACTTTTCGCCATTGCCTTGAGGATTTTCAGGGTAAGTACCTACTTATACCTATCCAACCCCTTTCCTTTCTTTCCTTTTTTGATTAGCATCGGTAAAGTATACCACGACTTTCTTTCGATGTGGTTCAATTATCGTGATTACTTCGGGATCTACTTGTTTTTTCTGATGTAACGCGGTATCTAACGCTCGTGTTCAGTGAGTTTTCCATTTCCCGCTACATTAAGACGAAACGAAATAGACTGGAAGTAAGCAACTGCCATACCTATCTTCTCATGTAACGCATTTTCATACTCAAGTCGAAAGGGCGTGTATTGTCTTTGTTGAAGGTGACATAACAAAACAGAAAAGGGTACAGAGAAAATTACTGGCAACAATAGGCGACCTTATCCCCACAGAGCGATCTCTACCAGCCAAGAAGAAAAAAAACAGAGTAAAGCAAATATTATAGTGTTCTGTGTTATAGAGGTAGTTTAAAGGACACGAGAAATATGATACTACGAGTACCCAAGTTGTAGGTTGGGTAGGTACCTGTACCTACACCTAATTCTTAGACCCGGACTTCGTTATCGTACTCGCTAACTCGCTAATCCTGCCGTTAAGCAGCAGTGCTTGCACTGTTGTGTTCCGGTGTGGGGAGTGTCTTACCGTCTTAGCCGGTGTAATTACGGGGATTTCATCTTAGCTCTCTAGGTTGGCAAAGCATCTGCAACGCATCATTTACCATCAGGTGACCCACTTGCTCATTCGCCTTCCTTGTTGTATAAAATCATAAGCACACATCGTCATTACTTAGTACTCTGACGCAGAGTCCTCCAAAAGTTTAATCCTGAAGGCGATATAGAAATCTCTAGTAGGAAAATCCATGGCAATTTGGAGCTAGCTTATCATAACATACTCGTAGTGCAGCGTAGTAAAATAACGTGCCAATTTTCCGCTATCTCTGGACAGGGATTGGTCGTGCTCTGCGGGCCCTATTTGGCACCCGGGCCGTAGTTTGGCGATATAATATTACGCGACTTGTACCTGCGCTACCATGTCATAGATAACCATGCCCACTCCAACAGTTTTAAATGATTCGCGGTTAATTGCATTTGACATAATGAAAACGGGATATTGACCCCCCCCCCCCCCTCCTCCCTCGACCCTCGTTTCGTCAGTTTGCCCGTCATGATGCATGTAACTGCGCCGAAATATCGGGAGCGCATCAAACCTATAAGGTAAACGCGGTCAATACCCCGTTTTCATGCCCACTCCATTATTAATTAAACTAAAAACCCTTAATTGCCTTTCAATTAAAATTAAAATCTTTACTACTTATAATACGTGAAAAGAGAAACATAATTTGTAAGCTAGAGAACATTCAGGTAAACAACGTCCAAAAATACTTGAGCCTAATTAGAATGGCGAGAATTATCTCCAACCGCGGGGAGGCTGCAGCGAAATTTCGCGGAAAGCCTTTACATTAAAGCTTTACTGGGGAAATATGTCTTAAAATAAAAACGTTTCATCTTGTTTACTTTACCAGGTAAATTCGGGTAATCCGAATTTGATACTCCTCAGAAGCTTCGGAAAAACATCGGGGACTCAGCGGTTTGTTTTGTCTGCCTTATCTGGGCTAATAAATATTGGGTCAATATTGAATTTGATATCTACCTGTGACATAAGCACCTTCGAGAACACGATATTATATGTGTTGTTACTTTCACGCTTGTGTGGTTTCTGTTTGGTGATTTACGGCATATGTAGTAACGTTTATGTAGACGATACAGTCAGCAGCAGAAGTAGCTAAGCAGCCGAAGCGGTCTCTGCACAAGCTCTTATATGTTATGTCTATAACAATAGAGTCGTGCTTAGATCATTGCGAACGCGTCGGTTGCTTAGCAACTTTTGCTGCTGACTGTACGTAGGTAACGACAGACACATTTACAGTTAAACAGATTCGCTGTCTCCTTGTTACTTTGCCCTTCTAACATTTCTTTGCGTTACAACTACTATTGTACTCGTACCTAACTCATACAAGTTCGTCCCTATCAAAATGTACTTAGCTATTAATATAAAATTGAACACCACAATTAATTGAACCGGCCAAGGCTAAAAACTAGTATTATTTCGATAATATTAAAATTTAAAAATAGAACCGCTATCAGCTGGGTCAGAGATATTAAAACATAGGTACTGGCGTATTTATTACTTACAACTATTGCCCCTATTAATTAACAACAAGTGTATTTTAACAAATATTGACTCATTTTACCATTTTAATTTGATGCGCAATTCGTATGAAACTAAAAATAAAGTTAATTAACTATAACGCAAGGCCGGCGTCACATCAGATTCAGTGCAGAATATTTTTAATAAAATGCTTAAGAACTTAATAAAAAAATGCCTTCGTTTTAGTATATGTATACTGAAAATAATTTAATCATGGGTTTAATAAAAACATTAAATTAAAGCTATTTTTTTATACGACAAGAAAGGCAAACGAGCAAGTGGTTACACCTGTCCGTAAGTGATCACCACTTCCCATAGACATTGCTTCTGATTAAATTTATTTCCTAGTTATTCCGATTTCTGTCACCTTACCCAATTTTCAGTTGCTGCCATTTTAACCGTTTTGCCGCTTTAATTCCAAAAATATATATATTTCATTAATTGAATTTGTGTTTTTTTTTTATTCGATTTGTGTTTTTACCAAAATTGGTAATGTGACTACATTTTTACACGACTGCCCAAAGAAAAAGAGTTTATTGTTTTTGAAAATAATGTCTTCCTGACAAGTTTCTTGCTGTAAATTCTTCTTGACAATGGTGGTATTTCCAAAAGCACTGTTTGACTGAAAAAGATGCGAAAAAATCTCTAGGACCTTGTTTATAAAAATAGTATTAAAAATTTTGAAACGCCGTTTTTAAAAAACAAAAACCGGACAGGTGTGAGTCCGACTCGCGCATGAGGGCTCCGTACAAAGATTTTCCTGCTTTTCCTCAGTGTTTTAAGTTGTCCAGTATTAGCAGAGCTCTGTTCCTAAGCAAAATGTATGCTGGGTGGAGTCGTTTTATATTGGTCTGTGACATGTACAGATGTATTTTTTTTTAAATTTCAGTTACTTCCTGAGTGATTGTGCTATAAGAGCTACCTTCATACTAAATTTCAAGTTTCTAGGACAACTGGAAACCAGTACCCTTTAGGTTTTCACAGTACAGCAATTTGTATGGAAGCAACCTTTTTAATGAATGCATCTTTTGATTGCGTTAACTTAGAAGTTTGATTTTTTCACAAGTTCCAGGAACTGCTGGCTTGAGTATTTGATGTTAATTTCAGCCTGCTACCTAAACGCGTTCCAAAGAAAAAAGGATCTTGACAGACAGACAGACAGACAACAAAGTGATCGTATATTCCGTTTTTTCCTTTTGAGGTATGAAAAGTATATCAGTACACAGTAAGTCCAGTGTGTATTAGGTAAATGTGGGTTTCGTCGACCACAAACAAACATGGGACATGTATAATCACGACTATCGCGCTCCCAATCTCTCTGGCCAATCATCATTCACTGTAATAATGTTGACCGTAATATCCGATGACTTGTACCAAAATCGGGTTAGTGGCAAGTAATACTAATGAATCAAACGGCGTTAGTCATACAGTCGTGTGGATTATTGTGCATGGTTTTTAGAAGTTCTCGTTCCCGTTCTCTCTAACTGTTGGTGATCTTTGAATCGTAATTGTGTGTTACTTTGGGCATGTGATGTGAAACACCAAATACCTACTTACAGAGTTCTCTAGCTCATCATTAAGTGACAAATTACTGGAAAACGTAACGTGGTGCGGAAGAAAACACTCGTGGCTGAATAATGCGAGACCTGGTACCACTTCTTTGTTCAGAACAGCGGTCTCCAAAGTCAAAATCACCATGATGTTGTCCAACCTCCGATATAAGATAAATGAGAAAGAAAAGAATATAATTGTAATTATTTTTTCAGCTGAAACTCAGAAGATGATGCTGGACCAAGAGCAGAAATTAAATAATAGAGCAGAAAATGAAATCATTATTATTTATTCCAGTGCAAATTAAATATCATATAAGTAATTGTAATTAAAACTCAATTATACGTATTTCTAAGTAGGTACCTCATGCAAAATTGTGCTAATCAAACTGAAATATCTTTAATCCGCTTCAGATATTTCAGTGTTCCTTTTACGAAGGCCTACAACTTTTATACGCCGAATAATAAATGCAGCATTAGCATGGTAATTGATTTTTTTTCTACTTTCCTTTGGTTAAAATGGCTTCCGAGGAAAACTAAATTATTTCTCATGTCTAACAAATTATGATATATTTTTATTGATATGAAAATTATAACGTTATAACGTTATAATTTAACGTTATTTTGTAAGGTAGAACATTTACAAAACTAATCATTTCACAGAAATGTACAAAGGAGCCTTAAGTAAAACAGTCACCATGATGTAATCTCATGTAATAATATAACACATGTTATAATACCTTATTACGAATAAATGAGTATGAGTTTGAGTATGAGTAATATTCCACGGTCTTACAGTTCATAAATTTACCCCAAAAGTCTAGAGGAGAAAAATCTGCTGCATTCGTAAACTTATAACTTTATTTTTTATTCTTAAAAGGGGTCATTATAAGTAACTGGCTGATAAACAATATGAAAAGCCTGTACACTTCCAACCTTCACCTTTCCCAAGTCTGTCCTTTGTCATCGTCAAGTGGAACTCCGGGTACAGTATCAGCTTTCGATCTTCAACTTGCTCTCAAGTATCGATCTTTGTCGGGCTTAGGTGCTGTTTCTAATCTAATCTTGAGTAAGTAATCTAATACCTCAGTTTGGGAGTTTTCATCGGTTTTCGAGTTTAATAATATCTTGTTCCGGCCGTGGCACAACATTTCGTGTTTCACGAGGTCTACTCTCATTGCGATTAAGGAAACCAATACTTAAAGTATTACATGAGTAGGTACCAGTGCGAGTGTATTTTATTTTGCTAGCTAACGACTCTGCTATCTCTGTCTGCGGGTCGAGCACGACTTTACGAATGCTGCGTAACGGTACGGTTATCGTATCGAGATCGAGAAACCTCATACTAAATTTTTATTCCAAATACGCTCACTGGCGGGCGCTGCGCGGCGGATGGACCGATTGTTATACGGTTTTTAATCGACAGCTAATATTGAAGGTGGTTCTTAGCTTAGCTAAGTTTTTTCATAATCAGTTCAACCGTATGAACTTTGAAATGAAAATGTCAGGGTTTTCAACGTTTGTAAATTGGTTAGGTTAGGTTTTATTCCTTGCCACGGACATACAACATTTTAAAATATGCTTTTATAACTACTTAGCGTTTACCGCATTACGTCCTAAATTAGGTTAAGTGCAACATTACAGTCAGTTCTTTGTTAAATTGTAACCAAAAGCCGAACTAATTTCTAGAGTTGGCTGGTTTCTTTCATTGATAACACGTACATTTTGATAGATTTGATATCGACTGTTTTGATTAAACGTGATGGACACTTCTGCGTGTACCTATAAATAAACACATCACTCGTGAAATATTACTGACTTCTTTATTGCTCTTATCATCTCTTATCTTCCATTCTCTTATCAATGATGCTATTGCGCATTGGAAATTGCAATAAGTTCGTTGTAAAAAGTGATATTATGAAATAAATTGCTTGCGTCAGACGTCTCATAAGGAGTGTGTAATTTTAACTTTATATAAGTAATTATCAAGAATCGCAAAATGCGAGAATAATCGATTGAAATGACCGTATGACAACCACTTCACCAATAATTTTTTCTCGCATTTTGCTATATTATTTTTTATAAAGCTATCGCCAGTGTATCATTATCTAATACGCCTTTATGTGTAGTCAAGTTCACGCAGCCATAATGATTAATAACATAACGATACGTAACTAAATACCTACCATAAACTTGGAATTGCGAACATTCATCATTCATCATTGTCATTGTCACGCGCATTTTGTGAAAAAAAAATTACACAATGTTCATGAAGTCGACTCTACCATTATTCATGAAAATCGATTTAAACAGCTGACAAAAAAAGATGCAGATAAGTATTTGCGTATTCAAATTATAATGAAATTAAGGCATTCTCTTATTTCCATCATTATGATCTTTCCCTTGAGATGCATGCTTCGAAAAAATACTGTTATTTTTATTTCCGAACGTACTTTACCTACAAATGTAGGTAAAGTACTGTTATCAGTGTACCTACCTATGTAGCATTTTATGCGAAAAAAAGGTAATCAGCCCAATTAAAACCCTAAACTTGGTTCATTGGATATTACAGAACAAAACAAATAGTTACGAAAAAAATACGAATTTTACGTAGCTATTGCGATTGTGTTATAAATTTAACGAAAACCGTGAATAGCGGGCATAATAGAGCGACCAATCTCAGCCCTCTTTGGGGATCAATAATGCCGGCCAGTATGAAAACCGTTCTGCCTACGTAATTTAACCTCAATTTAACCTTCATTACTTCTGTAGCGACACAGGATTGCTTAGCTTGCGATATCGCTAACATGCGCCTGCTATGCAGTCCGGAGCGTCAGTAGTCTCTCGCCCGCCTTTATGTAATTACGTGTTTAAAAGTGAATAAATGGAGTCTTGCCAGATGCAGATATATCATTGAGACCAGACTTATAAACCCCCTACACTTCAAAACAATTCTTTACTTTTAAACTTCTAAGATATCACCCGCTCAATAAAGTTCTCCAAGAAGTTTTCATTCGTACCCCAAAGTAGGTTGTGTCAACAGGGGCTGAAAGGAACTAGGCCTCGGCTAATGACGCCGCACTCGACCCGGCCGCGTGTTTTCAGTCACACGGTCAAGTGCGAAATGGGTAACGGGAGTGCTGGCAAGGAGAAGTCAACTCGAAGTTTGAATTACCTAGTAAGTTGGCACGACTTGACAGCTGTGCTTTTTAATTGATGGCGGATTACGATCGTTGTCAAACATGCCAGTTTCATTTCAGAAGTTTAATATTCGGTATCATCATCATCACATTCCGAATACTGTTTATTGGAAGAAGAAAGTGGTCAGATTCATTATTAAATGTACTAACTAGATCTCGTTCTAAGCGTAAAGTTTTGATTTCATGTACCTACCGCGTAGGCGTAGGGTTAATATTAACTTTTGTTACAGTACTTAATCATGGGCGTAACGAGGATGCGGTCAGGGAGGGCGGCTGCCCCCCCCCCCCCCCTGGACCCCTGGATCTTACAATCAAACTTCAAAAAAAAAGATAACAATTGTATATCTAACAAGAAATTTTCGATTTGCCAGGGCCCAAAATCTGGTCAATTTGCTGTTTTAAAGAAAAGCGCCGCCATAGGATACGATAAATGACCGCCATAAATTATGGAAGTTGACGAATTATAATTTAAACTGGTTACGTGACGAATGACAAGAAATCGGTGTGAACAAACTTATTTCGTATCCCTAAGTATATACATAATGTATAAAGATACCAGGATTCATAAAATGTTAGACAGTTACGAAGAATAATATTCATCATAATTTTACATTATTGTCCAAAAATATTGCTAGTTTATTCATTAGTTAAAGTTAGAAAAAGTTATATCGAGTACTCACAAAAGAAAAAAAAAGTACTACGAATAAGAATGGCCCCAATGTGAAAATAATTTTCTTCGTCCTGAATTTCATCAGATTATCGCGGCATTAATGTTAAAGCATTAAGGTATGTACTAGCTACCAAGTAATATATCATTCTTCACAGCCACACCAAACACACATTTAAAACACTAGCTGACGCCCGCGACTTCGTCTGCGTAGAATTCGGTTATGGCTATTCCGTGAGAGCCGAGATAAAATTTTTGTTTTAATTTACGGTATGAGCTACCTCCATTTTCATTTTGATCCGAATCCACCCAGCCGTTTCAGTGAGAAGAAGTGACAAACATACTCAGACATACACTCACAAACATTCGCATAGCATAATATTAGTAGGCAAAGCTACAAATACGCTACGGCAGTCGAAAACAGAAATTGAATTTACTTTCGCTTACAAATTCTTACGCGAGTTCAAACGTAACAAAATACGTATAAATGTCAGACGCATGATATAAATTTATTTCTTCTTAAAATTTACCGTTTCCGCAGTGGCTCCAAAAATATCTTTTCGTTACAGCATAAAGGGTAAACAGCTCGGATATTGAGGATTTGTTCCGCTGTGGACTCGTCTTACAACAACGGTGAGTCAATGACTTCTTACTGCTTATAATATAAATAGACTGATTTACTTGAGTTTCTGAATGAATGCGTAATTTCGGTTGTGTAGGCTGAAGTTTATTGTGAGCGTAGGTGAATCACACTCTGAATTAATTTGAACAATTTCGTAACACTGCCCTCTCATTCCAGAAATAAGAACAATCGACTGTGCTTATGTTTCATAAATTTCCACAGGGGGAAGGGAGGCCCTTAATTTTAACGCGTGTAATAGAACGACGGATTTAATAATGAACCCTTTCCCTGAAATATCAGGAACAAAAATGAGGAAATCCTAATTCAGAGAAAGTTTAATTTAATTTCGTTACAAACGCCTCGACATTCTAGGGCCCAGTTTATTTGAATTGGCAGGCGACAATCTGACGCGTTTTCATTGTCAACCTTTAAAAAATTCAATTTTGTTTGATTGCTACATTTCTTTTTGTCACGTTGATTAAAAAAGGCCTGGGGGTGATTTCTGGTTAAATCGACATGGTAATAAAACTTCAGCTACGCTGAAACTCGGGTTTTAGTTCTTGCAATGGCGCAGTAAAGCATTAATGGTCTCTACTTTATACTCTGTGATACAAGTAGTATAATGTAGAGGTAGGCTGCATATGATGCAGGTCTGGCAAGCTAGACTGATCTATTTCGTTTTGAATTTAGAATAGTTTAAAAAAAAAAAATCATGGCTTTCGGAGACAGATCAGCCGGGTGGGTTCGTGATGATAGTGTTAACAGCATTGTATTAGTTTAAAGCCCCTGCCATAACTTTGTTGAAAATACAAGCCCAGTCTCAAACTGAAAATGTTTCTATTTCCTACTAGTTAAACAAGACAATAGATGTTTTACAGTACCTACATGAATCCGCCCCGCAGTTTATTTTCTGAACTCTTTGGGACAGGCCGTATGGGTTGCTTCCCATTGGGTTGGCGTATAAAAACCTAGTTTAGAACTAGAACACTCTTATCAACTTAGGTTATGAGGCCAAAACAAAAATATCGACGCTTGTAATATGGAGGTCTGGAGGGCGTAGTAGCGACATCTATCCAACATTAGTAGTAGGTATTAGCGAGGACCTAGATATCAAATAAAAACATTTTTAATTGTAATGAGACGTTAGCTCAGCAAAAAATATTCAAATTCAATCAGTAAGTCGCTTATGTTGAGTGGTTAGTGTTTGTGGTATTTTTTTAAATGATGTGAAAGTAATCCTTAAAATGTACTATTTAATTAAAACAAGAGACGAAAAACAATCTGATATGCAATAGATGACTGCCTGTGATTAATATAAACTCCAATATTATTTTTGTGTATCTTAAGGTATGTTATTTTGACCTTATTTTGATTTGGAAGAAAGAATCTTCAAAAAGGGATAAAGTAACGGTACGGAAAACTTAGTAACTTGATAAAGAGCTATAAAACGATATCTTGTTGGTGTACTAGAGCTAACCCTCCCAAGTTCCGCAAACTTTATCGTTGTCATTTCTATTTAAATTCGCCTCATCTGTATGCTAATTTTAGCATTGCGGCTCTCATCGCGTAAAACTCGATATTCTAATATCAATAAGGATTTAATAACGATTTTCAATTAAAGCAGAGTTGCCACTCTGTACAGCTAGCGACATCTAGTATCGAGTGGAACAGAACTTATTACTTTTACCTAGCAGCGCCATCTCGCGATCAATAGACATAACCAATGCTCATGGCAGCCATTCATTTCCATATTTAGGACTTTAAATTTTATTTTTAAAATCAACTGTACAATTAATAATATGGGTACCTAACCACTTAACCAGCTTGGCTCATGGCGAAGCTTTTTTTGGATCGTGTCTTTTCCGATAAGAGCGTCAGTAAAATAATGAATGGTAACCTTCAGTCATTTAATAAGTTATCGAACTCATATTATTCACACTAGATGAGTCATTATAAATAGCTTTATTAATGCCCTTTGGAATTTCACAGACTGAGGACAAACCTGCGTGTCAATTAGTACTTTAATTTCAGTCAATTGTGCCCAGTTTTTACATTGTACTAATTAAGGCAATTGTCCCTTCGTTTGGCATAAAGTAAGCTTTTGTGACATCGTCAGCTGGTACTGAATTATAAGCGACTCTTTTGTCTGTAATTGAGAATTGGGATCGAAATCCAGGCTCTCAATTTAAAAAAAACTGGTAATTATACTTCACCGCCTTGTCCTCATGATCCCTATTCAACTTTGTAGTCGCATATCTTGCGTTACTACATTACCACAATTTATTTAAAGCAATTCACAGGAAAAAACCCCTTTCCTGTGTCATCTCCGCATCTTCCATCTCGTTCCGGTTCATGCTTGATGTCATTGTATATTTTTGTGCCAAAGCATTACCACATTCGTGTTAGTTTTTTCAGGTTTTTCAACATATTTCTAAGAATATTACTCGATCGAGTTAATAGGATGGGTAATACAAAAAGAACTAAAGAGATTGGAGAATCTAACTAACCCAATATTCGTCCGAGTCTCGTTTTTAGACTCTTAACAAGGGACGCGAACGTAAGTTCTTAGATATAACCATTTTCATACATTTCAGATAGATTCAACAGCAAGTTTTGAATAGGTGTCCCTTCAAACAACAATCAAGATAGAATACCGCCAAGCCAAGTCAGTACCTACTTTCCTCATTTGAGGTTAGTTTTCCGAGTTCAGAACGATCACGGGAGGTTCGTCAGCAACTCGCAGCAGGTTACATGCATCTTTCGGGTCTAGAGGGTGTACGAAAGACACTCCAGTACCCAATTTTTGTTGTGACTGTCACGACATTTGCATGCTTGCAGTGCCGAGAGTATTTACGAGACTTACCACTGGCACATTTTGCACATGCAAGTACACTCAATAAGTCCCGAGTTTTCACTGTGAGGTCTACCGTGTGGACGATTTTTTATTGAGTGTACCTACTTGCATGAAGATTGGCAAAGTTCTTTGCCTCTTTCAGCGACTGACACTGAGGGCTTAAGAAAAGGTGGGGGGGTGGTGCTGCCTCTGGTGAGAGGCACAGGAAGGTGTCGACCAAAAGGTGCTCCGGCCTATTACAAAATAGATTTATGCATATATGTATAGCGTATGAACGTGTCCTTCGGTACTACGTTTTTATTTCCAGTTTGTTATGGCACTAATTAGTGTCAGCTGTATGAGCCGCGCGCAAGTCGCCCACGAGTGGCGCCAGCCACGCGCACCACTCATCGATGGCGAAATCGCTCCGCTGCTCCTGTGTTCATAAAGTCCCAAAGGGCATATCCTGATGGTTAAATATCAATGATTTCAAACATTAGGAAACGCTTGGAAAACGCTGAAAGCCGAGTATACTGCAGGTTTACAGTGAAGAGGAAGAATATTTTACATTCAAACAAGATATAATCTTGTTCGCTGAGCAACTTTCCACATACTAATTCTTAAATGAAATCCCAGCACCAATTTTTTCTGACTGTATAAAGGGTATCATACCCTTACCATGAACAACCTTTAAGGCTATCATGTATCAGGTGATACCTAAATGGGACTGAGTACCTACCTGTTAATGGACAACAGTAATATCAACGGTCACTTGTTTAACAATGTTATTATATATATATATCGGAAATGTGGGGGTGGTAGAATTTTCAAAACGTGACGGACCGCTACCCCTATTTGGGTCACCGGTCCCGTCACTTAATTCTTCCATTTATTTGTCTTTTAACCATAGATTTTATGAAAACGTAATAAAAACAAGTAGATGGATCAGGTTGTGTTTTTATTGTAATGAATGATTACAAGTTTCCACTATGTCAAATTTAATTGGAAACGATCAATAATGTTAATCATATTAACGAAATATTTATTAGACTAATGTTAAGCCTAGGTTTGGCAGCAACCAATAATTTTATTACAATTGGATACAGACTTTTTACAACGAAGTTACAAGTTCGGCGACCAGGAGCAAAAAGAGGCCGCCGCTGGCCTTGCAACCCTTCTTATAACATTCGCAAACCGCCATTATGATTCTAAGCGAGTGACGTATGTTGCGGGTGTTATAAAAATGGTTCATATTAACAACTTATTATTTAAACATAGTAAGGAAGTGGTTTATCTGTAACCAGAGTTGTTTTAGAAAAATTGGAGTAAAATTTAAAAACTTATTAGATTTTGTCATAATTATAGAGTGAGTGTTTCTTACAAAGAAACAATAGCTTACAGTAAACAACTTCCTTTTGTTATGCTTCCACATCATAGTTACTAAGTAAGTAACTATGATGTGGAAGCAAACAAATTAGTTACAGAACCTTCGTTAAATTAAATTAATAATTTAGGCAAACATTTGAGTGCGATACTTACACAGTAACCTTCTTAATCATAAACTATGGTTTGTCTTTGTCTGGTAAGGGCCAATAACATCATGGCAGACAGAGAGAACCAAATGTGAAACAAACAGAAAGCTTAATAAGTGTTTACGAATAAGAAGAAGATTCTTTATACCATTTACTTGGTTTGATTAACAAAGATAACAATTCATAGAAATTGTGTGTGATTTTAACATAACAATCAGTACCTATGCTTACGAATAGACTTATCTTAGTGCATATTTAATTATTGTAGAGCCCTTGCGGCGACATATATATATACATATGTATACAAAACAAAAAATAAGCTCTACTCAAGCTTTTAAAGTAAAACTGCTCAAGCTGCTAAGAAATTGCACAAAGGTCATAATGTCCAATAAGGTGATATACAAAATCCAAATTACAGATTCCTACTCAAGCAACAGGTACAAGCATCAGCTCACTTGAGAGGGCAGAATGGAGCAATACCCTCCAGCAAGTCACCCGACATTGAACATTGATCAGCCAGTGAACATTTCAAATTCATATATTTTATTTCAGGCTAAGGTCCATAAAATGGTTAACATTAACTAGGTGGATAGACTCCAATATCAATTTAGATGGGGTTAAAGCCTAGATATATTAATCACTACCAATAGTTACTGCAATTTTAATATGTACTTATCTCCACCTTCCTATGGCTACCCATATCAATCTTCAGTTCTGAGAAATTAAAAATCCTCTCTTTATGAGAATGCTGATTGGTACTTTTAATATGTCAGATGAAATCAGCAAATTACTTACTTAATAATAATTAATGTTTTTCTTTTAATTGTTCAGTTCAATGGCAACAAGCATTAATATATTCTATTAGGTATACAACAAGAATTTAAATAGTTCATTATGCCTGTACTTACATTCAGTGTGTGAATCTGACAACGTATTCCTTATTACATAAAAATAAAATATGCTCCTCATATGCTTTTGCAAAATGAGTGAAACCTGTCATCAGTATATTGTCTTTGCTCCAGGGGCGTACCTGTTAGTAGACAAATTTAGGTTATAGTTCCCACGCGAGCCCAATGCGGATTGGGAACTTCACATACACCATTAATAGCTTCACATGAATTTGCAGGTTATCTCAAGATGTTTTGCTTCGCCGAAAAAAGCTCATGATAAATAGAGGGCTGAATATTGGAATTTAGGAACTTACGAAATTCAGGAAGTGTCTTTAATTTTTATTTTAATCAGTTGAGATAAAGAAGGAATTTCAACACAAATTATTACTTAGCGTACGAAGTCGCGGCAAAAGCTAATTCTTTCATAAGAAGGCTGATAGGCTCAGGATGATAGGGCTTGGACCACACGAACCCGTATGGGATTGGGAACTTGACACACAGACACCATTGAATTATTTCGCAACAGTGTGCAGGCGTCCTCGCGATGTTTTCCTTCACCGAAAAGCTCATGATAAATTACAAATTCAATTTGTCAAATAAATTTCGAATAACTCTGACGACGACCCTCTGCTTGAGAGGCCATAGGTCAAACCTGGCTATCACGGCTTTTTAAAAATAAGCTGTTTGAGTTTATTTGCACTGTAAATTTCATTTTCAATAATATATATTTCATTAAAGGGATCTCTTAATGCAGTAGACTCTACTAGTAGCGAAAACAATGTTATTTTAATCTGCTCTCGGTTAATAACCTCGTAAATTTTATCATGCTATTCTGGATGCCCTGTTTTGCATAATAATATACATTGCAGTGCAGGCTTGTTTCTTCAACGTTTCGGTGAACTACGAAAATGCATAGAATTAGATACGCTAACATTAAAATGTCTTAGGTACAGTCGAGTTCTCCAATATCTGTACAGCCAACGGTTCATAAATATCTAAACACAGACCTTATGTAACTGGCAATTGTTGAGGACCAATGTCCGCCCGTCCGAATCAAACCTTTTCTTTAAAAAAAGAAAAAGCATGTTAATTTGTTTTATCTATGGTTTTTATTATTAAAAAAAAATTTTTTTTGTTTGTAATGAGACTAATAAGGAATAAAGAAAAATCAGTATTAAAAGTAAAGTTTTATTCATAAAGAAGAAGTAGAAAATAAATAACAGCAATAAGGTCTGTGTATAGATATTGTAAGATATGGTAAGGAATAATGTTATTGGATAGGTCTTTCAAAAATGTCGAGGGTGTACGAAGTAAACCTTTCGAGCTAGGGATCCGTTTGAGAAATATTTAGCTTTTAAATGCTCATTTTTGTTGGAGTTAAGTCTGCCTCCTCCCTCTACCTCTGCTAGCGAAGCTGTTGTAGAAATCAGGACAGTAGCAACAGTAGCGCATGTAATAACAGCTAATTTACATGTTAGGCAGAGTTTACATGTTAGGATTCCTTCGTTACGGCTACAGTACTTTACCCATTCCTGGGCGTGTCCGACACGCTCTTGGCCGTTTTTTGTAAAGAAAGAAAGAAAGGCTCAATGCCGTATTATTAAGGTCAGATATATCTTATAATTATTTAGTTTGAAAATTAGAACGAAACGTTGAGGTTCACAGGTGGTAAGTGTCAGGTTTATAATCTTTCGTAACAATAGCGGACATGACCTACTAATTTCATGGTTGTTTTCTAAAGTCTAATATTATCCTATAAATCGCCGGATGAAACAAACTAGGTATAAATAATATGGAAATTATTGAAGAAAACTTTTCAGCAAATGCATGAGTCAGCTTACTCCACAGTCACTATTTACTTAGTCATAATCAGAAACGTAAGTAGCTATGATGATGAAAAAGAAGATTCATTTAAAATTCAAAATTAATACGCCTTTGTATCTACATGAATGCCTGTTCTTTTCTTGAACATTGACAAAACTTTCAACGGAATCACATTTCCCTTTCCGGCTATTTCAAGAATCTGAAATAATGGATAATCTACGCATAAACACTTTAATATTTTTCTTTTAAGTAGTTTAAATATGATTCAGGGAGCGGCAGCGCGGTCGGGTGCTGTTGGTCGCCAGCCAACAGGGCTTTGGTAATGAGAAAGTTCAGACAAACGTATTATTTTGAAACCACTAGAGGGATTTCTGAGTTCTGTATCAAATGTTTAAAACATTCTCAAATTTCAAACTGATAATTACATGCCAGTATCAGTATCATTTATGTGGCTGAAAAGTTTGGACAAAGCTGACTTGCTGCGGATAACTAAAATTAAACGATTATTTTGCTTGCTCGGTTTGACGCTGGTCAGCTTTTCTTCAATGAATTTTGCACGACCCACGTTGCTGTTATCGCTTTCGTCGATACACTGCTGTCTTTGATGTGTGAAAAATGCCTGCAGAAGCATGTTTTGGAACTACATACGGTTAGGCAATAGATGCCTAGTGGGTACCTACACACAGCAACACAAGGTGAATGACAGCAACTTACGAAGGAGACCGGTACGACAAGGGTCGAATGTTAAACAGATAGGAAGAGAAAAGCATCCAAGCAATAAGCGACCTACGAAGCGTTGCCCATATGAGTGGGCCACGTAAATATGGTAAAGTAAATAAAAATCCAGAAGCCAACACACGTGTGACACATTGTAACAAACATGCAACATTCTCCGACGAAGCGGCGTCGTATGAATTCCACTGAAAACCTAAAATATAAACATGAGTTATAGACTAAACTGACTAATATCAAGTTTTAAAATAAACTTTAATCGTGCTATTAGTCGTTCACTTATAGGTACCTGCTGTGGAGGGTATTATTGAGGGTCTTGTCGATTTCTTTCAAGTACTTCAGATTGGGTCGCTACCAAGATGTTATCTTTGCGAGTCACCATGATTAAGCAGGGTGATTTGCCGCACCCTTCTGGCGTGAGCCGAGCCCGTGCTCGAGGCTCGACTTGAGAGACAGCTCAACGACAAGAGGACTCTAATCTGCATTAAGTTAAGGAAGGTTAATCTGTCGTCAATTGTGGGCCTTTGAATTTTACTGGATCCGTCAGCGAACTTGCCGTAAGATTTCATAATTTAATCCCAGTAATTCATTTTTGATTGTACCGTGGCAACGATGGGAAGACAATAAAGATAATGTAGGTACTTAAAAAAGATAACGCTAAACACGTGAGCTAGAATAAAACCTAATCTATCGCCTGAACTCACCTACAGCAGTCTCGTGCACTTGTTACGAAACATCTTTATGTCTAAATGATTATCATGTAATTGATTTATGTGTGCCTAGATTAAATAAATGTCTTTATATCTTTAACAAGCATGTTCACACACATACTGGCTACGTCATAGATGATTGATTGATAAAACCCTAACCTGCGTCTATTTTAGTTCAGCCGCACTCAATGACGCTGCAGACAAGGCGAAAATAGTTGGATTTCTCCAAACCGGTCTCCATATATCATACCGTGGCATGTTTTGTGTTAACCACTTAGCAGAAATCTGAAGCCGACTCTTCCCGAGATCCGGGATAAATATATTTCAGTATAAAGTGTGATTCCTTTGAGTTCAATTAGGTAGAATCTTCTTTTTGCTGAACCTTAGTCATAAAGAAGCTGAGGGCGTTTTACGAGCCGGGAAGCAGGATTTATCTTGGGTTAGCGAGAAAAGCTCGGATTATTCAGTTTTTGACTTTGCAATATTATTTACGAGAGCGAGCCCATGCCTACTAAATATTAGAATAGCAGAAAAAAAACGGGTCCTCGGCGTTTTGTGTGGTAATTTGAGTGTGAGCAAGGCTCGAGCCTGGAGACTACGCTAAACCGCTAAACTACTTAACAAAGTATAATGATAACAGCTGACAAGCGTCTCGGAGCGTTGGATTTCGACTCAACACGTCCCGTCTGACCTAATTACTCGAGCTCGTTGTACGTATGACGTGTCATAATCGTTGCTGAAACAACTTTGAACTGATGAAACACTTGGCTTGAGCGATAAGTGGTAAATTGAAACTGTATATCTCTTTTGTAGAGTGAATGGGCAAAGATAAAGCTTGGCTTGTCTTCGCTGAGTTAAATGGTCCGGAATAAGTTATTGTAGCTACTTATTAACGGTGATAAGCTCTTAAAGAAACACCTTTGGCTCGAGAAACATTGTTCCATGTTATGTGTAATCGGATTCAGAAGCGGAGACAAATTATTATAAATAGAATACGATTACGAGGCTCGAAATTCACTGTGATAACTTCGAGGGTCGTCGTGCGCCTAAAAGTAAACTATATCTTGTCAACTGTTTTTATTACTACGGAAGTTATTTATTTATATTGTTATGAGTTTTCTGCCCCCATTTTATCAAGAGGGAACCATAGACTTCCTAATTTGTAGCTCTAAGTAGGCTGTTTAAGCTCGGTGGGGTGCTACGCTAAGAATGGTAAAAGCTTTAGTCCGCTATCGGGAAAATCTTAATTGTGTCCACGTATGCATGCGTGTCGAATAAAGTACTCTGATATTTTGTAATAACTCGTAACCGAAATAATAATTCTGAAAATGTTAAATCATTATTCGAAAGGGTATACTCCTGAGGTGGTCCCACTGTCACCAAATCATGATCTGATGATGGGATCTCAGGGAAATCGAGGGTAACCCTCAAATTTTATAGGCACGTATCATGTGTTTCATATATTTTTTAAAGCTATTCAAGTATTTGCGCCCGATAGTCATCATCTCATGTTGATGAGCTGATGATGGAAGGTACAACTCCTTAACGGTTAGGAGTTGGAGGATAATTCTGAAAATGTTAAATCAACGTAAAATTGTTAAATAAAAGTCGGTGCTTCATTCAAAGAATATTCCGCTCGCACCGCACCGACTTCATATTTCTGCTGCTTAGTGCTAGGTCATAAAACTTTAGGCTTTAGTTTCTGCTGTCCGAAATAAACGCATTTTATTTTATATTATTTATTTATCATTATTTTAGAGGATTATTTTACGTTTTTTTTCTAAGGTTTTTTTTTTGAAGGCGGTTTTACTTTTTTGTTAAAAGATTTTTATGATTAAAACGTTTTAATCAAGACTTCAAGGTTTAAGGAATTACTCCGGTTTAATTTGTATCTGGAATTTTGAGAGGACAATTTATACGTCACTTAGACAAAGCCAACGTGAGCCGGGTTTCCATTCTTGGGGCTTTCACTACCATAAAGGACTTATCCCGTTGTCACGTGCTGACCTTAATACTGCGTAACAATATATTAGCTCAGCGGATTGAGGAAATTCATATACAAATATCGTGTTTCGTATTCTATGTTGGCAGCCATTGATGGTTCAAGGGAATATGATAACCATTGACTGGGGTCGCTTATAATAGAATTGCCCGAGCAGATATCGTAGCTTATTGGTTTATGTTGCAGATAAACGGATTCTGTTTTTGCGTTAGGTACAGGGTACAGGAATAAACCAAATCGCGTACCTCTGAGGAACATTAATAGGCTGCGTCAAGAGGAACAGTCAAGTTTACAATATGGCATTTGCATGCGATAAGGTTCTACAGTAGTACGCGATTCAGTTTCTTCAACTGTATAAGTATGTGTCTATTATATTACTCTCATTTCGGCTTATTTTCAGGGACAATATTATGATTATGATGGTCCAAAAAGAATAAAAGTAAATCACCATATAGGTTTCTCCTATACAAGTTTATTTGTAGTTTTGTCACGAAACCTCCTATGCAAAATACAAATAACGTATAATAGGTAGACGTCCCACAAGTGACAAATATTTCACTTTCGGGTATATTTCTGTCATAAAACACATCTACGCGTCATTCTAATACTATTAACTACAAATAACTCCAATGAACCGGCATAAAGTAAACTTTTAGGAACGAGGTTATACGGAATAGCGGTCGGACTATAAAATAAAGATAAATTTTATTCTCTTACTCGATCGGAAAATGTGGTTTAAAAAGCTTTTCTTGTAACATAACAGTAAAACGTAGAGTCAATTGACGCCATTGAGGTTGAATGCCTATGGGGAGATTACGATTTTACATTATACTTACTTAAAAAGCTTTATGCTGAGTCGTAAAAAAGCCACAAAATGTTTCATGCTACGTTAGATTGATGTTAGATCTGAACCCTGATGTTTATCTAAATTTTTTTTGTTTGATGTCGTGCACAAAAATCGCAAAATAAATAAAACATACTCTTATTATATTACGATTTAAAATAAACCCTATGGGTTGTGTTGTCTTATTTTCAGGTACCTAGGCATTTACTTATCGTATTTTATCTTCTAATAAAGTTTCGTCAGATACAAGTACCTACGATGTTAAAACTACCACGAAAGGCAATAATAACAAATGTGACTTTTAACATGAAACTACCGTGAGACTCAATCATAGTCAGTGTGCGTCTCGCCGCCGCTGGGTCGTGCGCTCCCAGAGGAAGGCCTACGAATTAGTCCGAAACATGTCGAGCTAAACTCGACTTAAATACTTGAGTGATTCGTTTTTATTTCACTATAATGACAAATGTGTATTGTATTCTTTTTTTTCACAACGACACTTTTTGCTACAATTATATATGACATTTTGTCATCTAATTTTCATGGTCTCTATAGAGTAGGTATATTTTTGTACTTTTCTTCATTTTTTATTAGGGTTCCGTACCTCAAAAGGAAAAAACGGAACCCTTATAAGATCACTTTATTGTTCATCTGTCTGTCTGTCAAGACCCTTTTTCTCCACAGGTAGCAAGCTGAAATTAATATCAAATACTCGAGCCTGCGGTCCCTTAAAGCCGTGAAAGAATCAACCTTCTAAGTCAACGCAATCAAAAGATACAGTCAATAAAAAATCTATTTCCATACAAATTGCCGAAATCGGAAAACCTACAGGGTACTTCCAGCTGTCCTAAAAACTTGAAAGTAGCTCTTATAGCACAACTACTCCAAAAAGTCTCAAAATCTTAAAATTTTATGTCTGTCTATAGATTTCGCAGACCAATATAAGTTGACTCCACACTGTGTACATTTTAGGAGCATGGCTCTGCTAACACTGGACTTCTTAAAACACTGGGGAAAAACGTTAAAATCTTTCTACGGAACCCTAGTGCGCGAGTCCGACTCGCACTTGGCCGGTTTTTTTTACTAATAACCAAGGTATACAAGACAAGAATAACAACTAACTAGAATAAGTAGGTATACAAGAAAACCAGAAATATTATGACTAACGAGGATAGAGCCCGGATCCTTGATATTCCGAGTTAGTTATGTAACAAGAAGTCAAGAACTAATCATAAGTTAAAGTTACGCCTTGTCAAATGTACACGATGTAAGCACGGTTAAGCATCTAAGATAACCGAACTGTGTCGTTTCGTTGCTTTTAACTTTTGATAGGCGTTCTCGAGCGTAAAATGTAATGTGTGTAATAAAAATACACGAAAGTTGCGAACGCGCGAATATAATAAATGTATCATAGGCAGTCTATTTGTATTTTAAAGAGGTTATTAGACTATACATTCATTTCTTTTGAAGCAGAGCTATTTATCTTGGCCTCCGTTCAAGTTAAAACAGACCTGTCCAGCTCTAGACATGTCTTCGTCATTTTAAAACATCTCGTTCGTATTTTTGGGCATTTTTTGTCATTTAAAGTATTGTGCACTGAGACATTGAATGATGCTTAAATCTTTCATAATACTTGGTAAAAATCTCACAAAAAAATAAAAGCGATCATCTTAGATATTAAAAGGGCCATCTGAAAACAAACAGTTACCTTAGCGGTACCTACCTATCCACCTTCTCGGACTGTATTTTCGGGTTTTCTGTATGGATCCTTGTCATTTGGATAGATATTAACATAGTTGTTTTCCTTGTTTACAATTTGTTACGATTGCATTGCCTCAAAAAGCAAATCCTACTTTACGGTGCCTATGAGTCTATGACCTACAAAAATATTCTATAAATTTTCAAGCCACATTCACATCACACCGTCTCTTCACGCGCAAAAGTTCTACTCCTTAATCCGACTATAAATTGATTGTTAAAATATCTCCGACACACAATAAGATAGCTGGTAAGTACATCGTATAAATCTCTCAACAGCTGTTTATAAATTAAAGAGTATGGGACACCAACACGCGGGTAGCACATGTCGTCCATACATTGTATGTAGGTATTTATAGTTGTCACGTGTGGCACGATCTGTGTGGCTATTATTGGAAGTTTGGTGTGGCCCAAGTATCATTGCGAGATACGTATACATGTAGGCCGAATAACCACTGCCATCTCTTCTCTTCTTGTACGCGAAAGAGATGGTAAATGCGACAACGAGCCTCTGTCGAAACTGTTAGTATGAAGAGAAGCCTACCAGCCTACAAATACATCTGTGAAATAAAATTTTATGTTTAATTTTTAATCCTTAAAATATTTATTAGAATTACTTTTACCACTCACCATTAAACTTCTCAAGTAAAATATGGGTTGGAACAAATATGTTGACGTTGCTTGACTAGGCACGCCTTGTAAAAAAGCTGCTTTCAATCTGCGACTATGTATTTACTAAGAGAGCTAACTACATGTCTGATGCAAGAAAACTTGTTTGGGTTAGTTAAGGACTCAACTAATTCAAAAGTTGCAGAATCACTCCTGAATCATATTATAACTGCCAACTGTGTTGAAACTTTTCTAGGTTACTCTACTAATTGGTTTTGAAAATACAGATAATAAAAACATTTTTTTTATTTTTACTCATCAGTTTAGTTTTTCATAATAACGTATTTTTCATGATCTTGTTTCCATTAAAGAACTAAGACTTAAATGGTCAGTCGATAACTTCATAGTACTTAAGTTAAGTAGTATGAACTAACTTAACTGATGTAAAAAAATTAAAATAAATTGTTAAGTGTTTCAGCGACCAAAACCTAAACTATTTTGATATTACTGATAAGTGTGTAGATACACAATACACATTTTGATGCCAGGGCTTTTTCGTAATGGCTTAGGAACCCTATCCTGGGCGTGTCCGACACGCTCTTGCCCGGTTTTTATAAATGAAAATACTAATCAAAAACGGAGAAAACCTGTACATTGCTACGAAATTAATTACTTTACACTATTTAAAGATATTCAATAAACCCATGGGTTTCTACAGGTATTTAAAATTCAACACTTTTTTTCTGCATTTTCGTGTGGTACCCTATCTTCACAGGCATATTTTGTAAAGTCGCCTCTAGGTGCTACTACAAATTCGGCGCATTGTTTTAAATGTGTTGCTGGATTTATACTATGTTGTAAGGGACCCTTAACACCGATAGAGCGTTAGGAACTGATAGAGTCGTAAGCGTTACGGCAACGCAAGAAGAAACCGGAAGAGCAAAGTCACCGGACAACTTTCCCTGTCTGCCAGACAAGTTAGGGTTGCCAACCCGGTCTTACAATCTTAACAAAATAAATAAAATACACTATTGGAAGAAGTGGTGTTTCCGGACTAAATCACGACATAAATGTTTTTAAAATTACCTAGACGTTTTAAAGTGCGGGTATTTCGAATAACAAATGACACCCGCCTCTTCAGTCTACTCGTGACCACGGCGGCAGCAAGGCCGTCGAAATGTTGAGGTCGAGGTAATTTTGAAAACATTTTGTATCTTGATCAAGTCCCGAAATGTTATTTTATTAGAATAACATTGTTGAAAAAAATATCTACGAACTACATTATAATGTATTGATCCGTACAACAACTAGGTACTTGCCTTTGCAATGCTTGTTTTCATAGAATAAAAGGCGATTTAAATATTAATCAGACTAATCACGATTGCTCCTGACCATGGCTAAGTCTTTCGTTTCTATAAACATTTAAGTGGGATTTTTGAACGAAAGCTACTTTTTCCATTTATCTATTACAATACATCGTATTTTATGCTCTCTAATAGAATCGACAACCCTAACTCCAACTATCAACTATCAGTATTCTTATCAGGCTTTTCCTGTAATATACTAGCGGCCTAGCTCAATAAATAAAATAGTCTTTTGTATGGGATACTTACTTGAAAATGTACTCTCCCGTTAAAAATATGGGTAGTAATAAAACCTCCGAAAAATAATAACCTAACCTAATACTAAATCGTACTGATGACTATACAATACAATACAATACAAATATTCTTTATTGAAAACCACAAAACAGTACAAGGAGATTACAGAAAAACAACACTAACTATACTTCAGCAGTTTAGTATTTAAGTAAGTAGGTAGTTTAGTTTTTCTGTCTACCGGTTTATTATTTCTCTAAAAGTATTCTTGTGGAAATGGTAGATTACGAATTTGATAAATCTTGCTGCGACCATCAAGCAGAGTGTAAAAGTCAAAAGTGACGTGGTGATGGTGACTTCATAGTCATTCCAGTTTATAATGACGGCATCCTATGTCTCACTTCGACAGCGTATCCAGTATTGATATCGATTATAGAGGTAAATCGTATATGATGACGACGATAGCTGAGAAATAAAACAATGAAAAGTAACTTGTATTCAATTTGCATCTCCACTTTTTAATGGGTAAAAACAGAACGGTAAAAAGGAACCCTTATGGTGTGACTCGGTCTGTCTGTCAGTCTTTCCGTCACAGCTGGTTATCTTAGGAACTATGTACTAATGCTAACGACTTGAAATTTGGAGTAGTTTAGATGAATAAACAAATAAATATAAATTCACTTTAAATGCAATGCGTCTAAGTCTACGTACGGTCAAGTACAATAATATGTATCGAATTAATCCACCACAACAACAATACCACAACCCCAATTCGCTGACATAAAAAGCCATGCGACATATTTTTTCACTTCATTGTAGAACCATGACACAACATAACATGTCACCAATGTCGCATAAAGGCCCAGGTGCTCCAATATTTGAACAAACCGCAGAGCTCCCATTATTTATGAACTACCCGCAATGCAGCCCGCCGGTATTACAGTACCGACCTTGTACCAAAACACTCGAAAAATATGCAAAGTTTATCACTTCCCTCCGAAATCTTAAACAGAAGGATTTCTCTCGAGAGTCTACTTCGAGATTTATGATCTCGACTATGCTGACACTTATTTTGTGTAGAGAAAAAAGGTAAATCGACGAGCATTAGCCGAAGTGAGTATTTAGTCGCTGCTCATCAAGGTATAGTCCATTTAAATCTGTGGAAAAAGCTATGAATAGGTCCACAAAGAACCGAACAATAACCATTATATTACGACCTTTGCTAAAAGGGTCACACAGGGCAAACTTCAGTTCATCTGTTATTATGGGTATGGGCGCTTTAAAAGATCTATCAGAGGTTGATTGGTTAGTGTGTATAGTTAGTAAACAAACAGATGTTTTATACCTAATTTATAAGTGGAAATATTCCTGAGGGTCGAGCACGACTTTACGAATGCTGCGTAACGTTACGGTTATCGTATCGAGATCGAGAAACCTCATACTAAATTTTAGATCCAAATACGCTCACGGGCGGGCGCTGTTCCAAACGTCATACAAACTCGACAACGTTTACTATTCGATTTTACGTTACGCAGCATTCGTAAAGTCGTGCTCGACCCTCTGTTCGAGTGGCGCTACGCAGGGCGTACTTTGAATGATGCTGCAGTTAACTGCAGTGCTGATTTCCACAAGAGATTATAGTTAAGTACTTAATCAGGCTTGTAAGAGACCGTTTCAGTTTCATAAACTTAAGCGAGCTCTAAGGAACTGTTAATAGTGATTTAGGTCACTTTGAAAGATCAATAGTTCAAGCAAGCCGCTTTGCTCCAAACGGGACGCAAAGTTTCGTGTCCGCAAATAGAACCTAAATTAATTAATTCAATAAACGGTGTCAGGCTTCGCTTCGAATCTACAGCTTCAAGTTCGTAATGTTAAGTTATTAATAATTTAATAACCGTGTGTGACCAGTGGTTATTAAGCCCGTAAGTTATGGGTATAGGTAACGAAATCCCCAAGTGGCGTCACCTCACTCCGCGTTTGGTCAATTTTAGTAGGTCACTTTCACCTTACTAGCCATTTATTAATGTCGAAGCCTGTTCCAGGATAGCCATTCTTGAAAGCTGTTTGAAAGTATAATTGAAACGTAAAAAAATCTAAAGTTCTCCAAAAAAGATTGGACAGGAAAGCAATTTATTTCAATGAAGGCTCCGACAATTTCATTATCTCGATAATCTGAAAATGTATTGAAATTAGATTTTTATACGATTTACATTTAGTAGATATTTAAATGAGGGTATCGTCCATTTCATTAGTCCGGAGGTATCAGAAATACGGACTTGCTTTCAAATGTTTTTTTCAGCAACAATTCAAAATTCTGGGTCAGGTAGAGTTTTTTTTTCTGGATGGTATCAAATTCGATGAAACATATCTCTGTAACTGCTAAAATCTATTGTAAAGGAGTTAAGCTTAGAGTGGAAATACCAAAACAGTTTTTAACCGTTTCGTAACCTAGTAACTGCAGTTTGTATTCGACATCAACTCATTGTGAGATGTCGTTGATGGATGCCCTTAGTTGCACCCCTTAGCCGTATTTAAACTGTCTGTTTGATTTATTATTTGTCGGGCCGGGTCTGGTTGACCCTGTCACGGACATCGCCCGACTTAACCCAAACGTATTATTAAATCATGAAATGCCAGCGGCACTATGACCTCATTTTGTATGTGGTAGGCCTACAACGCAGTTCGCAGCATCCAACGCAGGGAAATGCGCCTACTTTCTTTCCACTGCATCTAGCTTTGGCTACAATAACTAATATGAACTTACTTGCGAGCCGTCATAAACGGCTAGCTCAGTTCGCTTCAATTTAACCCTAGCGTGTTGTTGCTAAAGTATATATTGTGTTGGCTAGTGTTTATTTAGGCTGTGTACGTATCGCGCATCTCGTTTATTTTCCTCGGCGGGTTAGTCGTCTGTGAGCCGGCGCGGGATCGACACGTCCCGCGCGCAGTGACTGTGTTAGTGGTGGTCATGTGCTGTGTTTAACAGAGTTAACTGAAGATGACCGGTGAAGTTTGCTGCAGTCACATATGGTATGCGTTGTTCTGGGCGCGTAGGTGAGGGATGCGGTTGTGTCTCCCTCGCGCAGACCGTCATCATGAAGGGCCAACCGGTTTGGTGAGACCACATCCCATAACCCGTAACCCACGTGTAGAATAGAAAGCTGTTAAGACTTGGAATTGTTACATGCAAAGCTACCTTTAGCTTTAAGCTCAAGTTCAAATTTTAAATACAAGTTTTGGCCTGAAAATGCCGCTCAGCCTTAGCCCGGAAATATAAAAGCGCACGCAAATATTTCAGTGCAGTTTGAAAATAGATTGTCAATCACTGCAGAAGGCGAGCATGGCACTTTGAGTGCTTCGCAGAGCTTTTGAATATCACATGAACCCTTATGTAACTTAACGATTCGCATGTTTACGATGAGGCACTACTTCGCGATGTTCAAAACATTCTGCAGTAGGTATTGGTCGTATGGTGAAAATATTTTTTGCTGCCTATTAAGTGCAATTGGAAAACGTAGTGTAGGTAAATTAGGTATTTCGAACGATAAGCATAATGCGATCAACTGCACTTACTCTCACTATTCTTAGAGCGCTCTTAATCCACATCGTTAAGTTACCCACGTAGCTCAAGATCTGGAAATTGAAGCACGAAAATGGAAAATGCAAGTTCAAAATCGCCGAAATATCAACGCGCCTCAATAGTTCCTATGTCACAATCATGTTTTAAATCTGCTTCAATCTTTTTATGTGCGACATTATTTACCATTAGGTACCTACACGCTCTTAATCAGTTGAATAAACAATAACTTCAAATCCGTGGTAACTCGCGTGCTACATATCCAGTGTTCACAGCATCCATATTACTTGCAACTCGTGTGTTTGCAATTATTCGATTGAAAACGTGCATCCAATACACGCCTTTTGAAGAACATGAGAACGGACGTACCTACTTACAGAGATGCATAATAACTTCCTTTCCTGATCAAACTGATCATTAATTATGTACTTCAGTAATTACGTCGATACGCATCTAATTATTTTTAGTATTCCGAAGACGTATTTCGTTTACAAACCTTGTTGTTTATTCATCGGTCATCCATCCATCGATTGTTTTAAAAATAAATTTGGTCGTCTGACTTCAACTTTATTAAAACAGAACAATTATTTTAGAACGAATCTAATAATAGACAATCGATGTAGTTGGTACGTTGTACAGTACAGTACACATGTAGTTTGTACGTTGTAAACTGCACTACCTCCTAATTGCATGTTTCACTTGTTGATAGTTAGGCTTATTATATTTCCATTGTTTTTATAAAATTATTGCTCGCTGTATTAATGACCGTACCCTTTTTACCCGACTGCGAAACGCAAAGGAGGGTAATGTGTTTATTTCATCTAGAATTTACTTCTGACACGCCGCTTATGTAATATTAGGTACCTACCTACCTATGTAATGTTTGTAGAAAACTTGTTGACATCACAAGACGGATAGTGGTGTAAATTCAACACACGGCTCAATAATGTCTAAAGAAGGATTAAATTATGTGTTGACTCCCTTCGCGTTTCATCCCTAGACAATTTTGAGCAAATACACTGCAGTATCTTTGTAGTATATAAACAATATTGAATGTATATTTATATTGCAGAATTAATAAAAAAAGCGTTCTGGTTAGGTTTAGTAAAGCGAAATTTTTTCTTCAGGACCTAAGTCTTGAACGCAATGGTAGAATGGGTTAGATTCATTCTATTCAGTCCATTCCCCATTCCCACCCATTCTACCATTGCATCCAAGACTTAGGTTACTGAAGAAAAATTTTCGCTTTACCAAACCTAACCAGAAACTTTACTAGTAATTCTGCAATTTTTCCAATTAAGTAACCTATACGTAAAAATATACATTCAATAGGATCAAAGTATCATAATTAGCAACCGTAAAACTATAAACAAACTAACAATACAACTCGTTATGAATATTGACAATAACACGCATCCGTTATTTGCTGTAAATTTATGTATAACCTAATGGTTTTAAGAACCAACAATTTTTACACGACTGCCCGAAAAAAAGAGTGTATTGTTGTATCATGCTTTTTATACATGCGAGGGTCGGCTGATAAGTAATCTCCTTGGTCAGAAATATATACAAAAATAATGCTGGCTGGTATGGATTTATATTCGTTTGTTATTCTATTTTCAAAATGTATTACATTCATTTGTTTATTGCATCACGTTTATTTGTCTCCTACAATTGTTTCAAACATGTCGGTAGAAAAAGTAAAAAATGGATAAAATCGAGCAGCGTGCGGTGATTAAGTTTTTGAGTAAAGAAGGGAATACGCCTTCGGAGATCAGACAGCGTATGTTACGTGTGTTTGGCAGTTCGTGTTCTTCCGAATTTGTTAATATAAAGTTTTGGTCAAAGCAGTTTAAGTTAGGTCGTGAGAGCCTGGAAGATGATCCTCGTAGCGGAAGACCAGTTTCGGCCGTCACCGATGAAAATGTAGCCAGGGTGAAAAAAATTATATTAGAGGACCGACGAGTGAAGCAGTGGGAGATAGCTAGAGATGTGGGCGTCAGTAAAGAGCTAGTCAATGAAATAATTCATGAGCATTTGAACATGTCCAAGGTTAGTGCACGTTGGGTCCCCAGAATGTTGACTGCATTTGACATGGAGATGCGTGTCAAATATAGCGAAGAGTTTTTGGACATGAGTCGAGGGAAAGAGGAAGAAATAATTTCTAGAATTGTAACATGTGATGAGACTTGGATTCGACAATGGGACCCGGAAAGTAAGCAAGAGCCGTTACAGTGGAAATTTAAGGATGAGAAGCCGCCTCGGAAATTCAAGGTCTGTCCATCGGCAGGTAAACTTATGGCTACAATCTTTTGGGACACAGAAGGGATTTTGCTCATAGATTATTTACCGAAGAAAACTACAATGAATGCTGATTATTACTCAAACTTACTTTATCAACTAAGAGAGACAATAAAAGAAAAACGGCGAGGTAAACTAAGCAAAGGAATTCTGATTTTGCACGATAACGCACCAGTGCATACCGCCCGCACAACGAAGCTAGCAATTAAAGACAATGGCTTCGAAACCATTGAACCCTTATAGTCCAGATTTAGCCCCCTGTGACTATTTTCTGTTTAGACTTCTCAAGAAAGACCTCAGGGGACGAAGGTTTATGACCGATGACGAAATGAAGGCTGCGGTTACTGAGTTTTTTGACGACAAACCGAAATAATTTTTTTTTGAATGGTTTAAATTCAATATTTGAAAATTTTGATAAGTGCATTTTACTAGCAGGGGACTATATAGAAAAATAAAAATAAAAATAGCCACGACAGTCTTTTGTTTCATTGTTAGGTAGATTACTTTTCAGCCGCCCCTCGTAAGTACCTACTCGTACAAAAACAAAATTGTGATGAAAAACATGACTTAAAACAATTTTTTTTATAAAATACAGATTTCTACAATAGAGAATTGAGCAGTTGATGTAGCTCCAATGGACGTAATAATAGTTAATTAATTAATAGCCATTTGCGATTTAAGTATTAGAACTCCAGCCTTTGTGAAATCACTAAAGCACAAGGCAAAGGCACTACAGTACGTAGGTACACCTACTTAAATAATTTTAGGCCATCTGAATCTGAAACGCCGGAGCCGACACGCACAATGTAACTGTCACACTTTCCTCGCATCAAACGAAAACTGTACTAACCTATTAGCCTATAAGCCTAGTGATTTAACCTATGACCTCTCAATCAGAGGGTCGTGGGTTCGAGTTCGAGGCCCGGCTCAAACTTCTGAGTTTTCGGAATTTATTTGCGGATTCACGTTTGTAATTCATCACGAGCTTTTCGGTGAAAGGAAACATCGTGAGGAAACTTGCACACTCCTGCAATACAATTCAATGGTGTGTTTGAAGTTCCCAACTGGGCCTGCGTGGGAACTATAATAGCTTAGCCAACCAACTTAGAAAATTAGTTAATTCGTCTTGCAAACCAATAGGTGTACTTAAAAATTAAAAAAGAAAATTAAAAAGGCTCTACATAATGTATTTCCACACGGCGAAGGCTCGACCACGTGTGGCCCTTAAGTCAAAAACAACTTGACACTAAACCAACTAAACATGGTATTTAACCAAACTATGTGCACGAAGACCGCTGTTACCTAACATTGTATTGTACTCGTTATCGAGAAGGGACGCGCGCGAGTCACTTTCTTGTCGACTCGAATTAAAAATGGCGGACGGAAAGCGCCGACCATTGTTGCCTGTTGACTAATGTCATTGTAATGAAAAGTAGGCTTCACGTAATGTATACTTTGCTCTAAATTCCACATCTTTTGAATAGTTACCTGGTAGTTTCTCCCTATTAGAGTTTATCCTAGGAGCTTCTATTATTTTTAAACACTCGGTTGTCTTTTTTCTTGCGACATTGGGACTTATTTACTTACCTCAGTTACTTATGCAAAGATTTCATTACGTTTTTAATTTTCACATCTTCAGCTACAATCAATGTCATTTGTATTTTTAACTAGGTACTTGTGCGCTCTGATCTCTAATGAAGTTATCTAAGCACGACTCTATTGTTATAGACATAGAGCTTGTGCAGACCAATGTGACCGCTTCGGCTGTTTAGTTAATTTTGCTGCTGGCTGTACTAACGTCATTTTAACCTTTTAACTGCTTAAGTATAACGTTATGCTGCCACTATAGTAGTTTTAAAAACAAACACGCTTCTTACTCCAATCACCCGGCTTTCAACGTTCACGCCACTCTTTCGTTTTGTTTAATTTAGTTAAGATTGATGAGAACCTACACACTCTAAAATATCTACAAAGTTGTGTTATTTCATTTTTTTTCTCATTGAGGAAAAAACGGATACAGACACAATTTTACTTATCTAAATAACGTAACTATAACAACCAATTCCCACTAACAACAAGTTTGCTACTCGCTTTGTTGTTTGTAAAAAAGTAAAAAAAATCCTAATTTAGATTAGCACTAACATTTTCACCACAAAACGGGTCAATTAGATCATTTCGTTGGCTTCATCTTCGATCAATCTTCTTAATTGCCCCAGATTCCAACTAGTCGCGCCACCCTCTCTATTAAAGAGGTGAGAAATCCCAGAAGAAGCTAACTAATCACCGTTCATTTATGCTTATGCTCTACCTTTAATGGTACAGTCAGCAGCAGAAGTAGCTAAGCTACCGAAGCGGTCACAATTATCTGCGCAAGCTCTTGTGTCTATAACAATAGAGCCGAGCTTAGAATCATTGTGACTGCTACGTTTGCTTAGCAACTTCTGCTGCGGACTGTAATTCTACATTCTAGGTACCGTATTACTAGAATCGAAAGCTTCAACTCTTGATTTCGTAAAAGTAATTTTACATGCTTCTAGGAACAACTCACTAGAAACAGCTTTTCCCTATAAAGCAATTTCACCTTGTAAATAAACAACTAACGTTCTTAATCTACTTTATTTACATAATAAAAGCAATTTACAATGACATTAAATTTACGTTCTTAATTAGGTTTCGGAGAGGCAAACGCCACTCTTAATTCGGTTAGTAATATCCAATTAACGGATTACTAAGCTTATTACATTCGTCAAATGAGAAACACGAAACTACATTCAAACTCGAACGTTTTCGCGTTTGTTTACTTGGAATCTGGAAAATGATGACTAAACATTACTCTGATGAGGACCCTTTATCATTTTCCGACCCAAATATCCGCGCAAACCATTAGCGTGAGATCTCATCAATAAACAATCATTTATCATATTCACAAACGTTTCCCTAAATCATCCTCCATTAACCGTTAGTTAGACAGTTGCGAAAACTAATTAAAATCTGAACTCTTTAACAGAACTGTATTTTTAAATTAATATGGTTACACCGGTTAAGTCCAGTCTGAGTGGAGAGACTTGGGGGAGGCCTATGTCCAGCATGATGATGATGGTTACAATATGTTATCATAGGTATTCATTAAAACACTGTTAAAAGTGAGAACTTAATGAGTACTGTAAACTAGGTAGTTAATTGGCAGAAAGAAACCAGAACAGTATCATAGATTCAGATAACGGTGAAATTGGAGGCACCCAGCGATCAAGTACAACAATGACTCATATCATCATAGCCGAGGCGGTGTTTACATACTCCGCCGCCGCGGTCGAAGCCCCGTTACTAAACTGTAAAAAAATTGCAGTATACTGCGAAATATTAGTGTACTAGGTCAATTTTTCGGAACAACTTCTACTTTTTTTTTGCACGTGCAGTTACCATTACAGCAAAGTAATAAATGGTATTAAACTCTACAAAGAGACTCGAAACTTGTTAAAGGAGATTGTTGAAGAGCCAATTTGCATTGAAAAGAAGATGAAAAGGGTTGCTTTTCTTTCCATTACTTCGTAAGCATGGCCCTCCGTCGCCTGCACCTGCTGTCGCCGTAACGTACGAGGTACGAGTATCTCTTAGCTCGTACACAATCGACCTATTGAAATTCATTTTATCGCGCACCCGCCGCCGTCTCTAGATGCCAATATCATATTGAAAGTAACCTTTTCCCGCACATGTACTTCTGCCACGGTTGCATTTCTGTCGTCGGAAACGTTGCCAATCAAATTGCACGACATTCAAAAGGCGAGTGGTATTTTTATTAGCAAAGTGGTATCGTATAAAGCTTGACTAAATTCAAACTACCAAGTCGGATCAAACCTGTCTGTGGTTCAACGACCTGTATTTTTTGTGCAGCGTCGATAGCGTTTGTTTTTTTATTCGGTTTAGAGGCACCTCTCGACCTGCCAGCGCCTTTAATGATAGACATAATAAATATTCCTTTCCGGGGCGTCGTTCCGTGTATAAAGCCAAATCTGTATCCAATCAGAGTTCGATGTGCATTGTACTTAGACCATTGGATATAGTAGGTAGCTACAATAAGTAATGTACCAGAAACTTTAAATTACTGTAAAAACGTAAAGGCGTTTAAATTGCTGTAAAAACGTAAAATTTAATCAAACATGTACCTAAACCTAACCAATTACCTTATCAATATTTTTTTATAACTACAAACAAGAAGTATCCACAGTGGTCTGTTTACAAAAATAAAGTTTAATATGGGTATTTTATCAATTATTATAATTAAACAAATAAAACCCAAATATTTTTTGTTTCAAGACTAAGGTTAAATTTAGTTCATTAATGTCTAGCTTTGAAACGAAAACACTGTGTTCCTATTAACCATAGCAGAAACGGGTTTAATGCCTACGAAAGTGCAGTTACATAAACGTGAATTATCGTGGTCCACCCACCAGATCTGAAATCGGTTAGAGTTATGTCTAATGTCACGCGATCTCAGTTTGTTGGTCTGATTTATAAATCCAAGTAGATGTTCTTAGAGTTGTAGAGGTATGTGTACTGATTGTTGTGAACATTTTATTAAAGGTTTGATATTTATTGAGAACAATTTTCGTTAGTTGCAATACGCACATGGGAATACAGCGCCGCCTCTTCGCCGCAACATTATCTGCCTCACATTATGAACTTGCTTATAATGTACTGCAAATTAACAGTTGTCCTGTCCTGTGATACAAAAAGTTTCGGTTTGAGTAATAAATTATTGTTTATTATGATCAGTACTTCGTCGCTCATTTCAAGGTCTTCAAAAAGTTCAACTTAAACAATAAGCGCTTCGCGAAACATTATAATGTCAAATGTTCGCGTTCGCAAACGATATTTAATTAAAAGTTCATATCTAGTTACTTTTCTGCGAACATGCGATTTTGCTTTAGCTTTGTTATAAATGGTATCACGAAAGTTTACGTGGCATCTATCTGTAAGTTCTGTTTTGAATTTTAATATTCTTCGTGTAAATGTCAATCTTTGTCGTACCGCAACGGAGCAGACGGGCAATATCTATATAGTCTAGGTAATATCTTAAGAAAAGTGCTCATAGTATCCTTTTAACGGAGCGCAATCTATTTTACTCGTAGTTGTTCTTTCTGCTCCTTTACTTAGATAGTCATCCAAAGTGAAAAGAAAACCTAGAAATAGCAGCGCTGGTTCTTCAACTTAGTATTCAATGTAGTCACTGAATATTTTTAGTTTATAGCATAACGTGTACTTAATTCTTTTATTATTATATAATATTAGCAGAGCAAAGAACATAAGGTAATTACAGTAAGGGTACTAACCTTCATTTTTGCTATTCGGATAAATAGTTACCGATTAAAAAATAAATGTAGTCACTTAGCAGTAATGTTCATGAAATAATACTAGTATAGGGTCGAGTCGGGAACAATGACTCGGATTTTTTCGGACGCCAATATTATGAAGAAAAAGTTGAAATAGCGAGCTGAAATTCACACTCAACATGCTTTGATTATTAAATTTGTTCCCTTCGTTGTCAGATTTCCAATCAATACGGTAATAAAGTAGTCAGACCATCGATATAATCACGTTTTAATTGGGCTTCTTCGTTGTATTCGCTAATTTCAAATACATGTGTGTGATTTTAGTCGCGAGATCCTTCCTCTTTAAATTCTTATTTGGATACTTACCTGTTATGCTTATGCCACGGTATTTACCAATTATAATAAGTTACAATGTAATATTCGTGTTTTCAATAGGTAAGTAGTAGAGCTTGTAAATCAAAAATGAAATTGAACACTGTCGTTTATTATGTAGTGGAAAAAAAAAACACGTTACCTATGCGAAATATTTTTTTCCGCAACCAGTTTTATTACAACTGCGGTTTTTCCAATACGTAAAAGCAGCTGTCCACAAGGCAAAATACGCATTTAAACTGTCTCAATGTTTTTACAAATAGGTGAAAGAAACTGTCGAGTTTCATACGATGAAACGTTTTGATATTTAAGACCGTTAACCCGTTTGAAATATCACTTTTTTTAATAGTTATACCTAGGCATGAAGTTCCAATGTTCGAACAGAGTTGAAACGAATACATTTAGGTACCATGTGGTCAATAAACAAGTTGATTCGTTACAAATCACGTTTACGAGACGACGACTGCGGGATTAAATACGTATTCGGTTCCCTCGTCCGGACCGCCACGTACGACGACGACGTACAGTATAGACTGTATCTATACCTAGTAACGAGGTGTACTAGTGTACTATTTCAGTAGGTAGGGTGATGTTACGTGCCCTATACCTAGTAGATATACATATTTAAGAATTGATCTGAGGGGTGTTTTAACCGCTCATTTGCACCGTGTGTGTGACCCTGTGACCAATGTGCTGATGACGAATATCGTAGAACATATTTCGAGGGCAGAAAAAGTAGCCAAACCAAAAACAGATATCATTAAAAGTACCTAAATATATCAGGCATCATTTTACTCAAAACACACTTTGTATTCGGAATAAATCGACTCTATGAGTTTTGTACGAGTCTAAATAAAATTAAGAATGACCGAGTCTAGTCTACCTAATGATCAACGCTTATTTCCGCGGTTTGCCTTGAATTATTCGAAAATAGCCAACATATATCAGCCAGTATCTTCCAATTAGTACTTCAGAATAAATAAACATCTGAATTTCAATTCGGTTTAAAATAAACACGAATAAAGTCTAACAGTCTTAATTATTACCGCTATACGGCGTGAAATTATTTGGAGCTGCGCCAAATATTTTAGGTTATTACGCCTGATCCATGAAACGGCAAACTGAGAACTGATTGAGGTTTAGAAAAATAGGTTATTCGCCATTTTATTCACAGGAAATACCGGTTTTGTGACCCAATTAAGAGGTTTAAAGTGATACGGAGCCGAAATAGAAATAGTGACTAAACTGGCAAAATAGCTTTTTAAAGTGGAGTACTTAACTAATTCACTCACGCAATTAAAAAAGTTAAAAAACCCATTGAATATAATAGCCACTCATGTGTTTTTGGCAACTGTAGTTCTCAAAAATACATATCACCTAATATTGCGAATAAATTAATTTAAAACAATACTTAAATACATTGTCTTTTAAATCACCATGCCACGGAACAACTGAGTTAGGTAGAGAGGGTACGGAGTAGATGAAACCGAAAGTCCTCATTTATTTAATCCTATTCCATTATCATATTCCTTCCAAACGAATTAAAATTAGATTGTAAGTAGGTAACTAGCGGCATCATTAACTAGCGACATTAAAACAAAACATATACGCCGCAACCCGCAACTGTGTGTTGAGTATAACTCCCGCGTTTAAAGGAAAACTAATCCTTCTAAAGTTTGTTTGGACTGCAAACAGCCCCTAAAATTAACGGCAGACCACTACAAAGGTTCAGCAGTTGCACAAATAGTGGTAATCAAGGAGCATTCTCAAACTGAGGCCGAGTGAACGTGTTAAACCAACAAACAGATATGATTTAGCTAATCATCGGTTGACGCTGTTATGCAATCGAATAAATATTATTGTAGTTGAGATTGCTTAATTCTTTAAGGATTTTCGTCTACGGCCTTGCGTGAAACCAGTCTAAGAAACTAACAACGTCTCAATTACTCAAACACAAGTCACACTATTTGGTACTTTTCTCCTCTTTTACGTCACTTTTCGGCCCGTGTCAGTCATTGTCGCCCTTATACGCCCACAGAGCGAAGATGTCGTCAGCTAACTTAGTAACCAAATAAGTCTAATGTAATCAATGAAAATAATCGATTTGTTGATTATTTTTGTTTTTATTTTATGAAACATTCATAGTATGAAATTCAACATACAATGACAATGCAAAGAAAAAACCGTTAAGCAGCTGGACTTGAACCAGCAACCTCGGTAATCCGTACCACGCTCCACCAATTAAGCTATACTTAACGTTGGTGTACCTAACGAATTTTTCAATGCCTTGTGTAATTTTTTTTTTTTATTCTATGAATGTTTCATAAAATAAAAACAAAAATAATCAATAAATCGATTATTTTCATTGATTCAGAAAATAGTTCCATCTCTTGCCACTAATGCGTAACTGTAGAAGTTCCGTAGTGGGTGAGCCGCTTGATTAAGCTACTCATAAATGGCGCTGAGGAGTGATCTTCCAAATAAAAATATGACACAAGGCATTGAAAAATTCGTTAGGTACACCAACGTTAAGTATAGCTTAATTGGTGGAGCGTGGTACGGATTACCGAGGTTGCTGGTTCAAGTCCAGCTGCTTAACGGATTTTTCTTAGCATTGTCATTGTATGTTGAAGTCTAATGTAGTTGTTGCTGGCGCTTGCCCAATAAATGCGTCTTTTATTCATCCATAAAAAAAATGGTATTCTTCTTCATCAAAATAATGGAGTATAAATTATAAAACTAGAACATTAATCATAGCTTACAAAACCAATAATAAAGATAGACCCATAAACGCCTAGGAACTTGTTAAGTGTCACGCCACAAGCCTAATCTCTGATTAACATTCCATGATCCAGATAAGCTTTCTTTTACGATCCCGTTCTGTTACGTCACGTTAATTATGTATTAAACTTCAGCAAGTTGCGTGCAGCTTCAGGTGCCGCATACATAAAATGAAATATGCTATGACAGACTTACGTTATGTAATATTTATTCAGGTTGAACAGAAATTTTATGAAAAGGGAAAACAATATTGTATTAGCCTAAGTAAAAACAACAAACTCATCTACCCACGCTCATGTCCCTCGTGTAACTGTCCAGTCCAGACAAAAATCTATAGGTGGAGATGGAGATAAAAAAATACAAAAGAAAATTATGAACTGGGGCTACTTAAATGATCGAATAGTAATGCACCTACGAAAGAATCACGCTAACAAACTGTGAATACAGACGAGTTCTAGGTATATCTCTATTTGTGCTATTAGATCAGCAATCAGAAAGAAAGGTCAAAATTGAACTATTGAATTGAATTGAACTATTTAAAGACTATTATGCACATTTGTCTACTTTAGTGATGCAACTTCGATCTATTCATCTAAGAAACAAACCACACTGGCTCCTTTTGTCGTCTAGCGCCCATCGCCTATGGAGCACCTGTCAACCGCAACCATGCAATGTGATGCATGCAACAGTACCACAATTTTATCTGACCTGGTGGTCAAAGCTGTAACCAAAGCCGCAACCACAGTAACGACTATTTAAACCGACTCTATGTTCGCTAACAACGACACAGCGAGTCAGATAAAACTGTTATACTGTGCCCTAAGCACGACGTGTCGAATCCTGCGCTACGTTACGGTTATCGTATCGAGATCGAGAAATCTCATACTAAATTTTAGTTACAAATACGCTCACGGGCGGGCGCTGTTCCAAACGTCATACAAACTCGTTAAAGTTTACTATTCGATTTTACGTGACGCAGGATTCGACAAGTCGTGCTTAGAGCACTGTTCGCGGAATCTTTAGTTTGTTGTCGTGTTACAATAAAAGATTGGCTTTTTATTCATCACTAGCCTTTTTTACGTCCCACCGCTGGGCACAAGCCTTCTATCAGAATGAGAGGGCTTGGGCTATATAGTTCCCACGTGGGCCCAGTGCGGATTGAAAACTTTACATACATCATTGAATTCATCATCATCGTCATCATCATCATCAGCCTATTTACGTCCCACAGCTGGGCACAGGCCTCCTCTCAAAATTGGCTATAGTTGGGCTATAGTTCCCACGCGGGCCCAGTGCGGATTGGTAACTTGACACACACGTTGTGCAGGTTTCCTCAGGATGTTTTCCCTCACCGAAAAGCTCATGATAAATTACAAATGTAATTTCGCACATAAATTCCGAAAAATTCAAAAGTGCGAGCCGGGGTTTGAACTACTTTGAACCCTCGACCCTCTGCTTCAGAGGCGATAGGTCAAACCACTAGGCTATCACGTCTTTATCATTGAATTGCTCATGGTAAATTGCAAATGTAATTTCACACATAAATTCCGAAAAACTCAGACGTGCGAGCCGGGGTTTGAACCCACGACCCTCTGTTTGAGAGGCCATGTCAAACCACTAGGCTATCACGGCTTTTTATTAGTTTATAAAAACTTTGTTAGGTTTATTAGGATATTTCGATAGTTAAAACGTTAAAGGCCTTGGCGATTGCCACGGCCCCGGCCTTCGGGGCCCACGATCAGGGCACGCGAATCGGCTCGTTTCGGAGGAACGCTCGGTTCCTCGCACGCCATCCCCGAGGAGCCATGCCGGCGTAACACGAAACATTTAATATTGGAATACTATTGGAACACGCCTTTAGCATCGGAGATTCTTGCGCATCTTCTTAGAAGATTGAATGCTTTCGGTCGGACAAAGGCCGGAATTTAAACATTTACAGCAGCTTGTATGTCTTGTGAGCAGTTCAACAAAGATACATTTGAATGACTTAAGAGGTACGAGTTTTTTAAATTTCTTTGTGAAAAGCACTAACGTAAATGATAAAACTGATAAATCAGGATACAGATTGTCAACGGTTTTGAGAAGGAAACGGAACAAAATCCCCATTGTCACCATAAATGTAAAATGGTGCAAAACGAATGAAGAAATTGAAAACTCGAATATTGGTTACTTTAATAAAAATATCGATGAATGTTAGAAACCACTCAATATTTCTCGGATCCTCATCGTATTTCAGTAGTAATGGCCGTGATTTATGTAAACGGCAGTAACGGCATGAAATAAGACCTAATCACGGCAGCCGTGACCCTGGCCGATGAGCAAGCTTTCCAAGCTTTCCAAGCTTTTACTGATGATTCACTTTCGTGTTCCGAACGTGACAAAGGAATGTTACGATCGTCTTTTATTTATTAGTCGTTTACGTCGCTATCTATTTTGTTTAGAACGCTTTTGTTTTTTTCTCTGATTAGATTTGCGTTCGCGACTCAGTCCGTTTAGTTAAATTTTTTTGTTTTCCATTATATCACCACTATTCCTCCTAACTCATGTATTGGATGTTGTACCTTATGGAAAGCTGGGCCAGTAATTACTTTGATAGCCTTTTTGTGTTACATAACTTATGACTGGTTTGAATAGTGGAATCAATTAAATAATTACCTAAGTATCCAATGTACTGAAATCAATCGCGATCACTCACCAACCATTTCCTGTGGTGTATTACTTCACAAATACATTTGTGAACAGCCAATAATTTTGCTTTCGTCAATTGATACGCGGATACAAGGGCTCGTTAAACAGAAAAAGGTCACTCGACACCGCACGCTTCACTTGACAGTGTAGGTAACCCAATATTCTACGTTGTGGACACATTCGGTGGAAATGTCAATCTCCGGGCCAATCAATCGCTCTGAAAACTGGGTTCCTGAACTTCAATCTATAGCTGCGACGCTTTTCATTGGCATTGAAAGTCCTAGTTCGAATTGAATTTGGATTCTGTTTTGAGCCTCACAGTTTGGTATGGCGTATGGAGTTATTAACTATGGAGTATAAATAAATATGGAGACCATGATAAAATTGTCACACTAACAATTCTACGACAATTTTGTAGCCCTTGTCTATGCCTGCTAGAACTCACTATGTATTCCTTTAGTATACTATACCTACCTATGTAAACAGAATTTGTATTAGGACACTTGAGATTATGTTGTTCAACAATTAATTGTTCAAACACCACCAAAAAGTTGGAGCTGTTTATAGTCTTCTCACGATAACTCTGCAATGAACTGACAACAGTAGAAATCTAAAGTTTGTTTATGGCAACACAGATTTATAGTCAAACAACACGTTTTGAACTTTTGATTAGATTTAACATTAAACAGGTCATCGTTCATTCACCATCCACCATTAAAATACTTCTCATATTTCGTTTTTAACCCCCGACAAAAAAAGAGGGGTGTTATAAGTTTGATCTGTGTATCTGTGTGTCTGTGTATCTGTGTATCTGTCGGTGACATCATAGCTCCAAAACGGATGGACCGATTTCGATGCGGTTTTTTTTAATCGAAAGCTAGTTTAATCGAGATGGTTCGTAGCTAAGTTTTATTAAAATCGGTTTACCTGTTTCTGAAATATTGAACTTTGAAATGGCAATGTCGGGGGTTATTCAACTTTTCTAAGTTGGTTATCTAGATTTTTTTTTACCGTACAACGGCAAAACCTACTAAACACTGGCCAAATTGTCTTCCAATGGACAGAGCCATATTTAAAAAAGAAACAGCAACTTTTGATTGCTACTATCATTATTATTTTTAATTAAAGAAATGTCTGAGCATTGTCTGAGTGACATGAAAAAAGTATTATCACAGCGTGATTTTTCTGGTTTGCCAATTAATATCTTATGCAGAGTTCTCGTGAGACGATTATATCTGAGTATTTCCTCACTAAATTATACTAGTGCGGTCAAAATACCTGTGCAAAATGTTATACGCTCGGTTCCCATACAAGTGAATGAACTCTTTCCTTCTTTACCGATCTAGTTCTGTACTGCGCTTTCATAGGTTGTGGACTGCAGACTTGTAGATATCTAGATAGTGTGGTGTAACATCTAGTCACGCGTGTGTATAGGATATGAATAACCTCGAGCCGACCCCTGCACTTGTACGGGTACGGAAGACCGCTAATGACCTAACAGAACGACTATTTATCGAAGACTTACGGCACTAAGCGAGGCTTAGTTTAAATCTTTATTTATCTAATTAGAAGCAGCCAAATATTTGCCGATTCCGCCGCAGTATTATCTCTTGTTGAATTTTCTCTTTGATAAAATAAGCTATAAGTAGATGTAGGTACCCGTGTAACGGTTAATTTGCTCTGCTCTCACCAATTAAGCAATTTCAGTTAATTAAAGGGCACTTCAGGGGATACAAAGAGAATCGAATCAATTTTTAATTAGTTTGAAGCTTACTGATTGTCAGCAATGATTGCTACGAGTTTTACAATAAAATAAATCCATCGTTTTCGATTATTACCGGGTAATTTAAGCAAAACCCTAGTTCAACATTTGAAGGAATACGTTTCGTCAAATTTAATTTACTCGGCAGTACACATCTTGGTTTTACCGAAATTTCACGAACGTCACTAGCTTACGCAAAGTCTACAGAAGTATGATAACTCTTGGCATAATATTATATTGCTCCTTTAGATTCTTCTGCGGCGGTGATCTTCTCCCAATTTTTTTGCATTACTTCTCCAACTGCTAACATTCTAGTACTGCGCAGAACCGTTGATTTCCGCGACTCACAATACTCGCATGTACGTCCGATGTGCAATCAACTATCGTCGCTCCGGGCACATTAATGAGCCGGAAGTCACCATTACAGCGAGATGAGCCGTCATTTCGTTGAATTGACGGTGCCAGAATAGTTTGTATGAATTGGTTCAATCTAACAACAATACAACTCGAAGTATACTTAGGTTAGGTCCTTACAAAGCCGGAAGGCGCCGCTGGTGCATCCCTAGGGTTCCCCGGCGCCTACCAACCCGGCACGAGGACAACACCGGTGGGTTTTAGTGGGTATGCCTCCCCCCTTCCCCCCTTTAGGTGAGTCCCACATAACCACCGCGTCGTCCCCACGGTGCGGGGGTATGCGTAATGCACTTCCCACCGTTAAAAAAAAAAAGGTCTTTACAAAGCCACAATAAACGATCATAACTCCCGGACGTGTGGATAAAAACAACTAGTTTGATTTCTTTTGTATTCTAAAACGTTATTTCTTAAACTTAGGCATTCAAAACTAAAACTGAGGAAAAAGTTATGAAACTTTGATGGAATTTGGAAACAAAGAAGAACCATTGCTTTCAAAACGGCGGTTAGAATAAATTGATAACCAATTTTCATAGGTTCACTATAATTTTAAGTGCGTAACAGCCTGGCAACACCCGATTATTTGAGTTTATTAAATGCGTACATAAATTACAGTAATCTAAATATAGTATTTTAGTCCACCACAGTTAGTTACATTGATGATAATAATTTTTCAGGCAGTCAATTCGTTTGCTTATAATTATTAAAGCCAATGCTGCAACGTGGCTGCAACGCTGTTAATTTCAATGAGTGCTACCTAAATCCTACGATTGTTTTACTTACAACTCCGGCTGTTTACATAGGAAGGTATTATAGCTCAGTAGGTCTAGCACAACTCACAGTGCGACTTCTATCTCACGCGAGAACAATTGCACGTCCTTTTCTGTCACTCAGAATGCAACGGGGCAAGTACCTAATATAATCTCACGCGACGAACAAAGTCGCGGCCAGTCGTGCTAGCCCTACTGGCTCCTATTTTCGAAGTCACAATGACGTCACAACCCATCGTACGTCGGGATGTGACGACAGGGGCTATAAACGGAGCCTTCGTATTAGCACGTCGGAGCCACGTTTTAACAATATATTAACTTGGTTTAAAGTAAAAGCATTGTAATGTCGGGCCAGTGCAGTACATTGCTAACTGGATTTTTCACATGTGGTCATTACGGTCTAAGGGACATTTTCCATAGAGAACATAGTGACACAAAGCAACGTACAGACCTACATCTTGTTCTCTCCCGTCTGTATTACGGGCCACACCGTTGGCTTGTCAGTTTTAATTGTCAAAATATTTAATAAAGTCAAGGCAATACTTAAATGTTATTTTCTACCTTTAGTTTTTTAATTCTACTTATAATGAATGGCCAAGCGCTTCTGGCGGAAAATGTTTTTAAAATTTACTGCTACTCATTCGTGATGCTCTATTCTGCGTAATGAGTTTTTTCCGGATTATTTTACTATGTTTAATTAGTTTTACCAACTTAAAAGACAGTTATGAGCTAAATAAAATTTACAAAGAATAGTGTTTTATTTTAAATGGTAGACAAAATATTTGACTTGCTCTTGGTGTAACGTATTTATTTGCTTTGGGTTTTGCCCGCAAAGATACCTTTTTTTTTTGTGTCTATGCTAGTTTATGATTGGCAGTAAGTAATATATCACATCAACCATACCATAATCGACATTAACAAGCTTCAATTCAAATTGAGGACAACACATCAGTTTGTTGGGTGACAATTTAGGAAAAATGTTTTTAGGAAAGTCTTTTTTTATGCAGCTTATTTCCATTACAATAACATGCGAAATTATTTTTTGCTCTAACTGTTTGAAAACTGAATTTATTTAGTCTAAATTCAAATTATGTCAAAGTGATAGAGTCGTTAATTCTCAAGTAGTTTTATAGTCAATAGGTGTGTCGGACCGGGATAGGAATTATTTGCTCTAAAACTTATTGTAATTCTCGCTCTTCAAGTTTAGTAAACAAAGTGGATAACGCTTTAGATTTTGTAATATTGGATATCCAAAATAGGATGCAACTTGTGACCAAAGGGCTGGCAGTTTTCTCTCTCAAAGAATCAGCATTGCTATTCAGCGAGGCAACGCTGCCAGCCTTTTGGGCACCATGCCACGGGGGCCTTATTTAGATTTAATTTAGTTTTAAGTTGTAGTTTATTTAGTTTAAGCTTAGGTTTAATGCCATTGTAAATTGCTTTTATTATGTAAATAAAGTAATTACTCTCTCAAATAGGATATGTTTAAGTCAAATTACGTTTTCATCTTTACAAAAGAAATTGTCACGTTTTTCGTCACATATTTAAATTTCATTTAGATACCTATGTATCAGAGGTGTAAATGTGTCTAACTCAATAAGATTGGCGTCTCTGACGAATACTCGCGTGCTTTCTTCATAATAAGTATAATGACTTACTTCGTCATGATATCAGTATGACAAACTGTCATCTTTTCAAATCTGTATTCTGGAAGCCATAAAGTACATAATATTATGCACTGCACATATATATGCATGTCCGACTTTGCATTTGAATTTTAATGGTTTGTCATTTTATCGTTCTGTTTTTTTATCTATCTATCTAACCCTTTATATGAATGATTTCTCGTTTAAACATCTGAAACTTTATCAACAGTTCATGCTTGGTTCTCAAATAAGCGGAGTAACACAAGCCATTCGGGTAAAAAAAGTAGTTACATAATATGCCTTTGCATTGCCTTCGCATAAAATAATATTGATGGCTTTATAAATAAAATACGATACTAATATTTAATGTTTAAATTATGCAACAAAGAAGCCGCTTTCTGTCGTTCCTTTGTTAGACACATTCCTTTACGATGTCACATTTTGTTTGCAAACGACATTTTTCTTTCACCTTTCACGCCGCTTACGACATCTAACCAAACATAATTAATGTTAGATTATCTTTGCGGTTAAGATATCACTGGGTTTTTAAGCAACTCCTGAGTTTATAACATTCGTCTTTCAGCGCATGTGATAAGAACCAGAAGCCGTTAGTTTTCATGTCAACATGCTGCTATTTTCTTCTCCACGTTAGTCATGCGAACCTTTATAGACAATTACGTGCACTATAAAGTATTCAAACCGTTAAGCACGTTTTACCTCAGAATTATCTCATAATACCGGCGGATGTACTAAGAATTAGCTATTCGTGCGATTAAACACTGGCAACAACGCAGCTATAGAAACAAAAGACTACCAGCTGAGCAATGGATTGATCTGAAAACGTACTCGTTACATTGTTTCTTTATGTTTGACATTTCAATACGTGACCAATGATTTAAAGAGCGCGTTCTAAAATTGAAATAAAAAGGTAAATACACAGGTGTGTATTTACCTTTTTATTATATACATAGGTATGTATGAGCATGCTTTCGATATTAGGTATGTTTCCTAGCGAACATGCAACACGTTCTCAAGTATGTCTATTCTCATTGAGTTCCCGGTCAACTCGTTTCCGGCGGTTCGGTCACCTCCAGGAACGGAAATTTGAACGTCCAACCGGATACTCGGCGACTGCCGGTGCATTTTCATTACGATTTCAATAATTTATTCAGCGAATGGGTAGCACTGCAGCTTCGGAAATGAACTAAGTAGTCCATTGTGCAGGGACAACTAGGTTTGCAGTGTTATTTTTAGCTTCAGTATCATACAGATAACTACCTTTTATTCTGTGGATGTAACTTATTGGTTAGTTATTGAAGCTTTAAAAATTAGCAAGAAAATGATCAGCTTACTTAGTATGTGTTCGACTCTTCGATCAATAATTACAAGGTTCGATTGGTCATAAACACGTTTTGGCCATTCTGTGAACAAAATAATACTGGCTGGCAATACAATTTCATTTTGCCTTCGCTCAGCTCAAAAAGAAAGAGTTCCAATTATTTTTATTTAATTAAAACAAGTATAATTTTGTTTCAATTTAAAATTGGAACGAAATGGAATGTCAACTGGTCTGCTCGGGCGAGGAGTCTGGCGATGGCGCGAGGACATTGAACCTCGTCCCGTTTCCACGCCGCTGCTTCCGACCCCGCCGCTTGCCACCATCATTATTTATACGTAACAATTATAGTCGAGAATAAAAACTATACGGTATCTATAAAACTAACACAGCAAAGGATTAGTCTTTCAGTACCTAATCGTAGTCAGAGGGCAGTACCTATTTTTCGGCAACGCACCTGTGATTCTCCTCGGGTTGTAGGTGTCCCTGGGCGATGGTCATGGCTTTCCATCAGGTGACCTGACTGCTCGTTTACCCCCTCTTATACATATAAAAAAGTATCAACGGCAAAAAATACGTCTAATATTTTCACTTGCCGAACTTCTCTATCTTAGTTTTTCATCATTTTAACGGTTTTACTGAGTTATTTGACGTCAGAAACTGTTTGATAAATAAACCATTTCATTGAACTTTATACTTTATCCTTGTACTCGGTGTCTCATTACTCATTAGTACTAATTAACACGATCATTAAGATAGATTCAAACAACCCTACTACCTAATTAATCTCGGTTCCTGTTCTTGTATCGTTAGAAATCCCGTTTAAGTACGTCATTTAAATTGTGCTGGCTGCTGTAGATATCTTGCAAATTTCCCTACCAAACGATTACAAAGCCGTCTTTTACGAAAATCAACCAAGATTAGTACTTAATGCTTCAAGATGCGTTTATAAGTACATACTTCCTGTGGCACCGGCAGTAGACAACGTTCGGCTCGTTAGTAAACATGGCAAAGCAACATCGTGAATAGTAAACATCAGTAGGAAAATGCAAATGGCAGGACAGAAATGAGTTAAGAACAATGAATGATGATTTTACTATTGATTGTTGCATCATCGTCTAATTCGTGAACTGCGCTTGCATTAGAGTACCTAGGTAAACGTTGCTCTACCTATGTATATATATTTTACGTTTGAGATTTGAATGACCAAATTGCGAGTTCTTGCAGGTGAATTATCTTATCTTGATCTTTCTTTACCTTGCCAATACATAAATACTTCAATAGTACTAATATTTCATGATATAAAGTAAACAAAACCTACAAAATCGAAGGTTTGCTGAACATAAGGGATTATTTTGTCTAGTAATCTAAAAATTCTGTCAGTACCAAAAATTTTTCCTACCGTCCTCTATTCGAATTCCTAATTAAGGTACGAATACCGTATTGAATTCATATAAATGCTAATTAAACTGCTAAATTACCCTTCTGATTTTGATTAAGCGTCATTGTTCCCAAATGAAAGTACCAGAGTTTAGTTAATTTGGATTACGTACATTCAGTTATTTACGTGTATTCGAACAATGGGAAGGCACAAGGCATTCACTGCGCCGGCCATTACAATAAGGCTTATCAACTTCCTCGCTGCGTCCGTGAGAAGTCACTAGGTATTATCTAATTATGATGCTACTTCAAGTTCTTTGTCAAGCTACAAGTACGTGACAAAGGTACTATTTGAGGAATCTAATTCTACGTACGTATTCTTTGTACGGTTATGGATAAAGGATCTTGCTCGGAGTTTCTTTCATTTTACGATAAATAAAGTCACTGGACTCAGGAGAGTACTTACAGTAACTGTTGTACTTTAGCTTAGCTTCTTTTCACATTAAACTAGGTACCAACTTGAACTTAGAGTAAGTGTGGTTGGCACAAATTATTTTTTACCGCATTATAGGTAAATATGTAATTAACTTCGACGGCCCATTTACCGTTAATTACAAGACTTATTGACACAAAGTTCAATTTAATTAACTATGTCACTATATTTGAAGGCTCCACTTCCGCCCCTCGAAAGGGACCATTAAGGTTTGTAGGGTAAAGTGACAGCTATGTGAACGATAATAACTCTGTCAGAAGCGTTTCGTGATGGAGGTAGCTATGTGGGTATATACTTATAGGTGACAGGAACATCGATATTGTGAGATAACAGTGTCCGAGATACAATATTTTTTTCGAAGCATGTCAAACGTGCTAACTTCGGACAGGCAACTTTTTTATAAAACGAAATGTAATTTATTTAAGCTTGCAAATCTCTGAATGTTAAATTAAAAAAGCGTATCTATCGGCTAGAACATAGACAATTGATTGATTGTGTGTAAAAATCAATATAATAACCCTCACCTGTCGAGGTGAGTGTCGACTCATTTTACCCAAATCACATTGACCAGTTGGTAATCAAGCCAAAAACAGGAAAATAATTCATCGTCATCATCACTAATCAGTATCACTTTGGTCGCATCAAGTTTGGTTTGGTCCCACTGGTAGACTGGCTTATTAACTCATGTATTTATGTTGGGTTGAAAAAGCGGGCGGAAAGTCTATTTTTAAACAGACGTGTGGGCTCGAGTTAGTCGCCTATTTAGACCCATCACTCACTTAAACCGTAAAACTACGTTGCAATCGTGACGCTTTGAATAACCGTAACAGGGAGTCGTACCTCGCATAAAATCATATAGGATAATTGGCGTTAAGGCGCAGTGCGGTGGATAAACTAAGAATTGTGGTCTTATCATCTAAAGCACTCGCTATCGCTTTGGCATTGGTCATTTTATTCTGTCAACCGGTACAAAATTGTGTGAGAAAGAGATGGCGAATGGCAAAACGAAGACCAGTGCTTTGAACAATAAGGCCACAGGTCTCCATTAATAGACAAAATGTAACCTAAACATTGAACAAATAACCAATTTTAAATCAAATACACACCTACCTTACGTGAGGCTATATTAGATAGAGCGCTAATACAATGTGTAGGGATCCTCAAAAAAAATGCTAACAGGTTATAATTATGATGTTTTTCTGTCTCATAATACTGAAACCGAAAAGTGTTAGATATGAAAACAATTGCCGTTCAAATAACATGATATATTATGATGTAAACGACTACCAGCAGATACTTAATACATGTATTGCATAACGCTTTGCCCATTTTATTATCCCCGCCATTTAATAACAGGCTCAAGAGACTAGCATAAGTATATGGATTTAATATTATTGATGTATCACATTTTTACCAATAACCCGTCCCTGCACCTGTTCTCAATAACTCAGTCTAACCTATTTACTTTCTCGGAATACATATTATTACTCTTACGCAGAGCTATATGAGCCAAGTGCGTCATAAACAAAAATTGGTTTTTTCGCCAACATTTTATTTGGCCTTTACCCGAGCAGTTCAGACAGGATACAGTTCGCGTTCGCAGCGTCCCTGTCACAATTCCCCCACACAACGGGCGACTATTCTGAGAGGCTAATGACAGTAAATTGCCCCCCGGAGCGACCAGAATAACCTATCAGAAGCAGGTAATCTTAGCGAGTGAATGATGGTTTACTCAGAACTAATCGCAGTGCAAAAACAGATTTATAAGTGCACGTAATGTTGTGTTGAGACAAATACCGCTAAATTGCCGTGCAGTTCTTGAAAAGCGAAGACGTAAAAAGAAGTTTATCTATATGTAGAGTTCTCATTAGGTACAAAAATAAAATGATAACCCCCACTTTTTCGACAGTATACAACCTCTCAATTTCACACAACAGTGGCCTTAATGAACCACCACACACTAATTTGATATTGGCCCAGATACCAAATAAAAAATAGTTTCTAGTGACGTTGCTTCCGCGTTATTGAAACTCGAGTGTAACAATGAGCGTTTCCAACTCCCACAGTTTAGGCCGCGATCCACTAGTTTGTCTATGGTCAGTGGATCGGAAATGCTACGGTAAAACGCCGACAATCCGGAAACACCGTTATGGCGCTGTCATAAAGGCTGACGATCAACTATCAATAAAAGACTGTCGTTAAACATACAATGACAATGCAAAGAAAAAATTCGTTAAGCAGCTGGACTTGAACCAGCAACCTCGGTAATCCGTACCACGCTCCACCAATTAAGCTATACTTAACGTTGGTGTACCTAACGAATTTTTCAATGCCTTGTGTCATATTTTATTTGGAAGATCTCTCCTCAGCGCCATCTATGAGTAGCTTAATCAAGCAGCTCACCCACTACGGAACTTCTACAGTTACGCATTAGTGGCAAGAGATGGAGCTATTTTCTGAATCAATGAAAATAATCGATTTATTGATTATTTTTGTTTTTATTTTTATGAAACATTCATAGAATGAAATTCAACATACAATGACAATGCAAAGAAAAATTCGTTAAGCAGCTGGACTTGAACCAGCAACCTCGGTAATCCGTTTCGGTGGGTGAGCTGCTTGATTAAGCTACTCATAGATGGCGCTGAGGAGAGATCTTCCAAATAAAATATGACACAAGGCATTGAAAAATTCGTTAGGTACACCAACGTTAAGTATAGCTTAATTGGTGGAGCGTGGTACGGATTACCGAGGTTGCTGGTTCAAGTCCAGCTGCTTAACGAATTTTTCTTTGCATTGTCATTGTATGTTGAATTTCATTCTATGAATGTTTCATAAAAATAAAAACAAAAATAATCAATAAATCGATTATTTTCATTGATTCAGAAAATAGCTCCATCTCTTGCCACTAATGCGTAACTGTAGAAGTTCCGTAGTGGGTGAGCTGCTTGATTAAGCTACTCATAGATGGCGCTGAGGAGAGATCTTCCAAATAAAATATGACACAAGGCATTGAAAAATTCGTTAGGTACACCAACGTTAAGTATAGCTTAATTGGTGGAGCGTGGTACGGATTACCGAGGTTGCTGGTTCAAGTCCAGCTGCTTAACGAATTTTTCTTTGCATTGTCATTGTATGTTGAATTTCATTCTATGAATGTTTCATAAAAATAAAAACAAAAATAATCAATAAATCGATTATTTTCATTGACTGTCGTTAGGTGCTGTACGGATAATGTTGACGCTGTTCTTTGCATTATAGTTATTGAACATTAAATTATAGCGTGAAAACGCGTCAAGATGAACGAAAAGCATCTCGTTCACCCATGCGCATCCAGTTAATAATCGTAAAAAATAAGTTGATAAGTGATTAATGAAACACATTATTAATTACGTACTTAGAAACTTAATTCGCAGCCTAACGGAAGCGACACAATAATTTAATTTAAATTAAGAATCCTACGCTCATTGTTCTCCATAGACGGCCTGCCTGCGTGAGCTGACCCGCCATTGTATTTTAATTATTTTTTACGAACCGAGAAGGGTAATGTTTCATAATAAATTACACGTTTCTATTGAGCGACCTCTACCCCAAATTTCGCTGTAAGAAAAGAAAAGAGAAAAACATCAAAAGATATAAGACACAAAGAAAGTCTAACAATACGTTTGAGGAGGTTCCGGTCGTGTCAACACAAACCGAGTGACTGGGACGACGGAATCCCGCAAATAGTGAGAAAATAAAAGATGGATTCCACTCTGAGAAATATTTTACGGCATATACCTAGCATTATTTTAGGCTTATGAAGATATTTCCGCTCCAGATATTTTCAAATTAATCTTTTGCCGCTGTTTCACAGATATCTTTTATTTCATTCAATTCAGGTTTCATTCTCACCGTAACGACCGTTTCATTGTTTTCGTTTCACCAACTACTCCGCAGCATCTGTTGAAAGTTCAAATTTACTAAGGCGTACTAAACCGATTAAAATTGGAGTAGGTATAAATAAAACCGAATTACAAATATACATGACTCTACCGCTGCCAAAAATCGACGTCACCAATACGCGTAAGTATCAATACGTATACTATACTACTTTTGGGTAGTCAGTAACGTTTGTGCGGTTTGTTCACATTGACCTTGCTCTGTTGTCATTTTAAATGAAATATTAATGACAATAAGCTGAAAAAGACCCGAACAATGGAAAACTGTCTTCATGAAGCGCATAGTAGTAAATTAGTAATAAGACTGCCCAAGTCTAAAACATGAAAACCTTCCATTCACCGATTAGGGTATTTTTAAGCAGCAAAACGCAAATACACTATCTGCTTGAAGATGTCCATTACGCCCAATTTCGCCCCATAAACAGCCGCAAATAGCACTTAAAAAGCTATTATCTGCTAGTTATTGTAGGTACCATCTCAGAATCGCATCAAAATGTTTACCTAACAACTTTTTACTGGCAATCTGCCCCAGAACGTTATAAAGGTACTAAGAAATGTGGTAAAGGTCCTGTTTTATTTTGTGATGGAATAACAAAAACTAAACTTATTTTAGGAGAAGAAAACGGTTAATTACGTTACGCAATTCGAATTATTTTCCTTCAATGCGGAACTGCGTTATTTAGTTTTTTTTTATTCGGTGACATTTCTCTTTTCACAATCTTCATCAGTTACGGAACCAACGGATCATTATTTTCATTTACATCGTCATGGTAGATTAACCAGTCAATTCAAGTCACCTGCATTACTACCAGTTGATTGGATTGGAATTAAAGTGAAAGTCATTTTCAACTTGTGTTTTGATCACATTTTGTATTCAAATTCTGGGCTCATCCACTGTAACATAGTGTTAACTAACGTTATGTCAGGTTATTTAAGACAACGTATCATCTGACTTTCTTTGAATGTAAATTACGACTGATACGTGATTCGAATCCAAATACTTACATAATTTAATATAAGTAAACCCATGTGGTTGTTTGAATATCCACACGTTTTGCCGTTTCTTCGATACGATTTTGGTGTACGGTACGATAATAAAAGGCCAAAGTGCTATGATACCACATGCATTACTTATTTAAGAAGGTTGTAGACGTTTCTTTCTTTTCATAATATCTTTTATATTAATTTGTATTTTGGCCAGTAACTTTTCAACCTGATGGGTAACACGTAACACAAATAGCAGCTCTACACGTTATAAAAAAAAACGGAAACTAGATACCAATAAAATGGGAACGTGTAATTAAGCGAGCCTAATTGCAATTTTTATTGGCACCAGGTTTATTAACATTGTTTTTGTTATTGTAACCACGCTGTGATCTTGACCTTACGCTAGTGCTGCTTTCCGTTGCCCGGACTTTAATGTGAGCAAGACGACTTTTTTACGTCTTCATTGCATCTGTTACATGTAGACTAGCCATTTGGTAAGCTGTAAAACCGCACGATAAACATTACAGCTGTTAAATATACCTACAAAGTGCTTACCGTCTTTAAAATATGTTTGTCGCTTTTGTTATCAGACGCGTGATGATATACCGTACCTATACACCTAGCAACAGTGCACGTTGCGACTCTTACAGTCGTAATCAGCTATTTAATTAGTGAGGATTATCTATAAAAAAAATTAACGTCTCTGGCTGGATGTGATGTCTAGCCACACTAGTTTTAAAGTTAGTTGTTAAAAACTTTTTTTTATTGGTTTTCAGTGACGAGCGTGAGGAAAAAAAACTGCCTCTAACACGAAATCCGCTCATACCAACTCATAAAAACGGAATCCTAAAGAGTTCAACACTATCCTGCAGGCCTTGCTTGCACTTGCTTACAAAGAACGTGTTTGTAAATACGGACCTACTTCGTAATACGTACATACTTCGATATCTTATTCAATTTGTCCCTTTTGCTGAAAGGACGTACCTAAACGTAAAAGTATAAAAATACAAGGAGGAAATTCTTACATCCCTTCCCTTCCCCACCCCTTTCCCTTTGAGTCAATACTCCTTTCGAGGAAGTCGGAATTTCGTGCTACCATACTATTACAACTGCAAGATAACATGAAATTTAATCTTCCAGATACACTGGAAACATCGGTGTTACTTTGCGAATAATTATACTCTTTTAAAAATAGACTAGACTTAGTACTACACGTACTAAATGAACCCTCAAGGCTGCTCCAAAATTACACGAGACACCGAGCCAACAGTTGTGTTGTGTCATTAAGTATGACGTGCAACGAGTACATGCCATGATTGCACCCGCAATCGGCAACGTATTCCTTTATTGCAACAATTGCAACTATGTAAAGTAAATAATGAGTATATCTACCTAAATCCCCAATCACTGCCTTCTTTAATATGATACCAAATTATGGTATTAATGTAAAAGTAGGGTGAACAGATATGGCGGCATTTAGTCATTGCATCGCCATCGTTTGCGTGCGTAATCTCTGTCGCTCACGCAATATTCGCCCAATATGCGCTACCTGGGTTTATCCGTGCTCGTTTTAGATTCTAAATAGCTCGTTCGTATTTGATATTTCAACCCATAATTAAAGACAGAGATAAAATATGATTGTAAACGAAATCCTCCATAGAAGTAGGTATTTTATTTTAGTAAAGGCCTGTCTTGGCGCTTTTATCGTTTCTGTAGCGAAATAAGAAAGAATAGGTACTGTAACTGAGATTGAACGAGAAGAAGAAAAACACTTTTTCTTCTTTTTCGTAAGACAAAAATCAAATCAATAATACTTACTTTAGTTTCTTATTAAAAGCAATTTTTAAACTACTGTGGTGCTCACGCCATGTTTTAAATTAAACGCATTTTGACTATACTCATCTTTCTAATGACACACGCACACGCGTTTATATACTTACTAGTTAACTTTGTCCCGCTTGAATGAATTAACTCTGCTTCCAAAAGTATCTCCCTAAGTCCCTAATGTACAATACGATACGATCACACAGTTATCTTTTCGAGTCGCCCACGTCTTATGAAAATTTTTCTCATTAGGTATTATAGAGTTCGTTGCCTTTGAAAATCGCCTTTGTTGTACTATAACTTTCAACGGATTCAGTGGATTTTAGCGGATCAGCATGTTACAAGTGGCAATGAACTGGCCATACCTATAGCTCGAAGAACTGACAACCGATGGGGGAGAAAGGTTCTAGAGTGGGACCACGAGCCGGGCGACCCCCTACTAGGCGGACAGATGACTTGATCAAAGTGCGAGGAGCCGTTGTGTATTCCATCATTGCCTCAAATGCAAGCGGCTCTAGATCGCTCCAACTAGTGGACGTCTTCCTGCTTAAATGCCAACATAGGCACGGCATTTGTTTTTTCCTAACCATTATTACTTAATGAGTCTACTTAGTATTTTTTATCAGTAAAAATTGTTTCAGTTAACTACCTAAGTAGGTAAGTACTTCGAATTCTTGTTCAGTCGCCAAAGAGTGCGAAAAACAGCGTGGCATGATCGGCTGATCTCTTTATTCCGGGCAGCTGCTCGCCTCTTCAGACGTGACAGACGACAATATATTTCAACGCTAATTCTACTAATTTTAAAGTTGTTTACGTTTACTCCCTACTCCCATAAAGCACCACGTGATACAAATGTTTAAATGCCGCCCTTAGCATCTATGTCAACCGACGAATTGTTTGGTGATTTGTTATTTCTTTTGTTACAGGACAACGTCGCCTCCAGGCGAGCCTTTAGTTCGGGCGCCAGCGGGAAAGCCAAGATGTCCGCCCGCGATCTCAAGACTGCGCGTGGAAAAAGTTGAGGGCGGCCTGGCGGTCGCCGGCGTCGTCGTGGCGGCCAACTGCCAAATCGTCCTCCCCATATTCGGTTTTCTCTTCATGCTTGTTGGATGCGTGCTGACCGGTAAAATTTAATTTCCGGGCTGCCCCAGGCTGTCCCTACCTAATTATAATTTTCTCTCTAATCATGGAGGTTGAGTTTGTGCTTGTACCGGAAATGTAACATTTATTGTGCTGTAAACAAACGGCGCGCAAATTATCTGAGTAAATTAATTTACCATTTATCGTTTTTTTTGGAATGGCAACACACTTTATGAATGCTAGACAGTGTTGAACTAATAACAACACGTACAAAATTGCAATACTAGCACCACCCTGCTGATACCTTAAAATTAGAAACTGCAATAAGTACCTAGCTTAAGCTAGCGTATAGATGGCGCTGTTTAATATTTTCATTGTCTGATTTAGACTAAAACGAATTGTACCTAGCGTTTGTTATCAAATTCAAATTATTCGTTTAGCAGCGTTATGTACAGCTATGCTAGAAATGAATTATAATTATTTCACAGCTGCGTCATACCGCGGGTGTGGGGAGAACGAAGAGCCGGATCATTATGCCGCCCGGGTCGCATTTACGGGGAACTCCAGGGTGCTTGGCCCAGTTTGCATAGTCGCTGGTGCACTTATGACAATTGCTGGTAAGTTTTAATTAAGTTTTATTTTTAAGTTCCCATTTGCCCAATATTACAATATTAACGGATTGCAGTTAAATCTAGATACTCGTACTCGCTTTTGGAGTAATAGGTAGTAAGGATACTACATGACCTGCATGATCACTGTTTGGATACACTGTTGTTGCATTGATTTAAGTTTATTGTAACTACAATGAAAACCTTGGTACAATTAGAAGGGAAGGCCCAATAATTGCTTTAGAAACATTTGGTGTATTTTACAATACTCATTAAAGTGAATAAAGGTAGAAACTTCTTTCTCACACACTAAATCTGGGCTGGATAAATTTGATTCGGAAAGTTGCTTTCGCATCAACTTTGTTTTTTGCAATAGAAAATAAAAAAGCATTTTTTTTTCATGAATAAAAGTGATGATTGTGATACATTTTGTATTTCACTTGAAATTAAAGTAAGTAGAAATGTATTTAATACTTAATTACATTGTTGCAGGCATCGTACTATGCATACTGATGCGCGCTGCACAGCGCCGGCAGCGGCGACTGGCGTTCCACTGCCCTATTCACGGAGACTTCTACCCGCTCAGTCCGCAGAATAGCAGGAAATATTCACGTCAGTATAAGATACTTTAATAATCGAACTTTTTATTATCAAGTTCAATACTTTATTGCATTTTATGTTGTAAATAAGTTCTTAAAGTAGGCACGTATACCGTTAACGTGAACTCTGTTCCCGTAGAGCATTCTTCTTTGACAACTAACTTGGATCTAACACCCTCAAATTATTATTGCAAAAATCAGCACTAAAGTTAATTTAAAGGCTTTAAAGCTGCAACCTGTCTGCTGGCCAATTGGTTTGAAAAAGGCACAAAAAAATTATCTAGTGGATTCAATTCCTATCAGACACAATTATTTTTTGGTGCTGCCCTTGCTATGGAAAATAACAACATGCATTTTTTTACTATTCACAGGTAGCCCGAGCGGTCTTTGGCGCTGGCTACGTAGCTGGCTCGGTCTGGTGGAGGACGGCGAGTCCCCGCGCTGCCCGCGCTCCGCCGAGCCCGCCTCACCGGCCCGCGCTGACGCGCCCTGCCCGCCGCCCTTACCTTTTCTCGTGCCCTCAGACTCCGTCGTGTAAGTTAAAGCACTAAATATTCATCTCAAATTACAGTTCAAACAAAATACTGACTAATCTAAAATTTCACTTTTAAATTTTCACTTTTTGTTACTAAAATCACATTTCAGACTGAAACGAAACATAATGCAGCTGCATATATAATATCACCGAGCTCAGATTTTAAACACACATTATAACTTAGTTCTCTTCATTGCAGAGGTATGGCATCGGTTTTAGGAGCTCCACTGAGCCCTGAACAAACATTTGGATCTATCAAGTCTTTAGCCATATCTCGGGAAGTGGCCAGTTTCCCTCTGTCGCGCTCACCAACTCCGCCCCCTCTGAGGTAAATGCTCAATTACTCACCCTATTGGTTTTTTAGATAATTAATCTGCGGCACGCCAAGCTTTTAACAAAGGCAAAGGAATTTCATTTTGTCAACCATTTTGACCTACGGAAAACCCGAATAAATACATTCTGTGGTCCGCAACAACATAGCTACAGCGTATTAAAATTGGTGGCCTGCATAAAAAAAGGCTCGAGTTTGGCAAAATTATACGTCTGGTTCTAGTATGATAGTTAGCTAGCTTTATTGTACGTTTAATATGAGCCCTCATTATACATGGTGCGGTTTAATGAAACCTCAAGAATTTAGCCAGGGGTTGAGTAAGTCTAAGTGAACACCCCTGTAAAGTTTTTATTTGGAGAAAATAAATAAAAAGAAACATTCTTCAAACTTCACAGTTGTGCTCATTTTCACTTGTTCAACCCCTGGCTGAATTCGTATAAAAAAATTTTACTTACCACTATCCAAATAAGTAGGCAGGTAGGTACCTAGTGAAATAAAACGAATCACTCACGTGCGGTCCCAGAGGAAGGACTTCTAATTGGTCCGAAAACTCGATTTATATACTTGAGTGATCCGTTTTATTTCACTATGATTGGGTCTCACGGTAGTTTCAAATTATAAGTAGATACCTACCCAAATAAGGAAATAAATATCAAATAGTGTGGTTAAAATGCATTGCCAGGAAAGTAAATCAAGCCACATCCGTTAAAAGGGGGTTTCCGTTTACCAGCTGATGGCGATAATGACACATCGCAATTAAAACTGATTTCCCTCTTCTCTCTTCCAGTTGTCCACCGTTCAGAGAAGAGCCAATGTTACAAAACGATAGCATCCCAAATGCGGTGACCACTCGCCCGGACTTCGACTGTGGGTCACCAACGTGCAACTACCGCGTGGTGGAGTGTAAACTCACTACCACAGACGAGATTTGTCGAAGCGCGCCGGTCCACGCCAGCGTCCACCGACCTAGTGACCGCTCGAGACCGGCGACCGTCTCCGTAACGATACCCGACGAAGGCAAGGGTTAAGTGATCTCAAAGGACTGATAACATTAGATAATGTATCAATTATGTTTAATGAGAACGTTTGAACGTTGGACGCGGTCATATTGCACCCGTCGTATATATTTGTTGAGGTTCAAAGTGGATTCCGATGCGGTGTAAAATTTCTATAGAATCAGAAGTTTTGTTTTGCTTATTAATTTTGATGTCAAATCAAATAATCACATCTGTCTTCCGTTAGTAGCACCGTTTGACAAATTTTGTCTCACTGTTTCTAAAATTAAATTTCACTCAATGTAAATAATTTAAAATAAAAATTCTGAGATCTAGATATCATTATAATTATAATATGAATAAAATTGGCAATCCAGGTGCAATATTTTATGAATGTGCTCAGAAGTAAATTTTTTTTCTATACTTTAGTAATAATTTCCAACATTTTATTTTATTTGATGAATTAATATAAATATTATTGAGTGAATGATGATAATACCTAATTGAATTTAGGTAGGCAAGTCCGAAGTAAAAGCTGTTACTTTAACGATAATGTAGGTATTCCCGCATAAACCTATTGTAAATTGCACCGTATATGTATGGGAGTATTGTGTGTGTGGGTCACTCGTGGAATGCTCATAACTCATAAATGTGTAAATGTCCTAGTCGTAAAAGAAATCATGTTAAGGTTCTCACGCCTGATATAAATTATATATTAATTAATTATTTATATCTGAATTTATTGGAGAGGTCGAGAACGTTGCGAAAAATCTCTGAAAGGAAACGAAACGAAATCTACAATCAAAATGCAAACGATACCGAAATAAGAAACGAGTTAAAAAAACATAATATAACAAGTATACTGTACCTAAGCAATAACATAATACCTCTTATTTCTATCTATGACATCTTCTAAGCCATTAACTTGCTCGTACGCTCTCATCTCTAAAACCAAAAACATTGAAAATAATGCTGATTTGGCTCACTGACAGTATTATATGCTCAGTGTCATTTTAATGTAGAATTATTTCCCTTAATTTTGCTGTACGTATTTTAAGAGTAAGTAATTAAATTAAAATAAGTAAGTACGTACATTCATACCTTTATTCAAAGCCCATTTACCCCTAGTTATAGTTCAGATATGTGATATTTTTCTTATGTTAAAAATCGTCTTTTTTGTACAAGTCTCATTTTCTTATCTTGTGGTTCGATATTATTCAGTAAAGTCCAATTCTATGGAACTTGCTAGCTATGTGAACAAACCGCCATGTTTGTCAGAGGCAATTTCAACATGGCGGTTTGTTTACATAGTTAGCAAGTTCCATAGAATTGGACTTTAATATCATTATTTTGGTCAAGTTGCCAAAAGAAGATGCCAAAATTATTCATTACATCACTTAAAACCTTTTCATGGCTCAACATTTACCACTGTATGTACATCTGTATGTATTTCACCAAATCAGTTTTAGGCTAAATATGTTTTATCTTTGTCTACTTATCTCTATGACATTTGGCTATAAAAAACCCAACAAGGGACTAAACTAAATCATAAGAATAAAAATACCTGGATGCCAAACTCTGCAAACAGATACTTACGGCTACCACAAATTTTAAGATTAAATTAGGTACATAATTATTATAAATGCTAATAAAGCATGCGCTACGCAGTTACAAAATCACGTGACAAATGAAGAAGTTTCGCTACTTATGTTTTTTATTCTTAAGATGGTAATAAAAAAATATTAGCTAAAACAGTTTTTTTATGAATAAAGATTCGGCGTTAAACCTACGAGTGACAGAGACGTTTTTATTTATTTATTTAACATAGGTTCATCACTCAAAAATATGCTCACAAAAGACATATTTAGTAGAACGCCAGAATGTAGATAAAGTGTAGTCCAAGTGTATAATTATTAGACATTCTAGTAGGTCAAAAATGATTTTTGTGATGAAGGCATTTACTGGCCGAGTTGTTTGAAATTGTAAGGAGTGTAATTTTTTATAATCCTTAGGTACGTGCCACGCCTAAGTAACATATTTTATTATTGTAAAATAAGTTAGGCTTATTTAATTTTGTTGTAATCATATGGACGATGTGAAAATACAACTTTGAAGTTAAAATATGTGTTTTTTTTTTAAGTACGGTAATAGAAATTTGCTTGCCATGTCTATTGTCTACAATTCGAGAAAAAGCAAAAAAAAAATTAGGCCTCTCCATAGCTAAGTGTTAGGTAAAGTAAGGTATAAATCTGAGTTTCTAAGCATAATCTTTCCATCTCGTAGGTACCTACAGTTTCGAAGTTTAGGCAAAGCAAGTCATTAGTAAATTTAAAGTGAAAAGGCTTCCACAGTTTTGGTAAATTGAGTACCTCGCAATCAAATGCTATAGACAGAGTCGAGGAAATTAATTCCTGACCCACCGTAGAACATTTTCATAGTAAACGTCATAACGATTTTCCTTGTCAAGCTATACAATGTCACTATGACGTTTACTGTGAAAAGGTTCCATGGTGGGTCAGGAATTAATTTCCTTGACCGTACCTACCTAAAGAAATTTCAAAGGTATAGTTTGTTTTGTTGTATATAGTTTATTTCCTGCGTTCCAAAACTTGTGTTGCAGACGTGGGGGCCAAGACTGCAAGGCTTAAATGGGACTGGGCTGGTCATGTTTGCCGTATGCATCCGGAACGATGGGCCCAAATCGTCACCCATTGGGTTCCACCGGATGGGTATAGATGCAGAGACTTACCGAGGAGGACGTGGCGAGATGACTTCGGATAAGCCTTTTTAGTGATAAGCTCGCCGTTGTACTACATTTTTGTTTTTGTATATTTATTGTAATTATCTTGTAACATTATGTGCAATAAAGGATTTACATAGGTACATACATACTTCGCATTTAAAACGGGATAGAAGGAACTTGCCGTTGATAAAGACGAGTGGCTAGGGGAGGGGGATGCCTTTACTCAGCAGTGGGATACTTTACCAGGCTAATAAAAAATAAAAAAAATCGCTATTAAATTTGGAAAACTCTGTACAAGAAAGGGACAGAAATCTCACAGCTTCCTGACCCAACCCAAAGGAAGCTTAAGAACTCCAACAACTTTGATGAGTTGGGTAAATAGATTATTTCTTCTAATCAGTGACATCTATTAACGGGCTTCTCTAGCTTTATCACAATCAAAGATGATACGGAACTGGAAACTAGATGGCGCAACTCGGAAAGAAAACTTTTTATTTTTTAGTAACTTGACCCCATAAGGCAAGCATGCGGTATTATAAAAGAGGAAAAAGATTTACATGAAGTCGACGACCCCATCGTCGAGTCGACGACGTCGACTGAAAAAGGAGGTAGTCAAAAAAGGATGAAAGCTTTTCTGATGAATTTGATAATTTACTATCGTGTTTCGCCTCTCGAGTACAAAAATCTAGAGCTTATATTTATATAAAATAGATTTTTTTCTCATTATCATGCAAATTAGAAAAGATAAAAGCGATAACAAATCACTTTTATATTTTTTTCGCACTGGCAGTCTTCGTAATCCCGCTTTCCTTTGTTAAATGCAGAGGCGGCCATCTTGAATAAAATTTAATGGTGGCATAAAGTGCATATCCAAATAAAAAGTGAATGTCAATATTACTGAACGAGATATAGAGTAAAATTTATTATAAAAAAATCCCATATTTATGAAGTCCAAATCATATGTAAATGTTTTTTGGAGCGCGTTCAAATTATTAAAAGATCACCAATAAAACAAATCAGCTGTTATCCGTCAATCGATGTCAACAAAATTACATAATTTTGTTTAGAAAAACAGTGTAGCCTCCGTTTTTGAGTGTCATTTTGAAATTAGCAAACATGCAGATTCAAACAAATATTCTGATGGACAAATTCTTCAAGTGAATGTGTACCCCGAGACCGTCAAAATTCTTTACTGATATACGCCTTTTTGTATAATGTAGTCCACTTATTCTTAAAACATGGATCATAACAGTATAATAGAGTGCGGTGGATTTTATTTTATACATAATTTTGACTCTGGGAACCTTGGTCATGTGGAGCGAGTACCTACGGAGCTTATAGGTGAGATTTTCACAGTTTTTTTGCCAAAATTCAAAGTCCAATGCCACAACAATCATCCCATTTATTACTGTCAATAGAGCGGGTGTTTGTTTCATGGGTAACTAGTAGTATTGGGAACTAGAAGTAGGTGAACATTAAGCACAATCCTATTGGAAATTTGCTTTGTAGGTCAGCTACTTCAGTCAAGAGCCAACCCGCTGATTCTACTATGTATGTGAGCTGTGTCTTACAATTTTATGCATTTACTTACACCATTTATATTACTAATCTACGGTTGAATAGCGATTTAATGGTGTGTACTGTATGTTTTAATTTTCAGCATCAACAGTAAATACTAAAACAAATGCAACGGAAACACCTGACTATGAGTTCAACCTCTGGACCCGGCCTGACTGTGCAGGCACAGAGTTTGAGAATGGAAATCGAACCTGGTTCTATTTTGGAATTCAAGCCAGGGAGCCAGGTGTTACGGTAAATTAAACATTGTGTACAAGAAGAACATAATTATTACAATTTTTCTAACAGGAATCTTATTAGCTTGGAGGTCTTTATTTTACTTCCTTGCTTATTTACGTCATGGAGTACTTAAGCTCACATAGCAATGTTCTAAAATGGTTTAAATCCTTTTGTGATCAATTATTCAAGTACTTTAAATCAGTTTGCCTCGATCGAAACTGATTCCAAGATATCCACCATTTCGAAACCATGAACGCAATGTCGAGTCTGAAACGTCGAGGTATTTAAATTTAAATATATTTTTAAGTGATTAAGTCCCAAGTATCATAATTTTTTTTTTATTTGCAGGTGCGGCTGAATCTGATAAACCTGAACAAGCAGGGCAAGATGTACAACCAGGGCATGGCTCCTGTGACCCGGACCCTGCCTGGAAAGCCTCAGTGGGAGAGGATCAGGGACCGTCCTGTACACTCTGTTAGTACTCTAATACCCAGTCCTTGGGGATATTATGAGAATATCCCTACTTATTTGCTCTTAACTATAGTTCGTTTTTTAGCTGCATTAGAAAAAAGTTAACAACAATGACCAGTCTTTTTGTTGAAAAGTACTTTTACAATAAGTAACAGCAAGTATCAAATAAATTAAATAACAATGAGATTTATGTTGTTGCGGCTTCATACACAAATAACAATATTTTACAAAAATGTTTTTCAATAAGAAATACATGTCACACCTTCTTTCTAATGTTGAAAAACACAAGGTAGGTATAGACTACAGGTATGCTCAATAAGTGGTCTACCTTTAATAGTTTTATCTACCTTTTCATATTTTAAATTAGGTATTAGGAAATACATTTCTCAAATGAAGCAAAATCGACTGGTACAAAAAAAAAATTATAACAAAATAGAATAGAAATATATGAAAAGTTTTTTTTATTAAATTTCAGTAAATCCTTTTGGTTATTGCAAACGGTACAAAAAAGAAACCTCAAAACAGTGCTATCTAAACGTGACATGATGCTGTGTACTGTACATCCATTCACATCGACTAAAAGTCCTCAAGGTATAACTAAACCAAGAAAATGATCACAGAGCTATTAGGGTTACAATGAAAGGCATGCTAGCCGTTTTCGCCACAAGCTTGTCCATTTTCGCATTGGTCGCGCCGTGCATCTATCCCACTATGTCAGCTAAAAATTGAAAAGCAGGGCGACTGCTGCCTTCGTGCTAATTGTCTCCCAATCATTTATAGATGGATGACAACACCTTCACACTGAGCTTCAAGTACAAAACTTGCGAGAACCTGAAAGCGACCACGTTTTTCGCCTTCACTTACCCGTTCTCGTTCGCGGAGCTTCAGATCGCGCTCAATTCGATCGACCTAAAGATGCTGCCTCTACCGGCCCCGCAGTCGCCTGATGATATTTACTACTGCAGAGAGTGCCTCATCTATTCGCTTGAAGGTAAGCTTGAATTCGTTATGAAATATTTTGGAATAGGTAGGTGCATTATCATGACACTCTGGACATAATCACGTAAAAGTACCTATGTATTATTTAAATACCTCGACGTTTCGGTCGCGACGTTGCGCCCATGGTCTCGAAGGGACGCGGGTATCAACATCTTCTAGCTGCATGGGTTTCTCTAAAGGGTTTTTTACTATTGACAACGTAAACGTGTTCTTGACCTGGACATAAGATAATTTTTTGCCTGACATCAGAGAGATGCAAGTCCAATTTTATGGATGAATGTCAATGTCAACGAGATGGATGGGTAAAATTCTATTCCACACTTAGGTCGACTGACACCTGACGCCGCATCGAGTTAGATACTTATACTTGCGTACTTACTTACATTGCTTTACTTGCATTACGTCCGACGATACAAATGCGGCACGTTAACCTGGAGTTAGTGACTAACCTAGGTCGACGCAAGTCTTTAGCAAGTGAATTAAAAATATGCCTATTATTTTAATTACCAATAGGCAGGCGAGTGGACTTGCTGACGATAACGTCGCACCACGGGATAACGTCGACTCGCGAGGATCGCCTCAAAAACCTGTTTCCTGACAACCAAGAGAGGCCTTTCAAGTTTCAAAATAAGAAGGTACTTATCTATTATTCTGCAATTTCTATATCAAATATAAAAGTCATTTGACTTTTCGCACAAGCGTCCGCGAAATCTCGCAAAATAATGCCGTTCCTGCCACGAGTATATAAGCATCGCTTACCTAATTCAATGGCGGTGTCGCCGAGTTATCATTAACATTATATAAAGAAATCTGCTTCGCGTTAGTTTGCGACAAAGTATCTTAGAGTAAATGAATATGATATAATATCTACGAGACCATGGAATCTCGGTGCAAGATGACGGTGTCGTTCTCTTTAATATATGACTAATACTATAATTACTGTGTGATCGGAAATCGGTGCTGGTGAGACATGCCGCTTTGGACTCGCGGTGTAGACGCCCCGTCTGGATCACCTCCGGCTACCAGACACGCCAGGCCCTACGCGTCTCCAGGGTACTCCACTTACGGTGGTGCCTGTCCCGCTTATTAAGCTCGTCAGACACAGCAAGCCCCTATCCAGTCTTTCAAGGCGGTGTTACGGGGGACACCCCCCGGATGGACCTCCAACCTCCCCTTATAGTCCTCCCAAGCCTCGCATCTGTGATTCAACACACTCGAGCTCCCCGAGCGAGTTCCTCGGGGTTCGTAACAAAGAAACATAACGACAGACACATCGTTCAAGCACCACACACTCTTCTCGTCTACCTTACATTCCAGCCTCTCTTTTCACACGAAAATTCAAAATTGTCAACTGATATTCGGATAAGGAGCAAACTTCAAACAGGTAGTGTTGCCACTCTATAAAATCATAAGGAGCAATGTACATTAACTCACCACATACATGAGAATCGCGGTTCTCCGCGACAGGCGGAACCTAATTTTTGTATAGAATCTTCATGATTTAGGCACCCGCAAAAGCCATATCAATGCACAACGTCAGAATGCTTATTTTTCGCTTTTTAACCGACTTCAAAAAAGGAGGAGGTTCTCAATTCGTCGGAATATATATATATATATTTTTTTTTATGTATGTTCCCCGATTACTCGAAGATGGCTGGACCGATTTCAAAAATTCTTTTTTTGTTTGAAAGGGTATACTTTCTAGTTGGTCCCATTGTCACCAAGTCAGGATCTGATGATGGGTTCCCAGGGAAATCGAAGGCAACCCTCAAATTTTATAGGGACGGATCATGTGTTTCATATATGTTCGAAAGCTATTCAAGTACTTGCGTCTGGTAGTCATCATCTCGTGTTGATGAGGTGATGATGGAAGGTACAACTCCTTAACAGTTAGGAGTTGGAGGATAATATTTTAAATATTATCGTAACTGAAAATTGTGAAATAAAAAATCTAGCACCGCACCGACTTCATATTTCTGCTAGGCCGTAAAACTCATGGCTTTTTGGGGATTATTTTATGTTTTTTTTCTCAGGTTATTTTTTTGAAGGCGGTTTTACTTTTTAGATACATAATACCCTCGAGTAAGCGTGGTATCTGGGATATACCTAATCCATTCGAGATATACAAAATACGGTTACCAAATATAGGCCCGCAAGGCATTCATTTTGTACGGACTCCCATTACTCCGGTATACTTGAATTGGGAAATGTTTTCACATGTCAAAGTGTTTATTACATTGACATAAGATTGATTTTTGCCTGACCTTTGGAAATACTTTTTTTATTAGACCTATACGCGTTGGATCCCTAGGCATTTTTGAGACGTGTATCTTTATTTCAACAGGTGATATTCATATCGGCGCGCGTGCATCCGGGCGAAACCCCCTCAAGCTTCGTCTTCAACGGTTTTCTGAATCTTCTGCTAACTCGGAACGATCCCATCGCGATCCAACTACGCAAGCTGTACGTGTTCAAGCTGATCCCATTCTTGAACCCCGACGGGGTCGCGCGCGGACACTACCGCACTGACACGAGGGGGGTCAACCTGAACAGGATGTATTTGAACCCCTCGCTGCTTTACCATCCGACGGTTTATGCGTCCAGGGCGTTGATAAGGTTTGTTTAAATTTCTATTAATTTGTAATTGTAGTAGTTGTGTCCTTGTGTCCCCAGTGTTTTAAGAAGTCCAGTGTTAGCAGAGCCCTGCTCCTAAGCAAAATGTACGCAGTGAGGGGTCAACTTATATTGGTTTGCGAAATCTACAGATAGACACAAAAAAATGAGATTTTGAGAATTTTCTGAGTGGTTGTGCTATAAGAGCTACCTTCATACCAAATTTCAAGCTTCTAGGACATCTGGAAGTACCCTTTAGGTTTTCTGATTTCCGCAATTTGTATGGAAATAGCCTTTTTAATAACTGTATCTTTTGTTTGCGGTGCCTTAGAAGGGTGATTTTTTCACAGCTTCAAGGGACCGCAGCTTTGAGTATTTGATATTAATTTCAGCATGCTACCTCCACGCGTTCCAGAGAAAAAGGGTCTTGACAGACAGACAGACAGACGGGCAACAAAGTAATCCTATAAGCGTTCTGTTTCTTTTTTTGAGGTCCGGAATCCTAATATAATGACAGGCTATGCCATCAAATTACTTTCCAGTTTCGATCGTGTAAGTTGGTATTGAAGTTACAAAAGATGGCTTTTTTTAGGTATTATCACTTTGGCTGTGAAAAAGAAGATACATTGGAAGACAGCAAGAGCTTCACGTCTCGTAGTATTCAGAACATCAGCGAGAGTGGTGAGGTAGGGACATCAAGCTTAAACAAAAAAACTATTATCGAAAAACACATTCATTCAACATTTATGGTTTTCTGACTAACTTCATATCGTAATGACATCATAATAATGAAACTTATCGTAAAAATATTTTGTACTTACATTATGTAATAGACATGTCTCAGGATCAGTAAGCTATAGGTTGGCTGTCTGTTTTCCATGTTCCAAGCTATAACAACCCTATGGTCACTATCACTAACCACAAGTCACATTTGAACCCTAAAAGTGAGAATACTAGAAGCGTTATCCATTATTCTTTATTCGTACCACACGTTTATCTTTTTAGCAACATGTAACTGTTAGCTATAATAGTACAGTGGATACAGTCGTTTGACCTAATAGTCTATGAAGCAGAGGGTTGTGAGTTTGAGCTCTAGCTCTTGCACCTCTCGAATTTTTCGGAATGACACTATTTGTCGTGAGGTTTTCGGCGACGCACTCGCGCGCACTCTTAAGAAGCTTTTCAATGATGTGTGTAAAGTTTCCAACTGGGCCCGCTTGGGAACTACAGCTCAATCCCTCTCATTCTGAGCCTGTGCCCAGCAATAGGACGTAAATAGGCTGAAGATGATGAAGATGACAGTCAAGGCTTTGTTCACTTATAGTTACCTAGTCATCGCGAGTCAAAAATCCGCTACGAACGATTGTGCCGAGTGAGGTCTGTCTGTCAATTTCCACCAATCATAGGCCAGTACCTTGTCTCTCATTGGTGGAAAGGAGAATGACAGATAAACCTCACTCGACACAAGGGATCATGACGCATTTTTGATTCGCGAATTTGGCCTTCATTAATTTGTACGTATATATGAAACTGGTTGCAGTTGAAATTTTGCTTCTAATGTTCTCCAGTCGTACCTAAACCCTTTTCATGTAAAATATATCATACACACTACCCCTATAGCAGCTGCTAGAAGCGAAGAAGAAGAAATCTCCGTTCAAGGGCAAAGTGGCGAGCAACAAGTCGTCCACCACTATTAAGCGGCCCTCCACGGCGGATAGCTCCAAGCAGACCATGCCTGTGCGTGCTGTCAAGGGACTGTCCAAGGAAGCCTCCAATTTAGCTGAACAGGTAACATTTAAACGAAGACTTTTTTCGGCTTCAAATAATGACCAGGGTCACAGTGCCCGTTTGCGTTCCCATGTCTTCGTCCAGTTCGCTGCTGCTATTTAAATGACCGGGTCTACTTATGTATCAGCATTCGGCCTGGTTAACACGAAGCATACTGTATGTATTATGCATAAGCATACTTTAGTAAAGATCGCGGTATCGCGGTTGGTGCGGAAAGCACAAGACCGGTCTGAGTGGAGAGCCTTGGGGGTCGCCTATGTCCAGCAGTAGACGTCACGACACGATGATGATAATGATGATTATTTTATTTGTGTGATGTTAAGTATATTCCTATCCCTTAAAAGAGTTTAGACAGGTTTATGTGCTGCAGAGGACAGCAGATACCACAAGAGGGTACACAGGATTTTGTACAGGGGGTGCTCCTCTCTTCGCTTTGGTCAACTTTTTTTTGCCTCCTTAGCACTCCCCTGGAAAGCGCCTTCGCGTTTTGGCACTTACTATTAATGTACTTATACGTTACGATCAAAACTGCTCGAAGTGTATCCTATACTTATACTCGACAACTTATTGTGCAATTTCGTTTCGATAATGCTCGCGATTATGGATCTAAAATTAAGCGCTTCACGAAAGCTCTGAGGGCTTTAGATAAAACTTTAATTTGCGCCGTTACGGTGGTTGAACTCAACGAGCGCAACTAAGCCGATAAGTAAAACCTGTGCACGAAAATTATGATTCGTGAAAATTTATATTAAAGATATTACAAATTAAATAAGAATTTTACACAAATAATCAGATTTGTGCCAAAAAAAAACTTCTTAAATTGGGAAAATATCAAGTTTTGAATATGATTGTAAATTTTGAGATCTTTTTCAATACCTATTCTAAATAGGTCTTAAGGTGCGTCCGGATTAGAGCCGCTCAAGTCGAGCAGCCTCACCACGCACGGCGAGGCTGCTCGCAAGCATTTTAGTAGCGTGTTCGTTTGTGCGGCGGGGCAACGTGCTCGCGGCAAACCGCTATTTGCGCGTCGAAAAAAATGGCGTCGATCGCGATCGAAGCTGATGCTGCTTTTATCGTGATTCAGTATTCTTAACAAGAAATTTCCACCTTGGTGGTGGATGAAACAGTTATACAAAAATTGCAATTCATTTGGTGCACAGTAACTTCACCAAATTACTTTAGAAAATTAGACACATCAGAAAGTGAATGTTAAAGATACATTTATCGTTGTCCTACACCATTGCACACTATACAAATTGATTTTATGACTTTAATTATCCTTCTGACCAAATAACCCGCTCCACTACGTGATTTAGTGATTTAACCTCAAAACTAGCCCCGCGCGCAAACAAATTTGTGCGTGTCAGTGTTCATACTACGCGAGACACGCACACCGAGACACCTTTGAGCACGGTCAAAAAACCGGCACTTGACGGCTCGCCCTAAAATGTGCGTGCGTCGTGCGCGAAGCACGAACGGATTTGAGCAATTGGTCGAGCCGTGTGCGTGGTTCACCCTGACTGAGTTGCCTCTGATCCGTACGCAGCTTTAGATAACTCTGTGAATGTTCCCGCTTTTTCGGGAATGTTATGCAACCATCACAGCACACCTATTAGCTTATATGAAATGGCCGTATTACCGAACTGGCATCTTAGAACTGATCAATATTTCGTAGGTAAAAAAAAACAATAAAAATACGAAGCCGCCAGAAAGAAGTGACTTAACACAAATTTTATCGAAAACTGAACGTTATTTAAAAATAGACAAACTTGAAATCGCCATGTTGATTTCCATAGTGTCAAGCCAGCTCTCTTTCGACGGTTTCGTATAAGCCTTTTTTTACACGGTGCGAGAAATATTGTGCGAATTATGTTACATTACCGTGTTCGATCATTCATTTAGAAATCTATAGCCCATGCGGCAATAATAATAATAATAATAAATCATTTAATTCAGATAATTCAATCCATAATTTTGTTAGTAACAAGGTTGACTTATAAAAGTATGTTAGTTAGTCATAATCTTACTAAGTATTTTAAGCACTAAGTGCCAATGGTGTGTGGCAATGGGATTCCTACGAAATTTGTCACACAGTAAACGTAAGGTTATAATCGTGATACGTTGACGACAGGTGTGCGACATGAAGCTGCGAGAAATGCCGTCCCAGACCAGCGATTCCTCCTTCAGGGCTTCTCCCAACGAGCCTGACAGCCCGTCGCTGCTCAACGATAACGTACTCAGGTATGCAACACCTTACGAGACCATAGAACAACACGTAAAACAGGCAAGCGTCAACACTTGAATGATTTGGACAGGTACAACGGGAAAGAATCGAATAGAAGGAATTCTTGAGCTGATTTTCATAATCACCCTTAACAAAGACTAAGTATAGGAATACAAGAATAGCCTCATTTAGCGTAGGCCCCTGAGCTAGAGAGGCCCGATCTCTATTCTACAAACTGCTACAAGTAAGATTGTGTGTCTAAATCGTCGATTACATAAAGCAAGTAAAAGCCATAATACATAATACTGATACGAGAATCAGAAAAGGCACTCCCGGCGTGGTTACTGCCGAGTGCCGTTACTGGGGGTACCCTTTCTCTGCAGCAGATTTTTACTAATGAACGCCATATTTAAAAGGCCAAAACCTTTTTGTTACTCGCCTTTCATTCGCTCAATTTAATCGCGGCACAATCGACCACACCGAAGCTCAAAACACGTTAACCCTTCGAAAACTAAATTACATCGCGTGTTATGGACGTGAGCACATCAATCGGCATCAAAACCAGGCGCAATGGACGCGTCGCCGTATCAACGTATCAGCTTCGATGCGGTCGATGAGTAACGGCGCGGCTGGCAGGTCGTGCCTCGGCTCCAACGTGCACGTGAGCACGAGCGAGGAGCTGGACATCCGCGGCGGCAACCCGCTGCGCCCGCTGCGCGACGTGCTCAAAAACAGCATCAGCCTGCTCATGGAGTCGCAGTCCGTAGCGTAATACTCGCCGCTTGCTGACAGCGCACGATGGTTTTTTGTGGCTTTAGCTCTCAATCGACGATTATGACCCGCACCCGCTGAAGGTCCTGGGCCACTGTTTTTTGCTGAGGGAAGGGGGAACCGTATCGACATGAGACGCCAAAAGGGCCCGTGTGATGTGATGTGCCTTGCCCAGGAACTCCTACGTGATTATTCCAGCCCGGAGTTTAGTGCAATAGCGTCCTGTACAGTCAAGGGCACCAATATGTATACACCACAGAGTCCCAATAATATGTATACAGCCCTTATTACTGCGACAGTAAGGTTGATGTATGCATATTTTTGCAACTTTGCGCGGATCCATGTCTTTGACTTTGACTGTACGAAAGGGCTCCGCCGCCCCTCAATGAAAAAGTAGCCTTGCTCTTCAATTTTTAATGATAAATTAAATGCTGTGCACTGTATAGTATATTTGTGCTGCTACAAAAAGTTGTCGTACGCTATGGATGTAATTGCATTCTGTTGTCCGCATTTGCGGGTGTATGCTACTCACTCGTAGCAGAATATTTGTAGCTGTATGTACCTACATTGCTTTGTATCTGGCAGTCTGGCACAATAAATTCTGTATAGTACTGTAGGTTGCCCTCATACAATTCTGTTCACAGTTATTCACATCATACTTAGAGATTTACGCTAACAGTTTAGTCGTTAATTCTATGCTGCATTATTGTTATAGAGTCTCTGACCTACGGCACAACTACGCTGCTCAAGTGGTTGACTGACAACCATCGGAAATTTAAATTCCCCATAGCACACCTTTTCGTTTTCGTACGACGACTATGTACTGTCTATATAATGGGTTAGATTAGACTTGCGTCAAGGCGCGAAGGTCCGTTGACGTTGTCTCATAGTCGTCGAACGAAAACTAGTAAAGGTCATTTGGGAATTTAAATTTGACCAATTGAACAGTGTGCCGTGGGTCAGAGAGGGTGTTATAGTTATAGCCAAGATTGTAGCTAATATTTGTTAAAAAGCCTGTTTCCAACAATCGTTTTTGCAGCCTAGGCACATTAAACATTTTTTAGCTAAATAAAAGAGGCTGTTAAACCTACTCTCGCCACAGCCAATGTTAGAGGTAGTGTATTATTACCTAGTTTAAAAGAGACCCGTCACATTTTATATCAAATTTAAACCTTTTCCAGGCATAGTTATGATTTATCAACCAAATAAGTGTAGTTACAATTGACAACATTTCATATTTTTCACACCTGGAAATTAATATAGGTATCGAAAGGGCTTTGCCTCCTGAGCACAACACTATATTTATAAAAATGTTATTACTTATTTTTTTAAATACAAGAGAATAAAATAAAATTACCAATTCTACCAAAACGGCGCAAGAATGGGTGTAATACTTTTGCCTTTTTCACGAAAAAAAAATAAGTAACATCACACATAGGTTTGACAATGTCAGATAAATTTAACATCTTGGTTTTGCTTTTTTGATCGTGACAAGACAAAGGCAATTGATCCATCCTAGCGCCGTTTCGGAGTTACGTCCTTTTGGAATAAGTACCTTTTAATAAATTAATTATAAGTCCTAATGAAAATTTAAAACCGTTTGCTCCTCTTTCAAAGTAGAATACAGACAATTAATCAAATTATAGTCTCAAGAATATGAAATGTTGTCAATTTCAACCTTAACACCAAGATTTAAGATTAAAATCAAAATTTTAATAGAATAGCTACTGGTCTTAAAATTATTGCCAAATATATTACTATTGTGTATAAATATAGTATTTTGCTAAGCCGCCTAGATTGGGGCAGCCTGGAAAAGCCTAGCCGTAGCTTATTAATTATGTTGCGACCTATAAAGGTCGTTTCACTAGCTCTAGAGCTCGCACTCAGCTTCGCCACGTTACATAAAACCATACTCTTGTTTAAAGGACCCTCATTATGTAACAGTTGCATAAACTACTATTATCTACAGACATATCATAAGAATTATGCGTTCAGAAACCGTAGATGATGACCATTATTACGAAAGTCAATTTTCGACTTCAAAAACCAATACAATTTAAAAAATAGGCCTTAATAAAAAAAATTGTTGATACGAAACGTCAGCTCGATATATTTGTCTATGATTTATTAGAAAACAGCCAAATTGGTGACAGGTTTATTATGCCTTCGGCTTCTGAACCCGTCTTAGAATACTTGTAATATGTGTGTAGATAAAATAATGTATGCAACTCTACATAATTAGGCCTTAAAACACTCGTTTGATCTTATTATGAAACTCAGCTTCGCCTCGTTCAATAAAACCACACTCTTGTTTAAAGGGCCCCCATTATGTAACAGTTGCACTATTTATACTCTGGTGAGTATATGTCGTGGGCCAACACTAACGTCCCTGCCTGTTCCCAGCGACAGCTCGGACGCGGGCACAGGCAACGTGCGCGTGGGCTGGTGCCACGACTGCCGGCGCGCCGTGGCCAAGCTGCACGAGACCATGCCCGGCCTGGCCGGCACCGTGCCGGGCTGCACCGCCGCCCTGGTCAGTACACATTTATGCTGCCGCTAAGCAGCAGTGCTTGCATGCTTGAAGTCCGGAGTGGAGAGTGAGACAGCTGGGTGCATCAACTAGTACGAGAGGCGTTTCATCGTAACTGTGTCGTAAGCATATGAGTTAGCAACGAATTTCAGTAGCTTTTATCGCATTGAGCGAGTTTTTGCCATCAAGTTTTTATAGTAGTAATTTTAGACTTCTCGCCGACTTTTGTTCGCTCCGCCTTTTAATCCCTCAACTTCGTCCTTTGGAATATTGAACATTTTACCGACTTTAAAAATATGGCATTCTCCGGCAAAACATCCTGTATAAGCTTCCTCATTTAAATTTGATTACCTCAATCCCCGCACCTCCACCGGATGGTCCCTCACAACATCCTACATGATTGTATTTATCACTTGCTTAGGGCAAGGATCAAGTTTACTGACCAGTTTGCTCTAGTGCTATCAGTATTGTATGCATGTCTACAAGAATAAAGAATAGTCATGTATACCGTCAAGTTTATTGGAAGCCCCTTTAAGTCTACTTCAAACTTGACAGCAAGGACGATAAAACCAAAGTACACACTTTTCTGTACAATGTAATTTTCTTTTTTAAAATAATAAGCCTGCTGTAATTAGTTTCATTATAGGTCTCTGCACTATTCATTTCATATTACACTCGGACCTCTGCTTAACACGATAGCGGCGTCATCTATATTAATTTTCCTTGAGATTTAAACAGTGTCATACGAAATGAACGATACAGAGACCGAACCATATTGAAACTAACTAATAATAAAGACCAAGTGCGGGTAGTTAGAGAAACCCGTGCAGCTAGAAAATGTTGATACCCGCCTCTTCAGTCCCTTCGAGACCAAGGACGCAACGTCGCGTCCGAAACGTCGAGGTATTTAAATTTAAATATATTTTTTACGCGATTAAGTGCAGAGTATCATAATGTGTGAAAATCGCGAAAGTTTAAATCATTACATAGTGAAACTAGCTACAACAGGCTTATTATTTCAAACGAACGCGACGTTGTATAGAATTGGCAGTCCTCTTCGTTTCATCGTATTTGCGAGGCATTAAACTTGAATCGTGTACAGTCAGCAGCAAAAGTCGCTAAGCAACCGTTCGCAACGATCTAAGCACGGCTCTATTGTTATAGAAATAAGAGCTGGTGTTGATAATTGTGACCGCTTCGGTTGCTTAGCTACTTCTGCTAGTGACTGTAGTGTCGAGAAAATTAATTCCTGACCCACCATAGAACATTTTCATAGTAAACGTCATAACGATTTTCCTTGTCAAGCTATGCGATGTCACTATGACGTTTACTGTGAAAAGGTTCCATGGTGGGTAAGGAGTTAATTTCCTCGACCGTACCTGCCTGCCTGGCTGCCTAACCTTGACCCTCCATCCTGATCCCGCGCCTCCGCCAGTCGCACGGCGGCTCCCCGGTCAAGACCATCGACGAGTACCGCGAGCAGCAGCAGCAGATACAGCAGACGCACGAACAGGCCAAGAATAACCAGATCTATTACGTATGTCCTCAATACAGTACCGTATGGGTTTTCCACTCGGCGTTTGCCAACTTCTAATGCACAGAGAGCGGTAGCGGGGCGGGGCGGAAGCGGTGTCGATTGTAATATTTGAACTTGTATGAAAGACGCCGCATAGATCACCGGCCGGAAAACGCACGGTCTAAGCGACCTCTTTCATACAAGTATGAATGTTACAACCGATATCGCCTCTGCGCCGTCAAGCTACTGTTGTCTATGCTTTTATAGCTTAATCGTACAAGATCAATATACCATCTAGGTAGGTACTGCAGTGAAATTGAAAATCTTTTTTTGCTGCAGAGAACTGCCAAGTGAAAAACTTTATCGTACTGTAATATCGCCTACATTGTATCGCTTTATATTGAGTATAAGTTTTTTTGTATGGAACGGGATATTTCTACTCTGAATGATATACGTTTTCTACTTTCTTGGTCAATAATTGTTAAAGTCCAGCTTTTGTTTTGGGCGTTATTGATACCTATTCGTTTCGTTGTATAGTTACATGACATGGAACCAGCGGAGAAGGGAGAGGTCATCTACTTCTGCACCAACTGTTTCAAGCGATACATAATCACCCAGAATAATGAAGAAATTGTAAGTTTTATTTTCATTCACGAATGCTTTAAGTACATTAGTTTGAGATTTCTCGTACACTTTTTTCCGCCAACATGTTTTAGAACTGGAATGGTAATTAATTATTTTCCATGAAATCAGACCAAGTCCTGCCATCAGATCTTGGTCTGTGTGCGTCTCGTGTCCCCAAAAATTGACTGGCTTCACTCCGGGCGCATTTAAGTTTGACTCGTGCTGTACAATCAGCGGCAGTAATAATCATAATAGTCCTCCACATCGATTTCGATGACGGCGACATTTTTACATACATTTTTTTTATATTTACAAGACTTAAAACAAAATAAAACTTATATCCCATTATGAGCCCTAATGTGGCTCGCTAGTAGCAGTAATAGCTAACCAACCGAAGCGGTTACCATGATCTGCACAAGCTCTTATATTTATAATAATAGAGCCGTGCTTAGATCGTTATGAATAGCAATGGGTGAGTTTTGAAATATTTCATATCTTTTCTTAACAGTGAAATATTTCAACTGTTGAAAGTTACAGAAATGTTTCTGAAAGAAATATTGCCGTATAAATTTCACTTAAAGTTCATGTAACATTTCAGTTACACAGAAACTTAAATGTAGGTAATTTAAGTAAAAAAACCTACATGTAATGTAAGTGAAAGCTTGACTTTTGTAACTTACAAGCTGCCCATCACAATTTGTGAACGCGTCGGTTGCTTAGCTGGTTTTTGCTGAGCGCACGTCGTTCGTTGCAGAAGCTGATGGAGTCGGTGTCGACGACGAGCGTGGCGGTGTCGGCCGGCGACAGCGGCGACGCGGGCGCGCCGCCCGGCCGAGGCGACGCCAGCCCCGACGCGCGGGGCGGGCGGGACCCCATGGTATACCAACAACTATACAACCTACGGTAGGCCGAGCACGAACTTTACGAATCCTGCGTAACGTTACAGTTATCGTATCGAGATCGAGAAGCCTCATACTAAATTTTAGTTCCAAATACGCTCACGGGCGGGCGCTGTTCCAAACGTCATACAAACTCGACAACGTTTACTATTCGATTTTACTTTTATTCAAAAAGTCGTGCTCGACCCACAGGACTGCCAGTGTCTAGATACAATGTCGCGTTCCTTTAACATAGTTTCACTCGTTTCAACAAAACCATTCGTTTCGTACGTAAACCTCTACTTAACACAAGAGCACTATCTACATTGTTATTATTGGCTTCATAGATGGCGCTATTCTGTTAAGCAGAGGGAACGGGGACACAGACCGACAGACGGACAACGAAGTGATCCTACAAGTCTAGGAAGCATAACTATAACTAAGCCCAAAATATGGCTCCACCAGTAGGCTCACTGGCGAGCTGCGACTTTCGATGTGCGAGTGTCATGTACGTGCGTCGTAGTTGTGTGTGTTATAGTGTCATATTTGCGTTATCGTTACTGCGTTGCCAATATGAAACACGCTAAAATAAAAGATCCTCAAGTCAGCAATTGACAATAAATTGTCATTGAAAACTGACAATTGTAAAGGTGATGAAATAGGGGCCAGTGTACTGTAAAATTGTGTTTTCCCCACAGCCGCCCCCTCCGCCCCCGGCGCTGTCCAAGGCCCCCGCGGCGCGGCAGAAGAGACCGCCCGGGCCGCCCGCCCCCAAGCCGCCGCCCAAGGAGCCCGAGTCCGGCCTGTTCCTGTACGTCGACCTTCACGGACACGCGTCCAAGAAGGGTCAGTGATGATGACGATTACATTACAAATCGGTTTTCATGCTGCCACCGTTGTCGCTTTGAATAATCAAATCAATCAATCACTTTACATTGTATTCATCAAATAAATAAGCGATGAAATAAATTTGATTGCAACTTCGCTCGGGTACAGCAACTATCTCTTTTATCTACACACATATCATAAGTCCTCTATAATGCGTTCAGAAACCGTAGAAAATGACCAGCATTGCAGCACGACGACGACTGCTCGCCGACAGCGCGAGCCCCACCACCTCCCCAGCAGTAAAGTAATAGTCATTACGACATCCGATTCGATGTTTCAAATTTGAAAACCATCGTAATTTACAATCATGGTGAAATAAAACGGATCACTCACGTATATAAGTCATGTTCGGCCCGACATGTATTGAATAATAATGCGATTTTTATTTTTTTTTTATAAAAAAAAACTGTTTACGAAACGTCAGCTCGGTATGTTTGTCTATGATTAAAAAAAACAGTCAAATTCGTGACAGATATGGGTATGATATATGCCTTCGGCTTCTGAACCCATCTTAGAGTACTTATAATATGTGTGTAGATAAAGTAATGTATGCAACTCCACATAATTAGGCCTTAAAACACTCGTGTGATCCTATTATGAAACTCAGCTTCGCCTCGTTTCATAAAAACACACTCCTGTTTTAAGGACCCTCATTATGTAGCAGTAGTAACTACTATTGTCAACCTCTTGCAGTGTTAAAAAATATATATTATTATTGACAATGCAATGTTGCGTAGTAATTTAGTTTATCATTATCACACTCCCGTGAAAACTATAATTTTCGCGGATAAAAAGTAGTATATGTGTTATTCTGAGGCATAAGCTACATTACTGTTAAATTACATCGAAATCCGTTCAGTAGTTTTTGCGTGAACTGTAATAAACGCTCACACCTTCTTACATCCATCCGCACAAACTTTCGTGTTCATAATATTAGTAGAATAGGATGTAGGTCCCTAATCCTTCAAAGTTCCTTAACCCTTCGTATGCGGGAAGTAAAAGAAAACTGCATTCAAGTCTCTTATATTTTAATACCGACTAATTTTGGAAATTGCGAAAAAAAAATGAAAAAGATAGCCTTAAATTTGGCGCGGATCCGTGACTAAGCACCGATCTGGGTTAAACACTGTCCCGGTGTCAACTAACCCAGGCCTTACTGCATTACGTGTATGTTCGAGCAGGCATCTTCATGTACGGCAACCACTTCGAGGACGCGGAGGCGAGCGTGGAGTGCATGCTGCTGCCGCGCATCATGTCGCTCAACAACCTGCATTTTCACTTCTCCTCCTGCAACTTCACCGAGCGCAACATGTACCTCAAGTAAGCGCACACACCACACGCCACAAGCCACGCGCCACGCGCCACATGCAACACGCCACGGGCCACACACCACACCCCACGGGCTATACACCACGCGCCACGCGCCACATGCCACACGCCACATGCCACACGCAGAGGACACTGTTTTTAGAGTTCCGTCCCTTAAAAAAACGGAATCCTTATAGAATAAATAAATATCACGGGACAGTTTGACACCAATTGACCTAGTCCCAAACTAGGCTAAGCCTGTACTATGGGTACTAGACAACGGATAAACATACTTATATAGATAAATACATACTTATATACATATTAAACATCCAAGACCCGAGAACAAACATTCATATTCATCATACAAACATCTGCCCCGACCGGGATTCGAACCCGGAACCTCAAGCTTCATAGTCAGGGTCTCTAACCACTAGGCTATTCGGTAATCGCTTCGCCGTGCGTCTGTCTTTGTCTTGTGCGTGTGACTTTTTCTCTGGAACGCGTGGAGGTAGCATGATGAAATTAATATCAAATACTCAGAAATTCAATCCCTTGAATCTGTTTCCATACAAATTGCCGTGGAAACGAAAGTTACAAGGTACTTCCAGTTGTCCTAGAAATTTTAAATTTGGTATGAAGGTAACTCTTATAAGTCTTATAACGCAACGTCATGAATATTCGAGAAAAGCGAGAAAAACTTCCTGACTCAATTCCCGTTGTATTCGAACTATGAATTTAGATACATACAAATTTGTACGGCAACTTCGGTGCGCGAGTCCGACTCGCACTTCGCCCTGAAACAGAACCACGGACATACCTACTTCGGTGAGAGATCCGTTTTTAATTAGTTGCAATGTCTCAAGGGAGTTTTTAACCCCCGGCCCAAAAAGAGGAATGTTTGACATGTGTATGATGTGTATCTGTGTATCCGTCTGTGACATAATTGCTCCCAAACGGATCCACCGATTGCGATACAGTTTTTTTTTAATCGAAAGCTAGTCTCGATTAAAGATGGGTCTTAGCTAAGTTTCATTGAAATCGGTTCACCCGATTTTGAAATATTGAACTTTCAAATGACAATGTCGGGGGTTTTTCACCTTTTCTAAATTGTTTAGGTTATATTGAGCATAAAAAATGTCGTACCCGTGATACCGTTCACCCGCATTCCAAAGTCCCGTACGGTCCCCAGGGACCGGCGCGACGGCATGTCCCGCGAGGGCTCGGGCCGCGTGGCCGTGCTCAAGGCCACGGGGCTGGTGCGCTCCTACACGCTGGAGTGCAACTACAACACGGGCCGCCTGGTCAACGTGCTGCCGCCGCCCGCGCGCGAGCCGCCCGCGCCCGCCGCCGCGCCCGCCGCGCCGCCCAAGTACACGCCGCACATATTCGAAGAGGTAAACCCCTTCCAGGTTTGTGCGTTGCCGATTTGTGTAGGTAGGCGACTGTTGTGTTGGCAGTACGAGTTGGTACTTTTTGATGTAGGGTAAATTGCATATTACTGGCCACCCTGTAAGTGGCCAATATAGGTTGCGTTTTAATGAACCGTAAGAATTCAGACAGGGGTTGAGTAAGTCTAAGTTAGCCTGTTATATTTGGGTCGCCATCATCATCATGTCACTGGACATAGCTGGACATAGGCCTCCCACACGGCTCTCCACTCAGACCGGGATATTTGGGTCAATCAACTTTTAATTGCCACTCGTTGCCATGGAGATGTTCCCTGGGTAACTCATCTAAAATAAGATTTTCTAAAGGAATTGGCATATAACTGATGAAAATTCAAACGTTTGATAGAGTGGTGCCTTAGAAAATCTTATTTTAGACGAGTTACCCAGGGGACATCTCCATGGCAACGAGTGGCAATTAAAAGTTGATTGACTCATTTTCAAAAACTAACAGAGGCAATGTACGGAAGAATGTTTTTTTTTATTTTATTTTTTCCAAATAAAACTTTACTGGGGTATTGATTTAAAGTTACTCAACCCCTGGCTGAATTATTAACGGTTCATTAAAACGCACACTGTATAATATGAAATACTGAATTAACTAAATTAACGTGTAGGTATACATCCAGAACTGTTACCGAGAACATTCTGAAAGTATTCATACTCGGTATGGCCATACAAAATTGTTGGTTAGTAATTGAATGACATTTTCTAAAGGGGCCAGTTAGTGGCAGTTTGCCCTACATAAGTTTCGTCTTGGGTCAACTTATGACGTAACATTTCGCTGTAAGTAAGTAGTTCCTCATTAAGATATTTAAAAAATGCGATTAGTTAAAATAAGTTACGTACGGTTTAGGGTAGTCCAAATAATAGACGATATTATAAATTGTGCATAGTAATTTAGGTAATATATTGTAGTCTTGTATTGTACCTCTAATTACCACGTTATCAAATAGATACGTAATAAAAAAAACAGTCCCATAGTAGAATAATTTTTAAACTATGCCGAACAAACTATAGACGGCTGAGGCTATAAACTTTCGTCTGGCCAGTATTTTTTGAAAAGCCTTGCCAGACGAAAGGATTATCATATGACGTTTGTTCCGCACTGATCGGCCGTAAAGATCCCTGGCCTCGGCCCCTCTAATAATCTGTGCCAAGTTTGTACTAACGCTGATTCCCAGGTGTAGACCAGCCTTAAGACTAACTTACAAATGGAACGATGGCCAATCTTTTGCAGCGGATGTCTTGCTTGTTACTAAGCGTCTCTTTCATATTGAGCAAGTTGGAAAGAGACGTATAGGATTTAGCTTTACGAATAAGCAGCTTATAGCCGAGCAGTGCGGAACGAGCGTCTGACCCTTGACCACTTCTAAAAGTGGTGCGCACGTTTCAGGTAAGACGACGTTACGTGTTCAATAAGAATCTGGAGAATTTCGAAGAGATAGATCCCTTTCAGGTTGGTCCGCTGCACTGTTCTGTAGACTAGATACTGCCAAAGCCCTGGCAACTTTGCCCCGAAGCTAGCAGCTCCCTGAAGGGTTCTGCGCCTGCACCCGTATCATAAGAACGGTCTATTCTCAATCGAAAATGGAAATAAAATCTATCTCTTAAAGTTTTACGCGCTTGACATGATATTAGGTACAATAAACCGTTTTGCGTTACCTAGTAGATGAATAGTTTGTGTAAGGCAATAGTTGCGTTCAGAAATCTGGCCAGAAAAAAATAAATAAATGTTAATTAGTGCGAAGTTGCCAGGAGTAGTGAGATCGTGAAGTTTGTAGCTTCTTTGCTTTTGCTTTACACAGTAGGTCCCTTCTAAATTCTCCAGGTTCCAGGTGACTTATTGGTTGTAGACTTTACCACAGCTGCTTAAAGCACATTTAAATAAGTTTTTTGTTTAAAAATGACAAACTTTTCACTTATTTTTAACAATTCATGATCAACTAATTTGTGCTTAGCTTATTTAACGACCCAGACGAGGCTTTCATCCAGGTTCCATTTAGATGACTAATTGAAAACAGGGAGTGATCTAGGAACAGATAATATGAGACATAGATTTTGGTGTTACCCAATTTGAAGCTTTAAATTGAAAAGCACTGTTTGCAATCAAACTCTTGCGTTAGTTTCCGTTGCCTCCGTTACCTAGGACCTACTTGAGCGCTAAGATGTAAACCATGAGTATGGCGGAGATGCTCCGAAACTCTCCACGGATATATATTTATCCCAAACGCTTTTAGTGACCGCTGAAATATCGTGCTGGTGTCTGTTTGATTGACTGAGCGAGCTTCGCGAGGAACCACTTCACATCTGGCGGCTGTCTCACTCAATCAATACCCCCCTAACCCCTCACATGCTTAACCATGGAGCACCGTACCAAGGCTGTCATTTTGTATTTTTATAAGTAGAGAGACTTGACTTGGAGCAGGGGCAGATCTACATAGAGGCTTTTTGGGCTGCAGCAACCCATTGAAGTTAATAAACAATAGGTACTGAATTTAATAAAATCTTGATTAACCAGGAAACCCGTCCCAAGGAGTACTGATTAGCCCAGGGTCCCAAAAGTTCATGGTTCGCCCTTGCTTGTATACAGTATTTTTTTTATCTCCCGCATACTAGGAGTTAGAGTTGGAACGTCGACATTAGTGGTTCATCTGTGCCGCATGTTTGACTCGTGTGTTGCGCAGGTGGGCCGGTCGCTGGGCGCGTCGATCCTGGACCTGACGGGCGCGCACCCCAACAGCCGCGTGCCATGCTCCGAGCACCGCAGCCTCGGCGCCGTGCGCGACTGGCTGCGCGCACACACGCGCACCATGCGCCCCGCGGTACACACACACGCCGGCCGAGGCTTTTAAAGCAAGAGGATCGCTAGATACATGGCTCGGTCCTTTAAGCCTGCTGTAGCTAAGAGGTGCGATCCAAAAGTTTCCGGCCTAACAAATTCGACTAAATTGAATAATAATAAATAATCTATACCTATAAAACAGTACCGTGACTGACAGACAACGCACAGCCTAAACCACTGGACATAGAGACTTGAATTTTGGCAAACATGTACCTTGAATATCCTAGAGGTGTACTAAGAAGGGATTTTTCGAAATTCCCATGGGTTAGGGAACTAGCCCATTTTGACATATTTCATGGGGGCAAAGCTAGTTGTAAATATAATGTAAAGGTATATAGAACTTTACCAACGGGCCAGACAAAAATAAATCTTGAGACAATGTCATAAAGATTTTGATAAGGAAAACTTTTCTCGACTAAGTGGTTAGGCCGGAAACTTTTGGACCGCACCTTTTAGTTTCACTATAAAGAGATCTATACCGTTTGACCTATGAAACTAGCTACAGCAGGCTTATTATTTAAGAGATCTATACCGTTTGACCTATGAAACTAGCTACAGCAGGCTTATTATTTAAGAGATCTATACCGTTTGACCTATGAAACTAGCTACAGCAGGCTTATTATTTAAGAACGAGGCATTAAATAGATATTGGCGTTGGCGATCCTTTTGATTTAACCGTTCTTATTATGGTGAAACCACACTGCGGCCCCCGCTACACACGTTTCATACAGACCGACCCATGCCAGCTGTTTCCCTATGGCAGTGGTTCCTGGGGATAATTACCTCCAAAGGGGCAAGACTGTGTTTCCTGAGATGTAATGAACAAGATGTCTACCTTCAAACTTGGGGACAACAGTATGAGTGAGTCACAGTATTCTGGCTTTAAAGGGGTTGTCGGCAAAATTGTTGTAGTTTCCAGGCGTAAAGGTAGAAAAAAGGTTAGGAACCACTGCTTTATGGAGTGTGAGTAGCATGTGCCGCAGTGAAGTTCCGCCTTATATTGTCTACGCACGGGCCCATTTTCTCTTTAATCAAAACGCGGCAAAATTAGTGCTGGAAAGAGTTGGTAACGGCGCGCTTTACCCCCCTTATTTTGTTAACTTAAATCTGTTATCTTTCTATGACTTCAGTCGCATACAATTAAAACAATAAGGGGGTTTAGACTACGGCGTTAGTAAATGTAAGAACATGTAGGTATGTACAAATGATGGTAATAAAGTAATGAGCTATCAGTCGTTTTGCAATGGGCAATCTATTCGCTAGTTG